>JZKD02S1945657.1:30711-45248 GCA_000966675.3 Picea glauca | reverse complement strand
GGTTTTCCTTCATCATCGACACAAAGCACCCTCTTTGCGAAACAATCTACCAAAGCTCGATGAGCTGCTAACCAATCCATTCCAATGATTAAGTCATATGCCCCAAGAGTAGTGATGTATACCTTCAACCTGGTAGTGCACACTCCTACGTCTAGTATACAATTATCGATGCTAGGTCCTACAGCTTGTTTTTCCCCCGAAGCCATCTCGACTTGTTTAAAGTCATCGTGCTCGTAGGCTACCAGCCCACTCTTTTCTAATGCAGATGATGAAATGAAACTATCTGTCGCACCAGAATCAAATAAAATATTAACATTGATATGATTTAGTGTACATGATGACTCCACTATTGTGGATTGGTGTTCGGCCTGGCAGTTATTAACCAGTGCATAAATCTGGTGGTTGCTACTTGACCTCCCCATTGGTGCCTTTCCTTCTCTATGCACAAACCCTGATTGTAACTCTGGGTAGTCCCGTTGGTAATGGGGTCCTTCGCATCTCCAACAGGTAATACAAGATTGAACCGGTGCACTGTTATGTGGCTGACTCTGAAATGAGTTCCTTCCCCTGGAACCCCTGCCCCTACTAGTTGTTCCCTGAGATGGTCGTGGGCCTGTCTGCACCGTTGGCGATGAACAAGATGCTGCACTAGCTGCCATTGAAATCCCTGCAGCTACTTTCCTTGGCACGACCCTGTTACCGTAAGGTGGTGGCCTTGAGCCCCCTCCCCTAGGAAATTTCCTCGGTGCCTTTCATACGAATCCAGGGCGATGCGAAAATGTCGTTCTTGTACCCCCAGTTAAGTTCATGTGTTCTTCCACGTAACGCGCATGTTCCACCGCTTCCGCTATTGAAGACGGTTTCCACATCTGCACCATAGCTCTTATCTTCGGGTTCAATCCATAGACGAAGCGCTCTGCCTGTCGTTAGTCATTGTCCATATACGAAACGTATTTGACCAGTTCCATAAACCTGATCTCATATTCTTCTATAGTTATGTTTCCTTGTACTAAGGCATGAAATGCCCCTATCTGTTGTTCCTCGTAGTAGGCTAGTAGATATTTCCTTCGGAACCTCTCCTCGAAAAGTTCCCAAGATACTGTTTCTGGGGTAAGGTGTAGTTGTCTTTCCAAGTTTCCCCACCAGTTCAAGGCACTGTCTCTTAACTGAAAAGTTGTGATCTTTGCCTTCGAGTTGGACGCATAGTCCCTCAAGGCAAAACACCTTGTCATGCCTTCCAACCATGCTTCCGCGCGTTCACTGGCGCGACCTCCGGCAAACTCCGGAAGTTTGATCTTCTGCAATTCTCGCGTGATGTATTCAAGTGGAAGTCCTCCCCCTGAATCCCTTGACGCTTCTGGATTACCCATTCCAGATGGTGGAGGTTCCACTTTAGTCCCTGGCGGTTGGCGCCCCTTTAAAGTCTCGTTAATGGCTTCCAACAAGCGCAGTATGAGGGCTAGTTCGGGCAATGGTGCTGGTGGTGTTGGTGGTGTTGGCGGTGCCCATGACGACGCTCCTCTGCCTCGACCCCTTCAAGTCATGAACATCTCGTATACTTTAACCTACATCACCCCAAAGTTGTCAGGGTGAGTTCAAGGACGTTTCAAATTGGTTCTACTTAAACTTAGAAACATGGTTAGGCGTAAGTTTTCTTTACTTGTCTGTAAACAGACATTACTCCATTAGGGGATTCGCTAGGTTTGGGTTAGGATTAAGCGTCTAAGCTTGGTTTCTTCGCCCTTGCGAAAAGAATTATTGGTTCCCATACCCTGTAGCTATGTTAGCCTTGTGCTTTACTCGTCACTTCCTATGCTTACTCTCCTGGTGCATACGCCACCTCCTTCCCGCTTATCCTAGTCTAAGCCCTAACATCATTAATTAACTTTAAGGTAGATTAACCTTACACTTAAATAAAATAATTAATTTAAAATTATTATTACACTAATTTGTCCAAATTAAATTTACTTTAATTTAAACTAACTTGACCTTTATTTATATATAAATTATTTATACTAAATTATTTATTTTACTTTAATTTTTTATTTTTTTTTAACACTTTAAAATATAAAAGTAATGAACGAACACACAAGGATTTGGGCACGCATGAATTCCACGTGCCCGTTTGGCTTCCTCAAGCTCCCTCGTATCTAACCCCCAAAATTCTACACCTGTCATCTCGTCGAATCCCTACGCGTCCTTCTCACTCACTGAGACCCTCCTCGCGTCATTCTTTCTCCTCCACAGATCTGCCTTTGCTCTGTTTAGAGGTTTCCTGAATCTCCCTTGCCATGGCTCACATCCTCACCGTTGTTCTGAGTACTTTGCTAGCGCTGGTTATTGTTGTATCTGCTCCAATTCGTTCTGCAGAAACAAAGTATATTGATGTGGTCACTGATAGATCCAGGACTTGGAGTCCAGTCTTTTTGAAATGTTGGGAACCAATCCCCTGTCTGTACACTTTGCGGAGTTCGCCCTCAGGTATGGTAAGAGGTATGATTCAGTCCGCCAGCTTGTGCACAGTCTCAGTACCTTCGTGAAGAACGCGGAGTTGATCGAATCAAGAAATTGCATAACCCTTCCTTATACTGTGGTAATGAATGGTAATTTCCTATTATTATTATTATTTTGCAGTGCGAAATAAAAATGATTTGCTTGTAATTCCAGCTCTGTACGGATTTTGGTGTTCTGCTTTCGGTTTATTTCTTTTGTATTTAAAACTTCATTCATCTGTGTATATGCATGTAGTTAGATATGTATATATGTATGCATATACATTGTCTTCCCGTATTGACCACGACCTTTTGCACCTAACTGTTAAATTCCCGACTCAATTTTGGGTTTCGAGGTTTCGTAATCCCCAATGTCGAGAATTTATGTCCTTTCAAACTCCCGATTGTCGATTCACCGATACGACACTTTATGTACTAGCCCTCCAGGCTAGACATCCATCTCATATGACCGCAGTTCCATGTGACCCCAGCCCTATCCTACATCGGAGTTTCGGGGTTCTAAATGTCGAACCTCACAAGTCCTTAAGACTCGCGATTCTCCGATCCCCGATATGCTCCTAGCGCATTAGCCCTCCAATCTATGCTCGTGGTCCACACGGCCTCTCCTTGTGACCGCAGTCTTATCCCTTATCGGGATTTCAGGGTTTTCATACCCTGATACCCCTATCCATGGGACTCGCGATCCCCGATATGCCGATGCACTCCCTTCAGACTTTAGCCCCTCCTGGCTATGCTCTGGGCCCATACGACCCTCTCCCGTGTGACCACCGTCATACTCCCTATCGGGATTCGGGGTTTCCCATAACGAAGAATCACGAAACCCCGATCTCTGATTTCGCGATGTGATTAAAGCCTAATTAAAACATCAATTAATTAATCCTTTTTAACGAAGGTTTAAGAGTTAAGTTAATCACGTCACGGTTTCGAGGTTCGCGATTTCGTAGTGCATGGATGTTTTGTCCACGGAACTCACAATATCCCGATCCGCGATGCAATCTGCCACCTATCCACCGTTGACCCTTCTGTGGGCCCCGCTGTCCCTTGGCCCATCGGGAAATCGTATTTTGCAATTTCGTAGTGCATGGATACTTTGTCCACGGAATCCGCGATGGCCCGATGGAGGACCTCCTATCGGGACCCTTCCCGATGGCTCCGATCACTGCCACACGTCCTTAGAACGGATGGTCCTGATCGTCTCTCGTTGTTTCGGGGTTTTCAATGCCAAAGTGCATATGTCCACGGAATTCCCGATTCCTCGAATCCCGACTCTCTGGTTTGCTGACAGCGGGCCCCCACTCATCGGGGTTTCGGACTTCGCGATTTCAAAATGCAGAGATTTTGTGTTCACGGAATCCCTGATATGCCGATCCCCGACTTTCTTCGGATCTCCGACACGTGTCTCACCCTGATGGACGGTCCAGATCCGATCTCACTATTTCGAGACTTAAAATGTCCCAACTTCCTTGACCTCGTGAATCCCAATTTCACGAACCTCGATATCCCGATGCCTTCACACCTCTCGTCGGGATTTCTCCTCCTGTCCTCGAGGACTTAACTCCGAATCTCCCTTTTTCCTGCTGCGATACAAGTCTTCCGAATCTCCCTTTTTCCTGTGCGATACAAGTCTTCTGAATCTCCCTTTTTCCTGTGCGATACAAGTCTTCCGAATCTCTCTTTTTCCTGCTGCGCATTGGCAGCTCCTCATTTAGGTAAGTTCGATAGAAGCTTCCCTCGACATTTTCATCGATTTCAGGTGTCAATTTTACCCGAAACTTCATTGACAAGTATTGCTCAAATAAAATTAAGTTATCACTTCTCGTTTTCTTGCTTAAAAGCTTTATCAGGTTGCTTTAAGGGTAGCCATTTTGTGGGAAGTGATCCTTCAAACTATCTGGTTTGATGCCACTATTTCAAAGGGCGTTCCATTGAATATTCAGACTAAGACTGTATTAGCCATTTATGATCCAGTAAAAGGGTATTACCTAAAACGATTGCTTGTGATATATATGAGACCATTTGCTTGGATAAGGTAGGGGTGCTATCTTAAGTATATTTTCTGATACTGTATCAGTCATATTGGGTCAAGCTGAATGTTGCTTGACACTATCTACTAAGACGCAAAAGACGTGTTTTGCTTACAAGTTAAGCGTGGCTGGAGTTAGCGTTTGGGGTTTTGGCCCTTAGGCCCAGATTTCGAACTAAGACGCTCTGATACCATATGTAGCAGCCATATAATTTTAAACATCACATTATTTCATAAGCTATTTATTTCATGAACTGAGATAATAACTTCATAACATAATAACAATCTTCATAATAGCAACTTCAGTAACTTAAATTTATCAATGAATAATGTTTTCATGGCAGAATGAAATAAATACATAGTTTAACAGATTACCTGGTTCTGATGCTAATTTATGTTGCCTTGTTGCCTTGTTGTTGCTTTCCTGCTACCTGATACACAGACCAACCCAGCCAAAAACAAAGAATAACTGCCCAAACCTACTGTCCTCCCTACCAACTAGGAAAACTACCTAGCTCCAGGATATCTATGGATATCCTGGCCCCCGTGCCCAAAACCTCCAGCAACTCGGTTCCTCAACTGATCAAAACCACAGCCAGAAACTCTCTGCTCACAGCAAATCTCACAATCTTCCCAGAATCCATCCTCCGTCCATCGAATGCCCCTCACGTCCTCCTCCCTGCCTCCCTTATTCCTCCTTCACCGACCCATGCATTTACGTCTTACCTCCTTCGTCCATGTCCCTGATCCTCCCTTTAATGTTTTATCTTCTCGGGATTAACAGGTTATCCCTTGTTGGGTACGTAACCATTTTATAACATATAACATTGATCTCTTAAATTTATTACTCATGTTTATTAAATGTAGTAGGTAGTAGATTAATTAATTAATTAATCTCAATTATAGCCTTTAATTAATCAATAACTTACTTAATTAATATCATTAGATCAACCTCTGTTTAATTAACACCTTGTTAAGACAATTAATCCCTTCATTAATTTGACTTTATGATTCTTAAACATTTATCCAACTAGGGTCGTTACAGGAAAGGCTAAAGGAGGGAAAAATGGTGTAACAGGAGGCTGTACCATCACTCTCACCTTAATAAGACACCTCTTTCTATTTAGGGATGATAGACCAGGGGAGACGTCCTCGGTGACCTGGGGGTTTGAGAAGGAAAAGGTAGAAGTGCCAATACAAGATATCCCCTCTCACAAGTCACACTGATCAGAAAGTCTCAAAGTTTTAATCAATGAAGCAATGATATGCTTAAATGTACTTGCCCAGAACAAAGCAACAAGAAAAAATATCTTTTGCAAGTACAATTTGATGTTAGTGCTTCATAAAACCTTGGACTTGTCGATAAAAGAAATAAGTTGATGCAAGATGAAGCAAACAAAAATTTTATAACAGCAATGTACATAAGATAATAGCTTCACAATAAATGCCTTAAATGAGCTTCACAATGACCCAAAATAATAACCCAACAATAGCAATATACTAACACTTGTCAGAAGCTAATTAGGAAATGTAAAAATCAATTTTTGCAATTGCTTTTAGGAGATTTCATTGTTGTAATAATTGGATGTAGCTTAATTTTGTAACAGCAGCAAGAAGGTTATTGAATTAGTCTAATCTAGGGCTAGGAAAGGTTAGTAGGGTGCTTGAGGTAAAAGATTTAAGGGTTGATTTCATCAATCAATCAAATGCAAGGTCTAGATCAATGTCTTTTAGGGCTAATAGAGTCACTTTGCAGCAGAAAACTTGAAGAAAACAAATGATAATGTATGAGCTAAGGAAAAAGAAGGATGATGATTGAGGTGTTGGTAACCTAAGGCCTCAAGCAACAAGCCTTAGAAGGAAAAAGGTCACTGGGAAGTAAGTAACCCTAGGCCCTAGCGGTTTTCCTTTTTCTTTAGCTCAATCTTAAAATAAAAAATGGCTTGATGAAGCAAATAATGCTAGAGTACCGCAATGGCAGGGCTCTAGCACAATGCTTCAAGAGGTAGGGTTTCTAGCACAATATAGTAGGTGAAAAGTTGTTAAGACAAGGACAATAACATGTGCTTGATCTCCTAGGGTTTTAAGCTAGCAATTGCATAATATTGGAAAAAATGAAAAGTAAATGTACTATAACCATTCAAATCAAAGAAGGATTGTAGAAATTCACTTACATCCACCAAGAATAATTTAGCAATTTGCCTAGTTGAAGACCTTCCACCAAGAAAATGCCAAAAAAAACACCAAATTTAGCCTCCTCCAAGAAGTGCGCCTAAACTTTCAGCCAATAACCTTTGAAAAGGGCACAAATTTCAAACCTCACTTGTGAGTGAATGAGTGATGGAAAAATACAAGGGGAAATCCCCTATTTATACAGTGAAAATGACCTTTAATTACAAAATAAGGTCAAAAAGGCCGACATGGCCAGTTTACATGAGAAAATCCAATTTTACACAAAATTATCCAATAAAACCCTAATTTTATCTTTTTAGGGTGATGTCATGCCCCTCCTAGGGTAACATTAGCCTCTCTGTTGGAATGTTGGCCCTCCAAGTGAAAAGTTGGGGCTAAAAACTCCTCAGGAACTGCCACACGTGTCAACCCAAATCGTCCTCAAGCTAGACACCTCAACTAAGTGACGTCAAGGCTCAATGATGGCGTCAAGGGCCTTCAAGGGCCAGTATCATGTGGAAGGGAAAGACCCCCCTAGGTCCAGGCCTGCTAGGATGTCTCTGCTAGAATTTCCTCCTCTCTCTCTCTAGTGCAAGCCTCTGGTATATGTATGCCCCTTGTTGGGGTTTCAACATCCATCTGGTGGGATTTTAGCCCTATGGAGGTCTGAGCTAATCATCTCCCCATGTGTACATGTATGTCGGGCATGGTCTCGCGACAACAAAAAGTACGCCCTCGATGGGATCATAAGTTACAGGGATCATAGCAATGTCAATCACATCTAATAATCAAGTTATCTAAACATGTGCATAAACCCCCCTTTCCCAGACAAGTTCTCAAAGACGTTATACTATTCTACAAGACAGGTTTGGAGAGGGTTTCAAGACATCCTATTGGGCTAATTCTCCTTAGATGTGGGATGTTTCCAGGTGAAGACCAATCTAGGTCATGTAGTGGATGAGGTGGTATGGGGATGTTTGGGCAATGGGTGCAGTGATGACAGGGAAATGTGTGGCTTACTTATGGGTGCCTCTGAAGAGGGTGAGTTGCACCTAGTCATGGATGCAAGTGTTTCCAAGCCCATTCAATGCCTATTTTACATTTTTATCTTATTGCTTTTTCTTTCAAGAGAATAGATGTGGGACACTTCCCTGGCGTGGTGACCAGTGGTGGCAGTGTTACCCACAAGCATTTCAAGGAGATGAGAAGGTTGGCTCATGATGAGACCCCCTTTCTCTTGGCTATGCCACCAAGAGCCACTATCGTGGCGTGGTGACCAGTTGAATGGTAGTTTCATACCCCTACATGCCCATGGACCTAATAGGTTGGCTCCTCATGAGACCCCCTATCCTCCAACTAGGTCTTGAGTTTATTTATTTTATGGGTCCCTCCTTTTTCTTACTAAGAAGCCTTTTATTGCTTTCTCGAGGATCCCTGGGTGAAGCATCTGAAGGTTTTGTTCTTTTGGATTTTATCTTTTTCCAACTACTTTTACCCTCTATGCCTTTAGCCCCTTCTTCCCACCAGGCAAGGTACAACCCTTTGCTAGCTTGGCAAACCCTGTGCCCGAACCAATGTAGGGGATGGATGAGAGGGAATATGATGGAAAGTGATAAGTATGGTGGGAATGGACGATGGCCTTTTATGAACCCATCCGATGGAAACTCACTCCTAAGGTAACCAACTTGCTAGGGAATTTTTTCATCCCCCCCCATGTATGGACAAATGGAAAGGCGTAAAGTCCAAGCACACGTCATGAAGCAAAAATAATTAAATGCACATATGCAAATGTTTTGAGAATCAGAGTGACACATACCATGATACCCGGAATAATTACTTCATGGAGCAAGAACCACTGTTGTTGAAGGACCAGGCTGGTGGGATGGATGTTGTTGCTGCTAACAGGATGGAGGCATTGAAGAAGAAATATGGGCCCTCCAGGGCCAGGTTCAAGTCAATATGGCTCTTGGTAAGCCATGTCTAGGACATATGGGCCTCGAGACATAATCTCCTTAGTTATCCCTAGGCTAGGGGATAAGATCTGACTCCAACTCAGGGACATGTGCTCATCGTAGAGCACATGAGAACCTCAACATCTATGGTATGACCTGTGACTTTCTAGATCTCAAAAAAATTCATTAGTAATCATTTGGGGTGGTGATATCACCCTTGGCTCATATATGGTACAATAAAATGAAAGTAAGCAAGCATATATACAAATGGAAAATACAACTACTCTAGCATGAAATGCAGATGGTATATACAATGAATGCAAATTCCTACCTACTTACCTGCACTTATCTGTGAATTCAAGTATCATCCCCTTGATGGGGTTTGAGGAGGTGTCCACCAATTGGTAATGGGCACCTTCTTCCTTCCAATGTAGATAAATAGTAGGCATCATTGACTGACTTTCTTCCAACTCTGAAGGGTCCAAGCCAAAAGTGTGGACTTCCATTGACATTAGTAGTCTTTCCCTTCTTTGTACCCCACATCCAGACTGTATCTCCCTATTTGTAATCCTTGGTATTGAATTTGGTTGTCTCTTTTACAACCCTGGTGTATTTTCTTGAGGGAGGAGGGTGGGATTCCGTTGTGAAAAATTAGTACTGGGACGGTCGGATCAATATGTCATCTTCTCCTTTCTTTAATAACTTGACAACCCCAACTGCTTTGTCTTTATATTTTTTCAAGAGTTGTTGGTACTCTTCCTTCTTTGACCATTGTATCTAGTCAAAGTCTTCCTCCATAGAGAAAGGCATGTCATCAAGGGAAAATACAAGAGGACTTTCTTTGACTGGTTCATGTGTTTCGTTAGTTCCAATGTCATCACCAATTTCTTGCACATGGATTTTGATCATTGGCACATTCGGGAGGCGGTTTATTGTTTCGTCATTCATAGGCACATTAATATATGTGAGATCCATCTCTAGGGTGCCTCCCAGCATCGAAACAAACTTCCTGGACAATAACATTCCCCACACATATGGGACATCCACCACCACAGTATCCATGTGGATCACTCTCTCAGGGTATCTTCCAAGGCATAATTCAACATTCTCAACTACCCCATGAGTGGGTATGGCTCTGGACTCAAATCCACATACATTCTTGAAAGGTCGTGTGACCTTTAGGCCCAATTTTTCCATGACCTTCAAAGACATAATGTTAGTACCTGCCCCAGAATCAAGCATACAGTTGTTAAGGAATTTTTTATTTATCAATAAGGTCATGAAGAAAGGTGGATGTCCATCATATTGAACCCTAAAGTGATCGTCTTGTAACATAATAGAAGGGTCCATTGGTCCATCTAAGCCTTTGAAAAAAAAAATGAACCTTTCTTTGATAGATGGGACCTTGATGACTTCTCTCAAGGGAATGGTCACATGCATTTTTGATAATGCACCTTCAAAGTCAAAATTCAAATCCACTTTGTTGGTCTTGGGAGGATTCTTAGGAAGGAGTATGTTCATGGGTGGAGGTCTTATTTGTGATGCCACGGGACCAGTAGAGAGAGGTTGGTTCATTCTTTTTTGTCTAGTATACACTTGGAATTATTGTTTCTTCAACTTTTCTCTTGATTCTTAGTCAATTTTATTTATCACCTCCATCCTAGCCTTCCTGGATGCTTCCTTTATTCCTTCTTGATGTTCCTCAAGTGTAACATTAAGGAAATATTGAGGATTCTCAATGGTATGGTCAACTATGTTCACTTGGTCATGATTACCATTGTTGAAAGGACACTCATGCTCCCAATGTGACTCACTACATTTCAAGCACCAAGGGTTTTTATCTACTATATTTGCAGGGGCTAAAGTATTGGGAACCTCTTGATCATTCTTTGGTCTAAAAACTTGGTTCCTTTCTGGAGCTTCCCTTTGTAAGGAACCCTAGGGGCTTCTTGTTGAGTTCTTTCTAGGTTGACAATCCTATTCATCATCAGCTCTTTGGTTTTTACCACGCCATCTACAGTCAGTTGTAACTTCGCCAAGCTAGCGCTAATGTCTAAGGCAGGTTTAGCATTGTGGACTATCTTAGGTTTAGTGTCCATTCTGACTCTTGGGGCTGAGAAAGGATCAACTCTAGATGATAAAAGGTTGTCTTCAATCCTTGTAGCTATCTCTTGGGCTTCTTGGATTGTCTGAGGGTTTTTATCTTTGAGGAGATATCCCAATTGTCCTGTAAAGGCCTTGGTATAAAGGAAAAAAAGGAAACTATTAGACGAATGATGGCTTACTAGGATTTTTTGCATCAAATTTTCAAACTTGTCATGGAATTCTCTAACGGTTTCATTCTCTTGTTTCACAAAGTTATTCAGCCTTGTCAACAACATGTTGGGGTCTTCCTTGACACTCCATCGTTTCAGGAATACTTCCTCCAATCTATCCATGGTTTTAATACTAGCATCAGGGAGCCCATTATACCAATGTCTAGCTCTATCATGGAGGGTAGCAGAGAATAATTTCGGGGCTAGATCTTCAACATTGTCATTGATGGGATGAAGCTGGAAGAAGGCCCAAAAATTGCTCATATGATCCTTGGCATTGACTACATCATTTCCAGTGAATTTAGGCAACCACTTTTCATACTTGGGGGGTATTTTCCTAGGTTATCCTGGTATACATGTCATGTCTAGCAGCTTCAAGAGCTTGGATGACCATTTCTTTTGGTTATTGGCTTGGTTTGGATTGATGATCTTAGTTCCTGCGCTAGACATTGTGTTCAAGGGAAGATTCCCTCCAAACAATGATTTTACCATAGGAGATTTTCGGGGAGGTTTTATTCTAAAGGATTGGGGAGGGTTGGTGTACCTCCATGAGGTTTGTGGAGTCACCAGATAGTTTTCTTGAAACTATAAAAAGGATGAGGGGATCACCCTCAGTGGAGTCGCCAGGTAAGCATTGAAAAGTAAAGGATTTTGAGGAAAGTCTTACCAAAAAGTGTCGTATTTGAGGAGAATTGACTCAGTCTTCCCTAGTAACATCACCAAAATGTTATCGCGCAATTTGTACTTGTCCCAAAGGGAAAGGCTAAAGGAGGGAAAATTGGCGTAACAGGAGGTTGTCTTATCATTGTCACCTTAATAAGACACCTCTTTCTATTTAGGGATGATAGCCCAGGGGAGACGTCCTCGGTGACCTGGGGGGTTGAGAAGGCAAAGGTAGAAGTGTCAATAAAAGATATCCCCTCTCACAAGTCACATTGATCATAAAGTCCCAAAGTTTTAATCAATAAAGCAATGATATGCTTAAATGTACCTGCCGAGAACAAATCAATAAGAAAACAATATCTTTTGCAAGTACAATTTGATGTTAGTGCTTCATAAAACCTTGGACTTGTCGATAAAAGCAATAAGTTGATGCAAGATGAAGAAAACATAAATTTTATAACAGAAATGTATATAAGATGATAGCTCCACAATAAATGCCTTAAATAAGCTTCACAATGACCCAAAATAATAACCCAACAATAGCAATATACTAGCACTTGTCATAAGCTAATTAGGCAATGTAAAAATCAACTTTTGCAATTGCTTTTAGGAGATTTTATTGCTGTAATAATTGGTTGTAGCTTAATTTTGTAACAACAGCAAGAAGGTTAGTGAATTAGTCTAATCTAGGGTTAGGAAAGGCTAGTAGGTTGCTTGAGGTAAAAGATTTAAGGGTTGATTTCATCAATCAATCAAATGCAAGGTCTAAATCAATGTATTTTATGGCTAATGGAGTCACTTTGCAGCAGCAAACTTGAAGGAAAAAATGATAATGTATGAGCTAAAGAAAAATAAGGATGATGATTGAGGTGTTGGTAACCCAAGGCCTCAATCAATAAACCTTAGAAGGAAAACAACCACTAGGAAGTAGGTAACCCTAGGCCCTAGCGGTTTTCCTTCTTCTTTAGCTCAATCTTGAAATAAAAAATGGCTTGATGAAGCAAATGATTCTAGAGTGCTGCAATGGCAGGGCTCTGGCACAATGCTTCAAGAGGTAGGGTTTCTAGCACAATCTAGTAGGTAAAAAGTTGTTAAGACAAGGACAATAACATGTGCTTGATCTCTTAGGGTTTTAAGCGCAATTTCATAATCTTGGAAAAAATGCAAACTAAATGTACTATAACCATTCAAAGCAAAGAAGGATTACAGAAATTCACTTACATCCACCAAGAATAATCTATCATTTAGCCTAGTTGATGACCTTCCACCAAGAAAATGCCAAAAAAACATAAAATTTAGCCTCCTCCAAGAAGTGCGCCTAAAATTTCAGCCAATAACCATTGAAAAGGGCACAAATTTCAGACTTCACTTGTGAATGAATGAGTGATGAAAAAAATACAAGGGAAAAATCCCCTATTTTTATAGTGAAAATGACCTTTAATTACAAAATTAGGTCAAAATGGCCAACATGGCCAGTTTACATGAGAAAATCCAATTTTACACAAAACTATCCAATAAAACCCTATTTTATTTATTTAGGGTGACGTCATGCCCATCCTAGGGTGACGTTGGCCTCTCTTCTTGAACACTATCCCTCCAAGTGAAACGTTAGGGCTAAAAACCCCTCAGGAGCTGCCACACGTGCCAACCCAAACCATCCTCAAGTTGGACACCTCAACTAGGTGACGTCAAAGCTCTGAATGATGATGTTAAGGGCCTTCAAGGGACAATATCATGTGGGAGGGAAAGAACCCCCTAGGTCCAGGCCTGCCAGGTTGTCTCTGTTGGAATGTCCTCCTCTCTCTCTGGTGCAAGCCTCTGGTATATGTATGCCCCTTGTTGGGGTTTCAACATCCATGTGGTGGGATTTTAGCCCTATGGAGGTCCGATCTAATCACCTCCCCATGTGTACCTTTCCGTCGAGCATGATCCTACAACAAGAACAAGTACGCCCTCCATGGGCTCATAAGTCACAGGGATCATAGAAATGTCAATCACATCTAATAATCAAGTTATCTAAACATGTGCATAAAACCCCCCTTTCCGAGACAAGTGCTCAAAGACATTATACTATTCTACAAGCCAGGTTTGGAGAGGGTTTCAGGATGTCCTATTGGGATAATTCTCCTTAGATGTGGGATGTTTCTAGATGAAGACCAATCTAGGTCATGTAATTGGATGATGTGGTATGGGGATGTTTGGGCAATGGGTGCAGTGATGACAGGGAAATGTATGGCTTACCTGTGGGTGCCTCTGAAGAGGGTGAGTTGCACCTTGTCATGGATGCAAGTGTTTTCAAGCCCATTCAATGCCTTTTTGATATTTTGATCTTATTGATTTTTCTTTCAAGAGAATAGTTGGGGTACACTGCACTGGCATGGTGACCAATGGTGGCAACGTTACCCACAAGCATTTAACGGAGATGAGAAGGTTGGCTCGTGATGAGACCCCATTACTCTTGGCTATGCCACCAAGAGCCACTACCCTAGCATGGTGACCAGCTGAATGGTAGTGTCATACCGCTACATGCCCATGGACCTAATAGGTTGGCTCATGATGAGACCCCCTTTCCTCCAACTAGGTCTTGAGTTTATTCATTTTATGGGTCCCTCCTTTTTCTTACTAAAAATACTTTTATTACTTTCTTGGGGATCCCTGGGCGAAACATCTGAAGGTTTTTTTCTTTTGGATTTTATATTTTGCCAACTACTTTTACCCTCTATGCCTTTAGCCCCTTCTTCCCACAAGGCAAGGTACAACCCTTTGCTAGCTTGGTGAACCCAGTGCCTGAACCAATGTAGGGGATGGATGAGAGGGAAGATGATGGAAAGTGATAAGTATGGTGGGAATGGACGATGGCCTTTTATGAATCCAACCGGTGGCAACTCACTCTTAAGGG
>JZKD02S1945657.1:18142-28361 GCA_000966675.3 Picea glauca | reverse complement strand
TTGAGAATATTGAAGAAGAAGTTGTCACATTGAGAGCTAAAATCATCAAGCTCAACAAGAATGTTGAAGAGACAAAAACATCCACATCGTCCATAGAAAATGTTGAAGAGAAGCACTCCAAGTTGCTAGAAAAGAAGAATGTGGAAAAGAGTAAGAGTTATACAGAAGTACTCAAGGAAAGGAATCATGGTAAGCCAGAATCAAAGAAAAATGATAGAGATACATCTTCAGGAAGATCCTCCACATTCAGGCCACAAAGAAGCTTCAATCATGATTATGATAAGCCAAGGAAGGAATTCAAAAGGACTACACCACAAAGAAGATCATTCACTCCCATCTATGTAAACTTATTTTATGGTCATTGTTTTTATTGTACTAACTTTGGACATAAAATTGCAAATTGCAAGGCTTATCGAAGAAATGTTCAAGCAAAAAATGCTTATGTGGCCCCACATAACATTGAATGTTACAAATGACACAATTATGGTCACATATCTCATGATTGTAGAAGCATGATGGATACTTCTATCATATATAAGAAAGTTTGGAAAAGAAAACAAGAACAGGTAAAAGAAGAGTAGATGAATGAAGGACACCCAGAAGTCATACTATTAGGATTGGCAATAGTACGAGATGGAGAAAAATATACAGGAAAAAGGAAGATGTTAGATACACGAAGGTTTGAAGAAGAAATGAAAAACAAGAAGAACATGTGAATAAAGACCATGTCCCAGAGATCACAACATCTGCGGTAATGTGAGAAAGAAAAGGAGAAAAAGTGAATAAGGAACATGCCCAAGAGATTATACTTTCAGAAATTGTAGTGCAATATCAATCCACAGGAAAAAGGGAAGAAGTCAGAGTTCAGAAAGATGATGAGTCTACAAACGAAGAGGAAGATTACTCTGCATTAGAGAGGGTATTTTTTTAACCACCCGGCTTGGAGACTCCCAGTGAATATGAATATTGAATAGGGGGAGTCAGTGCAGTAGCTACTGCAAATCAAAGAACCATCTTTCGAGCAGGTTGAAGTATTTGCAGAGACAGATAGCAGAAGTACAGAATGATAGATTTATTGGTTGAGAAGTATTAATCCCACGCAGATATCGATTGACAATTACACAGGTAGAAGTTTATGATTATATTCCTTCAGGCAGATATATCTTCGATACAAGTTGTTCCAGACATGCAGAGTTTGATTTGCAAATAGAGTAGATCAGTGGACACATTTGATTCAGTTGCAGTTGTGAATCCTTCATGATAGTACAATGATAGATGGTTCAACATTGTGGACAGTTGAGTGGCATACTTATGGATAACTTATGACATATGGACAGAAATGGATTTATGAGATCATTAGCAGGTACGAAAAACATGGGTTAAAGAAAATGCATAGCAATGTATCAGTGGAATTAGTTGAAATCAATTGGTAATAGAAAGGCAAGCAATGAAAGGCACAACAAAATAGGGAAAGAGAAACCTTCAACAGAAGTTATATCATTAGAGGGACATTGTTGAACAACATGGTCATGACAGATCATTTGAAGTTAAGAAATTTTGAATGCTTTATATATATATATATATATATATATAAAGGCGAGCGAAGAGGATACACACTTCTCTTAGACACACACCTTAGAACTCCTAAAACTCTCGATGTCCCCAATGAGATCAGAAGGGTCTTATTTATACAAAATTTAACAAGTTGTCGGTAGACAGGAACTGGCAACTGCCTGATAAAAGCAAGATTCTTTCAAGTGGATGGGGAAGTTGTGGACTACAGTTGTTATCTCGTCCCTCCGAGGCTCGGCCATACGGGGACCCATACCAACTTTTATGGAAAGACTCAGTATAGTGGAGTTTGACATGACACCACTTAAAATATTACAAATACAAAGTGGAGTTCTACAGGAACCCGTGGAACTGACGGGACACCATTGTCAGCCCGTTAGACATGAAATCAAATTATTGCAATATGACTCAAGGCCCATCATGCTTCCATCCGATTGTTGATGTTATGTTCTACTATGGAATCAAATGAGTCACCGTTGTCGTAATTGTAGTGACTGCTTGGAGGTGATCCATGGATGTCAGAAAAAGGTGGTAGTCCACTAAAACATTTGTAGAACAATGATCCTTGCATTGCTGGGATGAGCTCATCTTCAGGTACACAAAGATCTCCATAGAATTCACTGGTCACTTTGAATGCTTGAGGATTGGGTGGGTCAAACTTTTCAAACACTAGCTCACTACCCTAAAAAGACAGATTAAATACAAACCAAGCATTGTAATGAGCTGCTTCCTCAACTTCTGCGTGTAACCATTGCCTAAATGCATCTTTGTTTCTACCGAAGAACAAAATATCTCTGGGACAATAAGTCCAAAGTAAAAAATATATCCATCCAGACCACCAATATATATAGTCTTTGAATGTAGAACAGTCAAAGAGAATCCAGCATGAACCATCATACTTGGTCTGGGACATTATTGCACAATAATCTACATAAGAAATATCTGGAGTATAGATGTAAATATAGACTTGTCCTTGGAAAGGACCTCCAGTGATGATTCCTCTAGTTATATTCTGACTGGTTCTAAAATAGCTAAGGAAAGAGCTGAGGTGATTCTTTGACTGAACCCAACTGTTTAAAATATCTTTGTATGCGGGACTGGATTTTATACAACACTCTAGACATTCAAAGAAATAACAATTTTTGCAATTTTTACAGACTAGGATCCATTTGAATCCTGGGGGAGCATCTGGTATGCTCAAGGAGGATGAAGCCATTTAATTGTCTTATCTTTAACTTCTCTGGTGAGCAGATCAGCTATGCAGTTATCCTTTCCTGGCTTGTATTGGATGTCGAAATCAAAACCATCAAGCCATAAGCTCCATCTGAGAACTCTAGTGTTGCCCTGTTCCTGAAGTCTCTGATTAGTCAACATACCTTTCATATGTTTCAGGTCAGTTCTAACAATGAAATGAACAGGTTTTAAAAACAATCTAAATTTCTTTATCCCATTTTTTACAGCAAGTATTTCTTTATGGGATGAGGGATATTTTGATTCTGTATCTGTAAAACAACCAGAAGTATATATACAAACTTCTTCCAGCTTGGATCCATTCTTTTGAAGCAATATTGTTGCCCAAGTATCATTAGAGGCATCAGTTTCAAGAATAAGCTGCAGTGACATATCTGGAAGATGTAATCTTGGCAAATTTTGTATCTTCTGTTTGATTATTTGAACAGTCATTGTCATCTTATGGTTCCAAGGCATCACCTTACTCAGACGTTTCTGTAAAATTCTTACATCCTTGGCTTGGTTCTCATAGAACTATCTTATGTAGTTTAAACAGCCTAGGAATCTTTGTAGCTGCTTTTGATCTAGAATCTCATCTAGAAACTCGGAAAGCTTTTTAAGCACATGTTCTTGCAACTCAACTGCTCCTTTGGAAAGTATCAGTCCTAGATACTCTATTTTGGTATGAGCCCAACAAAGCTTGGACTTACTCAAAACCAAACCATGTTTGTAAAGAAGATCATAGACAATCCTTAGATGTTGTACATGCGATCTGCTATCAATAGAACATACAAGAAGATCGTCAATATATACAATAACAAATGTCAAGTGTTTAAAGATATCATCCATCCTCTTTTGAAACTCAGAGGGTGCATTCTTCAATCCGAATGGCATTACTCTCCATTGGTACTGTCCATTAGGTACAACAAAGGTTGTCTTGTACCTATCTTTTGGAACAATGTTGATTTTCCATAAACCACTTTTTAAATCAAATTTACTAAACACATTGCATTTTCCAATCTTTGCAAATAACAACTCCTTGGATGACAGAGGGAACCTGATAGGGAGCAAGGCTTCATTTAAAGCCCTGTAGTTAATTACCATTCTAGGTTTTCCTTGCTTTTGTGCTTGTTTACATAGAAAGCAGGACAAGCCCAAGGACTTCTACTGGTTTCTATTAATTTTCTATCCAAGAGTTCTGATATCTCCTTTTGACAATATTCAGCTTTTGTAGGAGACATGTGATTGGCAGAGGCCTTCTGAGGTTTGGCAATGTAATCTTCTTTGTAGGGAAGACTGACAAAATATTGTTCTCTTGTCCAGAAAGAATTAGGATGTTCTGATGTGCAATCTTTCTCTATTCTATCTTTCACATCCTTGATAATGTCAAGACCATGTTTCTCAGTATGATTTATTATCTTCTAGATCTTGATTAGACTTGCAGCAAATTTTTCAATATCCTGGAGAGTTTGCTTGACTTCAATTCTTGTTTCAAACGAAGACTTGCTGGGTACTTTTATTGATTTACCCAAGATTGTGACCTGTACAAAATCACTACCTATAACAAAAGGTAAACATTTATTTACAAAATCTTGTCCTAATAGGATATCTGCTCCAGTATCATAGCAATAGAGATTAACCGCTACTTTGGCTCTTTGAATCATTATTGGAAAGTCTGGGGCAATAGACTTAATCTTTATTTTAGTCTTATTGACTGCTCTAAAAGCAATGTCAATAGGTTGCCAATAATAGGATGGTATAGCTCCATATTTTGCACAAGAATTCATGGCTCCTGTATCTAGTTGTGCATCTAGAGTATATTGCAGATATCCTTGAACTTTTAATTCTACAGAAATTACCAGTCTGTCATCTAGTACATTCATTTGTTTGGACTCGCTGGCTCCATTTTTTGTATCATGATTGAACATTTCTCTTTCCCATTGTTCATCTCTTTTATTCTTGAGAAAGTTCAATTCCTCTCTTTGCATTTTCAATCTCTTCCATAATTCTGCTATCAATGCTTCATTTTCTCTTATAGATTCGGCCAGATGGAATATGGTGTTATCTAAAGAATCTTCTACTAGATTTTCTTCTTCAATTATTTCTTTCATTGGTTTGGAAAATCTAACTTGGCTTATTTCTCTACTAGCTTGAGGTTGCGGTGAAATAAAGTCTGAATATTTGGGAGTGTAGTTCTGGATATTCACCACGCTTGGCTGCTGGATTTTGGCAATTTGAGCAGAGAGGAGAGAGAGGAGAGCAACATATCGTTTGGAGAGCTGGAATTGTCCTGGAGTTAAAGAGGACAATTTGTCTTGAATTCGAGACCTTTGGTGAAGAAGAGAAGGGAGGTCTGATGTGGGAGACATCATTTTGATGTCTAGAAAATTTAGATTTTCAGTAATCTATGATGTGTCAGAATCACTTTGATCATTAGATTCATCATATTCAGACTCGGCATTTTCAGTGAGTGAAATATATTCACCATCTGAACGGTCAGAAACCAATTCCCATTCAGCAGGATCATAACCTGTTTGAAACAGATCCATGATCTTGGATTGGAATTTAGTTTTTGTCCGCAGAGGACACTGAGAAGTCCAGTGGCCAAGCTTTTTACAGATAAATCAAGTTGAGGTCCTTGCTTTGGAATTATGAGGCCTATGTTTAAAATAGGCTTTTCGAGGTGTGGGATTGATTTTAGTAAACTGTCTGGGAGTCTTTTTTTTTTAAATCTATTCTTTGGTTTACATCTAAAGCAACCACAATCTTTTTTACATGAGTCTTTTTTATGCTTCTTCTGCTGACAGCCAAAATGATAAGTTTCAACGAATATATCACAGATATTGGTGTCAAACCCTAACTGTTTTTTAACAGACTTATTGGTTTGTCATCTGAGGCATTCCTTTTGTAGGGCTATGATAATGTGTTCATGCAATCCTGCTAGAGATAGTTCTTCTAACCCAATTTCTAATGTTTCTAGTCTTTCTCTAACAAGATTTGGTATTTTCCCTGGCATTGTTGACAAATATTTTCTGAGGTAAGAAACATTGTCAGGGTCAGGAACCTTATATAAAAGGTCCTGCATGGTGCATAAGAATTCAGGTAGTTGGGAGATGTGACAGAGACGTTGATTCATATACAAATCTGCATAATGATCCGAATCTATTTTTTCACTACCATAGAATTCATGCACTGCTACTTTGATAAGATCTTCGATGGGGTTATCATGATTCATTATTCTAAGATTATCATTCTCATTGACTCTATCCCACCAGAGTCCTATATTACCAGTGAATCCCCAAGTTAGCCTGAGAGCTAACTCATTCCAAGCTACTCGATTTCTGAAAATCATCTTCTGGGTTTTTGCCCAAGCCTACCACTTTTGGAAGATCAACATCATCTCATTTTTGGATCTGCAATTGATGTTTGTCACAGGTGTTGATTCTATGTTTTCTCTACTGAATGAGGCATTCTCACTTGAGTTAGCTGGATCAAATGGGACTTTCTTATTGGAACCATATTTTGCGTTGCACCATTTTTCCCAAGTAGACTGGAAAGGATTTCCACCTGCATCGTCATTTGTTGAACGCGGTGCATTAGTCTTCGAGCTTTCAACTTCATCCATTCCTTTGATCTCCAGATTTGGAATGCCAGGGTTTGGCTGGGAAGAATGTATTTCTTCTTTTAAAGAAGATGCTTGTGATTTGACTAACTCAAACTTTTCTGAGGCTAGTAGAACTACTTGAGCAATTCTAGCAAGAGTTGGATTTGGGTGTTCTATAGCAAGTTGCTTGAGTGTCAAATGTTGTTGTTCTTCTTTTGAAGTAGAAGAAGAGGGAAGGGAACCAAACCATTTATAGGAAGCCTATTTTTCTATCTCTTCGTACCGTACAGGAGAAGAGGGTTGCTTTTCTTTTTCAAAAGAATCTTTCAGACTCTATACTGCAGTCTGAATCGTATCTAACTTTTCTAAAATATGTACAAGATGTAGTCTATGAGTCTCTTGATTATGTTCTAAGTTATCAATCTCAGAATGTAGACCATTCATATGAGATTTGGTCTGCAAAATATATTGGGCCATATCATCAATGTTTTGAGCAAGACAGACAGATTGATAATTAGCATAATTTTGCAACCTCACTATATCCTGTGATTTTTCTGCATCTGTTTTTCTGTACTGTATAAAGTCAAGGTCTGCTACTAGATTATTTTTGAACGAGGGAGTGTGATTCCCTGGTCCTAGATTTCTCTGGGGTAAGAGGGCAGACTTATCTTTGTCTCCTCTAGGCAATGAGTAGTTCATCATTTTTAGGAGAGGGACAGCTAGTTCTTGACATTCAGGACAGTTCGAATGTTGTCCATTATGTTCTATTTTGGAATGGAAAGTTCTAAAATTCTTAGGTGCATATGGTATGTGTTATACAGGAGTTTGATCTGATGTAGACTCTTCCTGGGAAGGAATACCTTTCTGACAGAAATAACAATTTTCAGATCCCCTTTTGTGATATAAAAGGTGATTATCTAATTTGGATCTATTCGCAACAGGTTTATATACAGGGGTGCTAGAAGGAGTAGTATGTGCAGAGGAGGAAGTAGAAGTCGATCTTTGAGGGTATGAATTAGAGGTGCTGGTAGATAAGGAAGACATCTGTCGTTCTAGATTTTGAATTCTAGTGCTTTGGGATCTTCCAATTCTTAACACTTTATTCCCTGACTCATTTTTTTCTATCATTAGTTGTAGTAAGAGGAAGCACTGATACCAATTTTACTAGAGTAGGATCTTTACAGACTCGGATATTAATAAGATCTTTTACAGAGTAGGACTTAGACTATATCTTAGAAATTTACAAATGAGATAAGTGTATTTCGTTCTCAAGATCCCAAAGGCAAGCAAAGAGGATACACATTTCTCTTAGACACACACACCTTAGAACTCCTAAAACTCCCGATGTCCCCAATAAGACCAGAAGGGTCTTATTTATACAAAATTTAACAGGTTGCCGGTAGACAGGAACTGGCAACTGCCTGTTAAAATCAAGATTCCTTCAAGTGGATGGGGCAGCTGTGGACTACAACTGTTATCTCGTACCTCCGAGGCTCGGCCATACGGGGACCCATACCAAATTTTACAGAAAGACTCAGTATAGTGGAGTTTGACATGACACCACTTAAAATATTACAGATACAAAGTGGAGTTCTACAGGAACCCATGGAACTGACAGGACACCATTGTCGGCCCGTTAGACATGAAATCAAATTATTGCAATATGACTCAAGGCCCATCATGCTTCCATCCGGTTGTTGATGTTATGTTCTGCTATGGAATCAAATGAGTCATCGTTGTCGTAATTGTAGTGACTGCTTGGAGGTGATCCATGGATGTCAGAAAAAGGTGGTAATCCACTAAAACATCTGTAGAACGGTGATCCTTGCATTCTTGGGATGAGCTCATCTTCAGATACACAAAGATATCCATAGAATTCACTGGTCACTTTGAATGCTTGAGGATTGGGTGGGTCAAACTTTTCAAAAACTAGCTCGTTGCCCTGAAAAGACAGATTAAATACAAACCAAGCATTGTAATGAGTTGCTTCCTCAACTTCTGCGCGTAACCATTGCTTGAATGCATCTTTGTTGCTACCAAAGAACAAAATATCTCTGGGACAATAAGTCCAAAGTAACAAATATATCCATCCAGACCACCAATATATATAGTCTTTGAATGTAGAACAGACAAAGAGAATCCAGCATGAACCATCATACTTGGTCAGGGACATTATTGCACAATAATCTGCATAAGAAATATCTGGAGTATAGATGTAAATATAGACTTGTCCTTCGAAAGGTGTATATATATATATATATATATAGAGAGAGAGAGAGAGAGAGAGAGAGAGAGAGTTGCAAGAGGAAGCACCAATGGACAATTAGAAAGCACTAGAAGAGAGGAAAGGAAACACTTACAGGTAGCCCTACATTGATTTACACGACATCTTGTAGAGAAGTCAAGGGAACATAAATCATCAGAGAAAAAGATCCAAAATGAAATATTAGAATCATGTAGACAGGGGGAGACATACTGATAAGGGGATTTATCATTTTCCCATGATGTAAAAGGAAGATAAAGAGAAGGATTTTTCAGAGAAGGTATACTTTCAGGGGAAGTCACATAAGAAGAGAAACATGTGAAGAGAAAGAACAAAGGCATGGAAATAGATAGAGAGAGAACATATGCATGGAGACAGGGGGAGAAACCCCAAGGAGAGAGACCCTTTTCCATTGATGTCAAAGGGGGAGAGTGAGAAACATTGATGAGGAGAAATGGTCACAGGGGGAGCATGACTGTTGGAGCATAAGTGTTGCCATCAATGTTGGTGTTTCCATCAGTGCCAAAGGGGGGAATATTGTTGGACAATTGGTTGTCATTGATTTCAACCCTTGGAGAAGTTTGGAAGCCCTAGACATGTGGTTGAGATAAATGGATAGTTATTTTTCATTGATGGAGTGGTTGATGTCATCATATGTGTTCGATGCATTTGATGAAGTCTACATGTAGCCCCGAAGGTATGGTCATGGAACTCACAGTTGATCGAGGAATAAAGACATGAAGGTCAATGTATTTTCAAGTAAGACTATCATAGATCGATAGTACGCATCATGTTGTTTCCGGTGATAGGTGGTATGTCACGTGGCTCCTTACAGTTGAGGAGATATGGCTTTGTAAAGATTGGAGGACCCTCAAGAATAATATAGAATCTCCTAGAAGGTCAACAAGAAGTCAATTATTCTATAAGCCTCTAGAAAGTCTTCAAGAAGTTTTCTAGTCAAAGTAGTTGCAACAAGAAGTTAATTATGGGTAAAGTAGTTGTAACAAAGAAATATGAGTTTACTAATTATGGGTAAAGTAGTTGCAACAAGAAAGTACAGGTTGACCCTATAATTAAGAAAAAGGGTAAAACATTTATGACCCTAAAATGTGGAAAAAGGGTGAAACAGTTATGACCCTAAAATGAGGAAAAAGGGTAAGACAATTATGACCCTAAAATTAGGAAAAAGGGCAAAACAAGTATGACCCTAAAATTAGGAAAAAGGGTAAAACAATTGTTACCCTAAAATTAGGAAAAAGGGTAAAACAGTTGTAACAAGAAACTAATTAAGGGTAAAGTGGTTGAAAAGCAGTTAAATGGAAGAGTATAAATACACATCAAGAGTCTCTCATTCTTACACATAAGTTCACTAAATATCTATTTAGTGGAAACTTAATCTATGGGAAAATATGAGGTAGCAAGGATGAGGTAAAGTATAGGGGATGCTTGTTCCAGGTTGCAGCAAGGTATGATTGTGCAGGAGGGTTTTCACAGGTTATGAGGTATGTCATTGTGTAAGTTTTGAGGGTTATATCTTGGTAATGTTATGG
>JZKD02S1945622.1:54196-67996 GCA_000966675.3 Picea glauca | reverse complement strand
TGTAAATTTTATATCTAGAAAGAGTTATGTTAGATGAGAGTAATTCAGTAATATGATCTAACTTCCTTTCATAGAGATCACGTTCAGCATAAAATTTGACTGTAATACATGCATTTGCTGCAGCATACCTCTCGGAATGGTTTCAAAGACCCATATGGTACTCATGCAGCTCTTCTCACATAAATGGATGTTAAATCTACAGAAACCTTGTGATTCCCTTGTCTTTTGTTCTCAACTGTTCAATTGTCACACAGTGTGTCTACTCGCTACACTGTCTGAATTACAGAATTTGCCTATTAAGAATTGATTCCAGTGTCTGTGAAATGAATACTGTAGTTATGAAAGAACCCAAAATTTAATTCCAACCTACCACATATATTTCTGTTAGAATTTAATGCCATTAATTTGGATGCTGTACTGTTTTCCATTGGTTATAAGTTCCTTTCATGGACTAGAGTTACCTCTACTACTATTTGTTTCTATGATGTTGAATTATATCATTTAGTATTAGCATTCAATTTCAGTGAAGAACCTAGGAAAGGAATTAGAAAAGGAAAGTGCATGCATCAACTAAATTAATGTTGTCATTGTCATCCATGATGTTGAGTTGTATGTTTAATGCAAGTGCTCAACTGCATATAAGAATCCAGGAAAACAATAATGAAAGAGTAGTGCATGCAACAACTAAAATAAACCAATGTGCTACTGACCTGTCTTCTGTTTTAGATGTTGGTAGAAATGGTTGAGTATGCACATTGTTATAAATATAGCAGTAAAAAATATTTGTCAGTTTCTTTGCCTTTGCTAAAGATATTGGCACCTTTGCTAAAGATATTGGCACCCCCACATAGGTGATTCATATCGCTACTGTGTTTTTATAGTAAGAACTTCTCAATGGTAGTATGATTGCAGATCAATTTGGCAGTTGGCTGTTTGTGCATTTTGGGGTGTGTAGGTCCTTGTTAAGTAAAATGGAGAGAAAGCATAATGAAAATTAACAATGATGTGCTTTGGATAAAAAACACTCAATGTAGTTTTCTTTATTATTATTCCTAATTACATAATGTGTAATGGCAACACACTTGAGAACATAAAAGGAAATTGCTATTGGTTGAATATGTAGAAACTGGAACTCTTTGTTGTGATTGGGGTCCCATGAATGATACGAGTCTTTAAACTTGTGAAATTAATTCTAATATTACCAAAAGTTCATTACATAATCTCTTCATCTCTTCTCTTGGTTGGAACAGTTTGGACGATGATGCACAAGATATTGATGTGAAGCCATTAGTGGTTGCACTAAAGGGTCACTGGGATTCTATATATGCAGATAAGCTAGCAAACTTTCATTAGCATGGCCATGTGGGTAAGATTTGATATGTCTCTTTCATGTTTCTCATCATCAATTCCTATTTGTTCTGTGGGAAATTTCACTACTTGCAATTACCATGTGTGCCTTGCATTTATACATCAATTGCAGTGAATGATTTTCTTTAAAATATGCTGGTCTATCTACAAAATAGGTCTAGTTCAATTGCAGAAGTAATTCCACTCAGGTTTCACCTTATCGATGGCTTAATTTATGCAAAAACAATACTGTTGAAGAATAGCATGCAGAGTCTGAAAAATAACAAAGGACTTGGATTCAATATTGGATAACTTTGGCTTGAAAATGTCAAATCCTTGAACACCTAGACATCTTCAGCCAAACGAACTGGCATCTTAAGCAATGTGGCAAATCCACTTAGAATGCGATGTAAGAAGTATTCATAAAATATAAATATTACAATATTCCAACAATTTCATGAGTTCCAGCAAAGGGATACAACTTGTTCTTAAGTTTCTGTTTTTAACTGGTTTCTAGAGTACGGAACTTTTTTTGACTAAAGCTAACCACATTGGGTGGAGATTGCTATTGGCATATTTCCTACTCACTAGTGAAGGTTTATATTCTATACTATACTACTCTTGGCAATACAATTTTTTATTTGGCAATAATATTTCATTATTAGGAAAAATTACAATTTATAAAGGGGTAGTGCATAACCCCAACATAAACTTACTCTTCAACTCAAACCATGGTATTAGGAGCACCCTTATAATCAATATTGCCATCTTTTTACCCATGTAGGGTTTGTCCATGGAAATGGCCATACAAATGAGATCAAATTCATCATTATTTTTTTACACCCAATCATTGTAAGAAAAAATGATGGAAACTTGTCACTTCCTTGAAGGTTTTTGGACTTTTTGAACTTCTAGCTAGCTCTCCATCGTTTTAATTTGCTTATGCTCGGCACTCTTTTGTTGCCACTATCTCTTGTGCAAAACACATTTCCCTATTGACTTACAATGTCTTATAAGTGCTCATGCTCCAATTTTGACTTCGATTACTCTTTTTGTATATAAATTTCGATCATGAATATTTAGATAGTTAGCATTTAAAGCCCATTTTGTATATTGGTTGTGATGTCAGTTGCCATCCAAGCTCTTTGGTCCGTGTTCGATTTTTGTTGCAATGTAATTTGACAAAATTTTGTAAGGCAAAAACAGGTTCAATACAATTCAACAAGGTATATTATATATTTTAATAAAAATATCTCATATTTCAATTATATACCTTAGTTAACTAATTAATATATTATATATCTATATATTAATATATTAGTTATATATAAGTTACTATATTTGCTTTTTTTAAACTTCGTTCTTTGCATAATGTATTTCTTGGGGAAACCCACTAGGCACTTCCCGTCATTCCAAGGTGGTATTCAGGGTAAACTGGATTTTGTAGGAGCTCGAAACTTTGTCATGTCACTTATACAAATCTAATCGGGCTAGGGAGGATAACATTCCATATCATATATCTTTTTAGTTTGATGGAGATACTTTTCTCATATTGGATCATTGTTGGGGAGATTACCTTGTTATTTCCCCTTGTTCATAATGTTCTAGTCACTATTTTCATTTAGTTGTTGCATGGTGGGTTCATGTCTTGAACCCACCAATTAAGAACAAGAGATGAGTTCACCATGTGACAATCAAGTGAGAGTAGTGACTAAAACATCATGAACAAGGGGAAATAACAAGGTGATCTCTCCAACAATGACCAATATGAAAAAAATACATCCATTACGCTGAAAAGATACATGATATACAATTAAAGCAACCTCCGCCAATGGTGCAAACATAATCATCTATCAAATAGGCCAATGAGAGTGAAAGGGCACGACAAACCAATTGTGAAAAATTGTTATCTATGAATACCACATGCCCTTGGGTGGTTAGGGTCAGATCAACTATAAGGGTAGTACCAAGCAGAACATGTGCACCATGATAGTGTTGATGATTTGCAAATTGGTACCTAGAAAGTCCATAGGTGTCATGAAAAATGCTCCTCTGACACCCCATACAAAATTTGGTGTAAACAATGAGCATGTTGAAACAAAGATCATTGCACCCATTGATTCAAAACTGTTGGTTGAACATAATAAAGAGGAGGTTAAGGCAAAGAGAATCATTCTTGATTTGGGGAGGGATAATTTAATCATTGACATTCTAGAGAAGAAAACTGACAGGATGTATGATTTTTTTGGTTGCATTATACCAGAGTCTGAGTGTGTCTACGGAGATGCTTTTGAGAAGCAAGCTTTTAGCGAATTGTACATACATTATGGTTAACTACTTGGCTAGGATCATAGAGTTGAAAGATTAGTGGGTTGTCATAAGGACAAAAGTGGAGGATAAGTAGTTGGTGCTTGTTGCCTTGACGAGGTTTGTTTCGTCTTGTAAATCCTTTGTCGAAGGTGTTTGTGCTTGTGAAAAGTTACTTTTGATAATTTTGGGGATGACTGTGTAGAGAGAGATAAGGTTAGAATCTTGTTTAGCTAAGCAAAAAGATGTATAAGATCTATCCCTCATTAGGAGGATGAGGAAGATAAACAAGAAAGGACACACAAAGGGCAAGACAAAAGAATTAAGCCAAGGTAAAAGGGACTTGAGTAAGATGAAATGTTTTAGGTGTCATTAGAAGGAACATTATGCTAGCTAATGTTTGGAGAAGAAGAAAGGGAAGGACAAGCTACAAAAACATATTGCAGGGAGTGTATGCGTTGTAGCATGAGTGGATGAGTTAGCATCCTAGTTTGAGACAACATTTTCCATGGTCTTTTGTTTATCTTCACATTAGGGGATTTTCGAGTTCTAAAATGGGTCTTCTAAGAGATATACTAAAAAATTATGAGTTAGTTATTTTGTGAGATTTTTATATTTACAACTCATCTCTTACATTACAATTTATGTAACTATGGTTAAGTTAAATTGAAAAGATGTTTATAAATAAAATTAATAAAAAAACCCCTTTATTGATGTGATTAGAAATAAAAATATTTTCGGGGAAATGAATTACTTTTAATAATAAATGTAGTACTCATAAAGTAATATTCATATAATAAATAATAATGTAGTAATTTTTGAGTATAACCCATATGATGAACCATACATTTATTTTTTGAATTTAGGAAATATAGTGTGAGTAATTAAAACATTTATTTTTTGAATTTAGGAAATATAAAGTGTGAGTAATTAAAACATTTATTTTTTGAATTTAGGAAATATAAAGTGTGAGTAATTAAAAAATGAGTATATGATTCATAATGGGTTATATTCACAAAATCAAACTAATATAAGAATATCTGCCCATGCTATGGATTACGTATAGATATGGATACATGGTTAACTAATATACAGATACATAAAAACCACTTATCTATATATTAGTTTGACTACATACATATGTTAATCCATGTTATGTTATATTAGTTTGAATACGTACCTATGGAATGAATTATGAATTCCTTTATTTAATTTGGAATAATAAGTGTAAATAATAACCACTTATCTATATATTAGTTTGACTTCAAAACATACATA
This sequence comes from Picea glauca, assembly GCA_000966675.3. Classification (NCBI taxonomy): domain Eukaryota; kingdom Viridiplantae; phylum Streptophyta; class Pinopsida; order Pinales; family Pinaceae; genus Picea; species Picea glauca. Next base: position 63,064 of record JZKD02S1945622.1, on the reverse strand, counting down.
TGTTAATCCATGTTATGTTATATTAGTTTGAATACGTACCTATGGAATGAATTATGAATTCCTTTATTTAATTTGGAATAATAAGTGTAAATAATATGTGAGAACTCCTGGATTTATTTTTTTGAATTTTGAATTAGTACTTTACTTTTTATATATTCAAAAGTACTTTACTTTAGGAGTACTTCATTTTATGAGTATATTTATACTATATTCAAAAGTAATTTATGAATACTTTTATCATTACAAGTACTTATTTACAACATTACCAAGATTAATTATGGGTTGTCATCCACCATTTAGAATGTGACAAATAAACACCTTTAACTCAAACAATGCCAATTCAACAATAAGGGATGATATCACCTTCTAAAATGTGATTGGTTATTTTAAAATTGATTTTGATAGTACATTTTTTATTTTGAGGTCCATTATTGATCTCAAAATTTTCCTAATGAATACCATGTCAAATGTTGGATGGTATGTGGACAATGGGTCATTGAAACATATGACTTATGACCAGAAACTCTTCTGTAGAATTCATAAACAAGAGGAAGGAATGAATGTGGAGTTGGGTGGTGATGCTACTTATCCTATGAAATGATTGAGATTCGTTTTCTTTTGGATGCCATCAAGTGATGTTCTTAAGTTGAATGATGTTTTGATTATTTAGTTTCTTTTATGATAGAATTCAATGTAGAGTTGTATTTGAAAGATCATAGAGTACTATCAATGATTGTACTTTAGCAAATTTGAGGACTTCAACTAGAGGTATGCGAGATGGTGCCTTTACATGTTATTTGTTGATCTTGTGACACTTGTACATGTTAACAAGAAGGTATGTGAACCTTCTAGTTTTGAGGAGGCATATGTAGGGCATGTATATGCCCATGGAGATACATTCAAAACCTATTGTGGAATCAATGATTTATTTTAATCTTGCAGTTGATGGGAGTGTTGAAAAGTATCGGGACAAAGGTTGTTGGATTTTCCCAAAAAGAGAGGGTTGACCTCGATGAAACTCTTGCTCCAGTTACCAAAGGTTTCTATTGCAAAGATGGAGTTGATCTTGTTTCAATTGTTAGATGTTTTGAGGTGCTTGGGTGAGATACTTATATTTACAATGTGTTGACGGCCCTGTTGGGTTGTTTTCACTACATGCTTGGTATTTCAGGATGGATAAGCTTTGTGTAGAATTTTTTCTATGTGATTTTGATAGATCTAATCCACTTGTTTTGGTCTTGTATAGAAATGTGATAATCTTTTGCAAGAAGTCTTAAACAACTCATGACGAGGTGTTTGGAGATTTTGATCTGTGAAGTTGATATGAAGGATTTTGGAGTTTCACATGTTGTTGATGGTTCAAAGTTATGTTCTTTTAGATTCAAAGGTGGTCAGGGCCTTAGTTAAGGGGAGGTTTTAGATGTTGTAATAATATCTTGTTTTGTTGAATACAATAAGACTTTTAAAGCTTACATGATTTACATTCCATCACAACAAAACACTGTGGTGAGTTAAGATGTGAAGTTTGACGAGGATGTGTAGTCCCCTAGATCATAGGTATATGCTTTAATGATTAAAGGGAGTGAAGAAATTGCTCTTCTATAATATAATTTAGAGGTAAGAGAAGAGTCAAATCTAGGTGTGGGTGAGGAGAGCCTAAAGAAGGATACATCCTTACCCTCTACTTTAGTGCCTAGGTAGCACGAGAGCATGTAGGAGTGCCTAGATCTTTGATGAGGTCGAGTATACCTCTTCAAAGATATGCTAATTATATTGCACTAAATGCTTCCATTTGTGAGAATGATGTCTTAAGGTGTGAGAATGATGTTTTGGTGAAAGTTCATTTTCAAGGGCTAGTGATTGATTCAAATTTGTAGTTGGCAGGTTTAGTTGATATTCATGGGAAGAACACTGATGTTGGTGAAAACACTTTCCTTGCAAAGAGGGAGTGTTTTCTTTTGGGTTACTTTGAAAGAATTTACACCATGCTAGGGGTGCCTTCATATAATGTGGGGTGCACGGTTAAGACCTAGCCCTTGTATCGTAGGCCTTTTGATTAATGACATTTGGAAAGGTTTCTATAGGTGGTTGCTTGACTTTGGATTGCCGAAATTTCATATCTATGACATTTAATACAAATATGAAAATTTCAAATTTCACCTCATTTACTTGAGGTTTTTTAGATCTAATTCTTATAAACTTTCAGTCTTAGGGCTAACCTAAAGTATTCAATTCCTTCACTTTACTTCAACCCAAATCACCTAGTAGCCCAAGAGAATAAATACCATACAAGTGAACTTTAGTGCCAACAAGGTATAATGCTTAGGGCACACTTTTTCAAGCATATGATAGATTTGAAAAAACTTTATCATCAGAGATTTTTTATGTGTGCTAAATCATTTAACAATTTCAACAATATAATATGTCAAATCAACATGAACAATACGTGCCTAAGAAGTGAAGATTGGCTTACGTAGACATTGTAAGATGCACAAGGGCATGTAGGAGTGCCTATATTTTTGATGAGGGCGAGTATAGCTTAGAGATACGCTAATAATATTGCACTAAATGCGTCCATTTGAGAGCCTTCCAGTTGTTTCTAGGAAGTGAGGCATGATTCCTTGAGGTGTGAGAATGATGTTTGGGTGAAAGTTCCTTTCGAGGGGTCAATGATTGATTATGAGATTGTGGTAGATTCAGATTTGCAGAGGGCAAGAGGAAGTGAGGTGTGAGAATGCTGTTTGAGTGAAAGTTCGTTTTGAGGGGTCAATGGTTGATTTTGAGATTGTGGTTGATTAAGATTTGTAGATGGCAGGTTTACTTGAGATTCAGTGAAGTACACTAGTGTCGGTAAAAATGCTTTCCTTGCAAAGAGCGAGTGTTTACTTTTCGGTTGCTTTGAAAGTGTTTACACCATGCTAGGGGTGCCTTCACGTGATGTGGGGTGTATGGTGAAAACCTATCCCTTAGTTGTATTGTAAGCCTTTTGGTTGATGAGATTTGAAGAGCTTTCTATAGGTGGTTGCTCGAGTTTAGATTGTTGAAATTTAAGAGCTAGGGCATTTAATGCAAATATTAAATTTCACCTCATTTACATAGGTTTTTTAAATCTAATCTTTGTAAACTTTTAGCCTTAGGGTGGAACTAAAGTATTCAATTACAATGACAATTGCTTCATTTTACTTCAACCCAAATCATCGAGTAGCCTAAGAGAATAAATACAATACAAGTGTACTTCAATGCCAACAAAGTAAAATGCTTAGAGCACACTTTTAATTGCATATGACATATTTGAAATAACTTTATCACAACATATTTTCTCTGTGTGCTAAATCATTTAACAATTTCAAAAATATAATATGTCAAATCAACATGAACCATAAGCATTGTAATCCACCAAATTAAGAAGATAACAAAGACTGAAAATCAAATTTCCAAGTAGATGATTTAAGATAGTTTGAACACCATATATATAAGAAATAAAATACATGTACATATCATACCTTTATCACAAAGCTTGTACAAGTCAAGCTCTCCAAATCCTAGATAGGGAAACCATGAAAACCATAGCCACCAATCCCTTTTAGTTAGGAATCACTTTTTAAGTAAAGCTAGTGACTCCACAAAGAATCCTCAACAAGCTAGCGTCAACATTGGCTAGTAGCACTAGGGTTTCCAAAACCCTAATCTTCTTCTTCTATAAGAGCTACAAAATACAATGCTTCTTTTATCCTTTATGGTTTATCACAAATATTAGCTTCTTTGCCTCTTTAGGGTGAAACCCAAACTTTAGAATCTCCCTTGAACTTCTCCAAGAACCATAATGCTCCAAGACAGAGCAATAATACAATGGAGAGAGCACAAGAGAGAGAAACAAGTACACTCCACTTCTGACATATCTAATACAAGTGTGTGATTAATAAATGTGTGAAAAGATTCTTTTCATCCTAATATGAGAAGAGAGGCCAACAATATAAAGTGGACCTAGTCCACTACAAGCAATTTAACTATACAAAAGTAGGCTCACATGTGGAAACTTCAAGGCATTCATGAGATGCATCTAACGCTCCACCTTTTAAAGCGTCCAAAACTTCAATGCTCCTAAGCCATGTGCTCCTTCGGGTCCACCCTACTTACATAATCAATCCCTCAAACTAACCGTCCTCAAGTCAAGCATAAGCCTCCATGCAAACAACCAAGTGTCACCATGCCATTTAGGACTCAACACCTTCCTCCGAGATTCCCCAATGCTTATTATAAGTTCTACTCCCAAGCAAGCAACCAACCTCCATGTTGTCATCATGAAAAATTCACCAAGCTCCATAGGTTTCCAACGCTTCAAGGAAGAATGCCACATAAGAATCCATACAAGGTCAAGTAATCAATGCACAAGTATGGCTTCACGTTTGCAGATATCGTTGTAGTGTGCCGAGTCATGAGTCGTGAAGAATCGTGTGGATTGAGCTGTGGGCTTGGTAGCAGCCGACGCATGTGGAGGCCAGGCCAAACAAGGGTCATGAAGTTAATAACTAGGCATGGAGGAGGAGCTACGGGTGTTGAGTGCGAGTTGTTGGGCAAAGAACAAGACGCGGGTGCGGGCTGAGAGGATCTGTGCGGAGGTGGCAACAGAAGTGGGCTATGGGATGCCGTGGACCAGCGAACTGCCAAGCAAAGGATTAGCCGGCGTTGCAGCTAGTGCGTGGAGTAGCCACATGAACCGATCGCTAGAGAGAGTTGGTCGCCCGATAAGGAAACTGCAACGGAACATGTGACAACCACGGGAGGATCCGCGGGCCCGTGGGGTTGAGTCCAAGGATGGACCAAGCAGGAAAAGGCATGCACGTGGGGCTGAGGCAAGCTTCTGGCCAACAAAAAGGTAACTACTGTGAAGATTGGATGGTGGTGGAGGCAGGGCTAGCCATCGACCAACTCAACAGCTGCCAAATAGAGCTGTCGGGGTAGGTCCAACAAGCAGCGAAGCCAGTAGCAACTGAGCGTATTCCCAACAACGAATTCGAGCAACATGGCATCTTTTTGGGCTACGAGCAGGAAATCAAGGCAGTGCAGAAACAATCGGGCAATGCCCAAAAAGGATCGGTCAATCTAGAAAAGTACCCGAGCAACAACAAAAGGCTTTGGGCGGCTTTGGGCAGGGGGTCTGGGTAGCCAAAATTTGACTTTTTCAAGTTGTGGAGATGGTCGCATCCATATTGCGATTTGAAGATAGGTTAGACGGGGTGTCCAACTACAGTCCGTGGAAGGAGAGGATCATGTTGGTGTTGATGGAGAATGATATTTGGGAGTTTGCTAACTCCATTGTGGTCCCACCAACAGATCCAAAAGTAATAGTAGTAGCTTTACTTTCTTAATTAGTAGCAAGTGGAAAAACAATAGGCTTATTGCTCTAAAGGTTTCTAGCTCAACATAGTAGTTGCCTCTTAGTAGTAGTGCTTTCCTCTACTCTAGTTATAGCTTTTGCGCTTGACTTTATGTTAGGGTTTAATGCTTTTAGTAGCAGTAGTATGAGCAGTAGGAGCTCCTCTATTAGTAAGAGCTCTTTCAGTGGTTGCTTTAGAGGCAGTAATAACAATAACTTTTTTTTCTTAATATCTTTTTGTTTCAGGCGAATGTCGTCTAAAGGAGCAGTTAGACCTGTCACTCACTTGAACTAGCCAAAGCTAAAGACTTTCCTGGGCTATTTTATTTAAGGTACCTAAAAAACCACCACCACTTGAAAAAACTTTCCTAGTTACACAACACCATAGAAAATAAAGAGATAGATAAAGAATGGATAAGGGCTATATTTGATACGCTATTTATCTCAATCTTATCCTCCCCATTCCTGATCTACATGGAGATATCTCTCACCTTACGTCTCTTTACCTATTAACGATGCTGGTGTGGAAGGTGTCATTGTGGAGTTACCACTATAATCTACGTTGCGAGCTGGGGTGCTTCTTTGCAATTATGCTGAGATCACTCGATGGGATGGAAAGCAACTCATTATTCCGGGTTTTATGCACTAGCTTACCAAGATATTAGACACCTATTGATTACAAACACAGACTTCTGAATGAGGAAGATAGAGGGGATGTTCAATAAGCAATTTTGAATAATGCAGAAGCTTTGGAATCGGCTAGGGCGAGTTGGGCCAAGGAATAATTCTAGACTGAGTGAACGCTCATTTGATTCGTCATTTATCTGGAAAGACAACTGCTAGGGACATGTGGGAGGCTATCAAGGCTTTATTTTAGAGTAAGGATGAGAATCACAAAATGGTGTCGAGAGAGAAGCTTAGAGACACGAAGATGATGGGATCGGATATGGTGATGACTTATCTCACCCAGATCCGACAGGGTTGAGATGAATTGGTTGCAATCAGGGAGGCAGTGGATGACTCAGAGTTGCTGAAGATGACACTCAAAGGCTTCACGAAGTAGTGGACATCGTTCATCAAAGAGATCGTGGCACAGGAGAAGCTCCCTGATTGGTCAAGGTTGTCGGATGACTTCATTTAGGAGGAACTCCGGGATGAAGAGTTGAATGGAGGTAGGTACAAGAATGATGACGAGAACGTTGCTCTTGCCAGCTAGGTAAAGAAGAACAAGTTCAAAAAGTTTACCAGTGGAGAGTCTACCTCTCAAGATGACAAGAATAAAAAGGACATGAGCAAAGTCAAGTGCTATGCATGTCGCAAGTTTGGGCACTATGCAGGTCAATGTCCAAAGAATGGTGGAAATGAGATGCAACCAGAGGTAGCTGCATCGCCAAAGGCTCAAGTGGATGAGTTTGCCAAGAGGTTTGAATAAACAGAGTTCTTACTTGTTTCCCAGACTTCCTTGGGCACCATATCAATTGGTGCATGGTTAATAGATAATGGAGCCACATGTCATATGACAGGACCACGACAGTTCTTTGAGAGATTCACAGAGTTTGATTCAGACGTTCATGTGGAACTTAGTATGGGGGCCAAGCATGCAGTAAAGGGATCTGGAGCAGTGCCATTCCTGATGGAGTCAAGAGGCGTGTTGAGAGTGACGAATGTGCTATGGGTGCCAGAACTTAGGAGGAGTGTGTTCTCAACCTCATCAATTGAGAAGGACTTTGATGTACTATTCTAGGATGGATAAATGTTGATCAAGCCAAAAGGATCTAGCTCAGACACAACAACCATTTTTTGAGTTAGAGAGAGCAACTTGTATAGGTTAAAGGGCCAACCTATGCGAACAATGACAAGCAACAAAGTGGCAGAGAACAAGGAGCAAGTAACTCTGAAGGTTGAGCAACTCATAGGGAGTCAACCTTCAGGTTTAGGTGGGAAGGAACTGTTAGAATATAGAAGAATGTGTGCTCGTTTTACCATTGACGATACCCTCGTCACCCAACCATAGGCCGAAGCCACCCTCCGAGCACCTTAACCTTGACTGATAATTTCTCCAGAAGCAAACTCTAGGCTAGATAGCCAAACAAAGGGTAGCGCACCTTTCCCCAAGGATAGCGCATCACAAAGAGCTGATCAGATAGTCCAAACCCTAGCCAAGAGATAGTCCAAGCCAACACTAAAACTGACTGTTGTAGCAGCTGCACCTGCAACACTCCTCCACACGTGCGCACCAAACTCAGAACTGGAGTGGACAGAACTGGCTCTCTGCAACTGCTGAGAGATGTGTCAAATGAGAACTGACGCCCTGTATTTATAGTGGTTCTGCCAGTTTTGCTAGGGCCGACTTCTCCTTCTGGATATGTGTTTGTTCAGTATATTATTATTATTTCTGGTCGACTTATTCTCTTGGAGGCTAATAACCTAATATAAATTATCTTCTTGAGCCGACAAGACTTCTAGGGTTATTAGTCAACTCATTAGGGTTTTCTCTTGCTTTCCGGAGTCTTCTATTCTCATCAGGTTCACACGTGGAGGTAAATACCTCCCGCAGCTACCATAATATCAACACTCCCTCCTAGTTAGGGAGGTATTACAGGTAATGGTCTTGAGCACAAAAACATACCATTTACCCGGTAGCATCAACATAGTCGTTTAGACTATCTCATGACTAGATCATGAGCATCACCATCACCATCAGCTGCATCATCTCTCGAAACCATACTTCATCTGAGTAATTAGATATGATGCTGGATAAGTCATTCATAGAGTGATACAAGAGCCATTCTTATAATCTAGAAGAATAAATGCTCTAAACCATTTTCCGTCTGGAAAATCTCTGTTCGTCATTCGTCTGGATGATGATTATCTCCAATAAATTGCTGATAGTCTTCAAGGCAATTAGAACAAAGATAGAAGACAAATGTGTCTATTCATAGTAGTACATAACTAAAATTCAGTGGTACACTACCACACCAAGTAACACACAAGTACTTGATCAACAACGTGTAGTTGCGAACAATGGAACATATCCACCACAATAGTCTTCATCTATTGTCGTACAGTCTTCATAACAAACATCTGATAGCAACCTGCATAGAAACAATGTTATGATATAGACTGAATTATCTGGGCCAATCTTTCGCTCACATCTGTGAGCTCTGAAAGAATATCTGTCTCACGAACAGTGGAACATATCCACCACAGTAGTCTTCATCTACTTTCATATGGTCTTCATAACAAACATCTGATAGCAATCTGCATAGAAACAATGTTATGATATAAATTGAATCATTTGGGCTAATCTTTCACTCATGTCTATTATGAGATATGAAAGAATATCTGCCCTCAGAGTAGAGCAATGAGATATCTAGACTATTCTTCTCAAGCAAGGAAGAATAACTGTCCTGTCTTCTGAACATGGACCATTCCCCACCCTGGGCCATTCTTCCTACACTAATCAAAGTGCACCCTGGAGAGAATGTATA
>JZKD02S1945622.1:3624-13671 GCA_000966675.3 Picea glauca | reverse complement strand
TATTAAAAATAATTCATATATTCAAAAGTGTTTTTGTTTTTAGTCAACATCAATAGAGAGTTTTTTTATTAATTTTATTTGTAGAGATTTTTTCAATTTAATTTAACTATAGTTATATGGATTGTAGTGTAAAAATTGAATTGTAAATATACATTCCTCACAAAATGACTAACTCATAATTTTTTATTATATCTTTTAGGAAGCCCATTTTAGACCTCAAAATTCTTCTAATGTGAATGCATTTGTAAATTTTAGCTTGTGATAAGCTTGGAGGACTATCTTGTACCAACATGTAATACATTGTTGGTATTGTAAAACTTTTAATACCCAACAAATTGATAACTTAATCTATAGATTATAACCCAAAAATTTGATTTCAGCTCTGAAAATTTAATTGTGATTGCTAAAAGTTATATTGCTAAGTAAATATGCAAGCACAACGGAAATAATAAATCACACACAAAATGACACAGTGGGTACCCTGGAAACCCCAGTGTGGGGAAAACCAACAAAGGAGGGATTTTTATTAGAGGCTTTAGAGGAAAATAATTAGAACAATGAAATACAATTTCTTACAATCTAGAAAAGCTCCACTTCTTGAGTGTATGGCCGAACAGATTCAACTGTTCAAAGCTGCTGCTGTACGACCCTGTTTTCCTCCTTAAGTGGCTGCCAAATGGTCTTTAAAGTGACCCTTTAAATTGCTGCAACTTAGCCTATGCTTCTGGCCTCTGCGTTGAAGTTGTAAGGACACTAACAGTCCCCTCGTTTGCTGCTGTTACAGAACCCTGCTCACAACAACACTTTGCTGTCCTGTGCCGTTCTATAAATGGCCTCTTCTTGTTGCCAGGTACGCCCAAAAATGTCCTTGAGCTTACTGTTCAACACATCCAAGAATAGAGCACTCACACAATGACCCTTTTCCTCTTCCATAGCCTCTAGCTCCTCCTTCTCTCCTCCTCTCAAACAATAAGAATGAGGAATGCCCATCACACTCAGCGCCTTTATACCCCAACCCCCTCATTGCTGCCTTGGGATTAGTGCCCAACAAGAGCTTCAGGGGCTCAGATTGAACAACTCCTCTCTTGTGGACCCCATCCTCCACTAAGTTGGGCACCCCACTCAGCAGGGCCCCACACAACACTAAGCTGAGCGCCCCACCCAGTTGGGCCCTACAAGCCACTAGCAAGGAGAATTTTCTGTTGGGTTTCCTAAGTCAGACTTAGGCTGATAAACTCAGGTTGACATGGGTAAGTTTAATGTTCCCTCTCATGCCTAGGACACATAGGCATGAGTAGACACCTTCTGCTGCTAAAGAAAATTAACACTCCCCTTTAGCGAGGAAGGTGTTCTGCACAACCCCCAACTTGTCCCTGAAATAAACAAAGTTTCTTTTCACCAAGGGCTTAGTGAGTATGTCTGCAATATGCTCACTAGTGGGCACATACTGTAGCTTAACTCAACCTTTCTGCACATTGTCCCGAATGAAGTAGTATCGTATCTTAATGTGTTTGGACCTATCATGAAACACACGATTTTCAGAGAGCTTGATGCAACTCCGATTGTCACAGTGAATCACGGTTATGTCCTGTTATCGCCTTATACACACCTGGGCTAATGTGGAAGAAACCTTCAATCCACTTGGTGTGTCCTTGGGGGCAAGTTTCGAGTCAAGGTGCTGTCATCTGATCCTCAACTCCTCCGTCTATGCCAACTCCTAGCGAAGCCAAGCGGGGTAGTCCCTATGAAAATAATCCAAGGCTCTTTTAAGGTAAGAAAACAAAAAAACTACTTCTAGGAGTTTAATGCTTAATAAAACAAACACATTTAACACTTAACATTCATCATCATTTGAGATAATCAATAAACCACTTGTCCATAAGCATGCATATATCAAAAAGATACGAGATTTACAAAACTTAACGAAATTGATTAGATAATTGCATGAATGAAGTAAAATTTTTCACATAAAAATAAACCAATTGTACTAGTGCCTTAAAAGGAGTCATGGACAATTGTTGATTGAGTGTTTTATTAAGGTAAATTAAAGTTAAGTTAATAAGATAAATGTGGCCTCTTTAGAGGCTAGCTCTTTGTTTGGAAACTTGTGGAGAACTTACCGAAACCCAAGAGGTCTCATCAGTAAATTCACTAAGGGCGTCGGATTTCCAAAATGGATGGGAAACCAGGTCCCGAGAGGGTCCACTTTACTTCACAGATTACCCTTAGGCGTTTTCCCGCGGATTGAGCTTAACAACTTTTGAGATTTTCTTAATTAAACTACAAAGATGGTTTATTGACTTTGCATGACTAGAAAGAAATAAATTTTATAACATGCTTTGTAACTGAAAAGAAAACTTGCAAGATACTTGAGACTTGAAAGAGCTTTGCAAGAAAATAATAAAATTTAGAACTTGCAAAATTTATTGCTGAGTGTGGGAAACACACATCAAACTGAACATGCATAAAGATTGAAAGTGAATGTTAAACATGCATGCGAAATATGAGTGTTATGTGTGTTAGAGTTTCTTAACTTGTATTTGTGTTTAAGATCAAAAGATTGAACATGCATCAATATAAAAGAAAGTCAAACCATGACACACAAATTCCCCTAATGAGGATGGAGAAACTGGGCTCAAAGGGTCTGCTTTTATTAAACCTATTACAATGAGAACTAAGTTCTCTTTGAGCTTAACTTTATAAACTTGAATCCTTATAAATTTTGGATGTTATGAATTATAAGAAAAACAAGAGAAAAACTTCTTTGATGAAGTAGAAAGTCTCCCGGGTGCTTCGAAAGCCTTGATTTTGTCAAAATCGACGGAATATTTTTTTGTTTTTGGATGAAGTTGCTAAAAACTAGCAAACAAAATTGATTAAAAGATGATAGAAAACAATTTAAAGACAAATTCAAACTTGAAAAAATTGTTCAAAATTTCTCTAAGGAAAAAAAGACGAGTTTTAAAGACTTTTCGACACTTTTAAAGAACTTAAACTGAACTCCTTTAGTTGTTTTTTTTTGCTGTCCAAAAACAACATAGGACAACTAACTAGATTGATTTTAAATGCAACACAAAACAATTAATTAGCTTAAAATTTAGATGAAAATAACCTAGAAATTGCAAGAAAAATAACCTAGATCTACTCCTTTAGTTAGAAATAATTGTAACTAGATCTAGAAAATTAAAGCATGCAGCCTTAGATATCCAAATTAAACTTTTATAACAGATCTAAACAACACGTGACCAAAGAAATAGAAAGAGAGAATACATTTTATGATTTTTTCGGAGTTTTTGCTTGGGCATGGAACACTTAGGCTATGGGATCCCTTTGACGTGAGAAAGAGGGATAATGTCTTTTTTTCGAACTCCTTGGACAAATAACAGATGCAACTTAGTTCCTTTGCCTCTCCAAGAATAAGATCGTGCATGCAACACAAAATACCTGCAAATACCTGTATACTTGGTGTTTCCTACACAGAAAACCTCACTAACACATTAGTTTGAACATAAACAATATATGCAATGAAGTATTCAACATAGATAAACAAGTGAATTAAACAGTAAACAAACTAAATAACTCACTCCAATTAGATAATAATATCCCTTTGACAGCCAAAAAACAATAAACAAATGCAATATATTAATGTAACATTACCTCATATAAGTCCAACATTCATCCACACATAGCACCACACACCATAGATGAGTTCCAAAGTCTTTTTTTATTCCAATAGCATGAGAAAATTATAACAATGATATACAATCTTGCCCAAACTTCAACCTAAAAATTCACAAGGGGTATGCTTGCTTATATAGCATAAGGGGTGACAACTCTAAGAGGGATGCACAATGGTTTATGAAGAGATGCGCTAGAGTGAAGGGGAGTGGCGCACTTAATAAATGGGAGATGTGTGGAGTGGATGGGTAGTGGAGTAGGGTGATGGGGGAGTGAAGTGAGGACGAGTGGGAGGGAGTGAGTGAGAGTGTGAGGGCGAGTTAGGAGCTTTGGGATGTGCACCCCTCCTTAAGATTGCACCAACTATGTAAGCGGGGTCGAGTCCCTTCATTGGGATCTCCTCCACATCCATGTCACCCTCAGTGAAGTCACCTTAGCCTTTGCTTAACTCGTCTTGGCCTTCAGTCAACTGGGGACACAAGAAAAACATGTTTTTGACATGTTCCTCAGTTTCTCTAAAAAATAAGGGTTGAATTAAATTATCATTTTTTCCATATTTTTTGAGTAAAATTCATTTTTTAGTGAAAATAATCATTTTTTCTTTGTTTTGAAAGAAGAGAAATAGGGGTTTACATGATACTCTAGACTGAAAAATGACTATAAATATGACATCTGACAATGTTTGATGCCATATTTTTACAATTTATTGACTTAGAATTAAAAAAATTCATTTTTGCGAGAATTTAATTAATTCAATGAAACATAAAAATATATATCAAACCTAGTCGTAATTTCCATAAGACTTAAACAAGATGACATAGTATGAGCTCATATATATTCAAACACTAGGCATTGGTTATACCATGCCAAAGTCTAACCACCAGCACATACTCCAGCTCTGGAGTTAGTATTATGAGTGAAAAAACTTAGAAATTATTAATCACTCACAAAAACAAGTAAAAAATAATTAACAAGTGAAAAAAAACAGTCTAGAGTACATGCTCATACCTAGGTCTTAGGTGACCAATAACTTTTTACAATATCACATACTTAGGTCATTTATTACAATGTTGGAAATGCAGAAAAAAAATGGTCTTTTGAAAGACTCGCTGAACTTTGAACTTTGTCATATGAACATTGACTGCTCAATCTTTGACGACTCTTCAGGAAATCCAACTTGTGCAAACTGGTGGATAACATTGATTTATGTTATCCACCAAAGTTGCACTCGCTGGATTTCCTGATGAACCGCCAAAGATTGAGCAGTTAATGCTCATTTGACAGAGTTCAGAGTTCAACCGGTTTTTCAAAAGACTACATTTTTTCCGCATTTCCACCACTGTAATAAATGACCTGAGTATAAGATATTGTAAAAGGCTATTGACCACCTAAAACTTAGGTACGAACATGTACTCTAGAGTGTTTTTTTCACTTGTTAATTATTTTTTGTCTGTCTTTGTGGGCGATTAATAATTTCTAAGTTTTTTCACTCAAAAGACTGACTCCAGAGCTGGAGTATGTGCTGGTGGTTGGGCTTTGACATGGTATAACCAATGCCTAGTGTCTGAATTTATATGAGCTTGTACTAGGTCATCTTAATTGAGTCATATCGAACTTGCGGTTATGTTTGATAGTTTTTTTTAATGTTTTTGTGAAAAAATGAAATTCCCGCAAAAAATGAAAATTTTTAATTGTAAAGCAATAAGTTGTAAAAATATGACGTAAAACATCATTAAATGCCATATTTGTGGTCGTTTTCCAGTCCAGAGTATCATGTAAACTCCTATTTCCCTTCATTCGAGACAAAAAAAATGATTATTTTCACTAAAAAATGAAAATTACTCGAAAAATACAGAAAACATGTAATTTAATTAAATATCTATTTTTTAGGGAAACTGGGGAACATGTCAGAAATATGTTTTTCTTGTGTCCCTAGTTGACTGAAAACCAAGACGAGTTTAACATAGATGATAATGACTTCATCGAGGGTGAAAAGCGTGGAGGAGATCCCAATGTGGGTACTCGACTCCACTTAATGAGGTGGCATATTCTTAAGGAGGGACACACATCCCAAAGCCACTAACTCACCCTCACACTCCCATTCATCCTCACTTCACTCCCCCACACTCCTATATCACTCCCCCATCACCCTACTCCACTACCTATCCACTCCACACATCTCCCTATCCACTAGTGCGCCACTCCCCTTAACCCCACACATCTCCTCTTAGACTCACGTATCCCTCATTGGAGTTGTCACATCTCTTACTATTTAAACAAGACTACCCCTCCTCCTTTTAGAGGTTGAAGTTTGAGCAAGCTTGTACATTATTGTTGTAATTTTCTCATGCTATTGGAATAATAAAAGACTTTGGAACTCATCTATGGTGTGTGGTGCTTATGTGTGGATGAATGTTAGACTTATTTGAGGTGATGTTACATTGATATATTGTATTTGTTTGTGGTTTACTTGACTGATCATAGAAATACTATTATCTAATTGGAGTGAGTTATTTAGTTTGCTTACAACTTAATTCACTTGTTTATCTATATTGAACGCTTACATTGCATGTATTGTTTCTGTTCAAACTAATGTGCAATTGAGGTTTTCTGTGTAGGAAAACATCAAGTCTACAGGTGTTTGTAGGTATTTTGTGTTGCATGCAGGATCCAGTTTCTTAGAGAGGCAAAAGAGCTAAGTTGCATCTAGTGTTTGTCCAAGGAATTTGAAAAAAAAACATTCTCTATCTTCCTCACACCAAAGAGATCCCATAGCCCAAGTGTTCCATGTTTCAACAAAAACTTCAGAAAATTCATAAAAATTCTTCCCTCTTTTTATTTCTTTGGTTGCATGTTGTTTAGATCTTTCTTAAAAGTTAAATTTGAATATCTAATGCTGCATGTTTTAAGTTCATAGATCTAGTTGCAATTTTTTCTAACTAAATGAACAAATCTAGGCTAATTTCTTGCAATTTTTAGGCTATTTTCATCTAAATCCTGAGTTTGATAATTGTTTTGTTTTGCTTTTAAAATCAAACTAGTTAGTTGTCCTATGTTTTTTGTTATAGGACAACAAACGTAAACAATTAAATGAACTTAGTTTAGGTTCTTTAAAAGTGTCGAAAAGTCTCTAAAAATTGTCTTTTTTGCCTTAGAAATTTTTTGTAAAATTTCGAGTAATTTTTCCAAGTTTGAATTAGTCTTTTAAATTGTTTTTTATCATCTTTTAATCAATTTTGCTTGTTGGTTTTTAGCAAGTCCATCAAAAAACAAGGGGAGATTTCGTTGATTTTGACGAAATCAAGGTTTTCGGAGCACCCAGGGGGCTTTCTACTTCATCAAATAAGTTTTTCTCTTGTTTTTCTTGTAATTCATAAGATCCAAAACTTATAAGGATCCAAGTTTCTAAAGTTAAGCTCAAAGAGAACTCAGTTCTCATTGTAATAAGTTTAATAAAAGCGGGCCCTTTGAGCCCAGTTTTTCCATTCCCATTAGAGAGATTTGTGTGTTATGGTTTGGCTTTACTTTCTTTCTGTGCAAAGTTTAATCTTTTGATCTTAACACACATGCAATGTTAAGCAAATCCAACACACATAACACTCATATTTCACATGATGTTTAAAATTTACTTTCAATCTTTATACATGTTCAGTTTAATGATTATTTCCCACTCAGCAATGAATTTTGCAAGTAAAAATTCTTCTTAGTTTCTTGCAAAGCGCTTTCAAGTTTCAAGTATCTCATAAGGTTTCTTTTTCAGTTACAAACAATTTATAAGGTTTATCTCTTTCAGTCTTGCAAAGTTAATAAACCTTGTTTGTAGTTTAATTAGGGAAATCTCGGAAGTTGTTAGCTCAATGCGTGAGAAAACGCTTAAGGGTAATCTGTGAAGTAAGGTGGGTCCTCCCGAGACCTGGTTTCCCACCCGTTTTGGACATCCGACGTCCTTAGTGAACTTACTGGTGAGACCTCTTGGGTTTCGGTAAATTCTCCGCAAGTTTCCAAACAAAGCGCTAGCTTCTAAAGATGCCACATATTCTCTCATTAATCTACCTTTAATTTATCCTAATAAAACATTCTATCAACAATTGCCCACGACTCATTTTAAGGCACTGATACAACTAGTTTATCTGTATGTGAATATTCTTCTACATTCATGCAATTGTCTAACTAATATTTTTAATCTTTCAGATCTTGTATCCTTCTTGATATGCATGCTTATGGACAAATGGTTTATTGATTATCTCAAATGATGATAAATGTTAAGTGTTGAATGCTTTGTTTTATTTAAATAATAAACTCCTAAAAGTAGTTATTTTGCTTTCTTAGTTTAAAAGAGCCTTAGATTATTTTCATAGGGACTACTCCCCTTGGCTTCGCTAGGAGTTGGCCTAGATGGAGGAGTTGAGGATCAGGTGACAACACCTTGACTCGAAACTTTCCCCCAAGGACACACCAAGTGGATTGAAGGTTTCTTCCACATTAGCCCAGGTGTGTATAAGGAGACAACATGTCTAACACTTGATTAAACAAGCCCATGAATAACTTCCGAAGCCAAATGGCCTCACATGATGCCAAACTGCCATGTATTCAACCTCTTCAGAGCTCAAAGCAACTGATTTCTGCTTCCTGTTGAACCAAGAAATAACCCCTGAACCCAAACTGAAACAACAACCTGATGTGCTCTTCCTATCCACACTGTCGTCTGCCCAATCTGCATCCGAATAACCCACAAACTTCACTCCATCCCCCTAGATATAGCTCAATCCAAACTCAACTGTCCCACATAGATACCTCAACACTTGCTTTGTTGCCACCCAATGTACACGCTTAGGCTCTACCATGAATTGACTGACTGTGTTGACAACAAAACACAAATCTGGTCTAGTGTTAACCAGATACATAAGAGAGTCAATGAGCTGCATGTAGAGAGTGGCATCTACTCCCTCTTACTTGGAAGCATCTATCTTCTTCCAGTTAGTAACCATGGGTGTTGCCATAGGCCTGCAATCCTGCATGCCAAACCGCTTCAGGTTCCCCACAACATATTTCCCTTGTCCAAGGAAAATCTGGCCATCCTTCTGCCACACCTCCAAACCAAGAAAATAATGCATGAGCCCCAAGTCCTTCATCTCAAACTCAACAAGATCCCTCTTGCAATTTGCTATGAGCTTCTATAATTCTGTTAAGAACAAGTCATCTACATATAATACAAGAATCTGTGGCTCCCCCTTAACCAAGATGTAGTAGAGGTTGGAGTCAGCCTCACTCTTGGTGAAGCCCATCCCAAGCAAATAACTATCGATCTTGCTGTACTAGGCGCATGCTGCTTGCTTGAGCCCATATAACACTCTCCTCAACCTGCAAACATGAGATGCCTTGTTGTGCACCTCAAACCCCTCTGGCTTCTCTATGTATATCTCCTCATCTATCACTCCATTAAGAAACACCGTCTTAACATCCATATGGTGGATTTGCCAACCCAACTCAATTGCAATGGATATCACGGCCCTGATAGAAGAGTATCTTGCCGCAGGTGCAAATGTCTCACTGTAGTCAATGCCTTCCTTCTGTGAGAAGCCCTTAGCCACAAAGCGGGCTTTGAACTTGTCCACACTCCCATCAACCACGTGTTTGATCTTATAGATCCATCTAACCACCAATTTCCCCTCTGGTCGGGGTACAACCTCCCATACATCGTTCTTCATGATGGAGGAGTATTCCTCCATCATGGCATCTCTCCACACCTGTTTCTTAGATGCCTCCTGAAAATTGGAAGGCTCGACCTCTATCAACTCGCTCATAAGAGCTATGTAACTGAAAAATCTTTATGGTGCCCTACTCATCCTGACTGATGTCTAGGTAGGCTTTACCTGCTCCTAAGCCTCTCTCAAAGTGCGTTCAAGCCACTTTGGCCTCCTCCTACTAGAGGACTCGGCCGGAGTAAATTGAGCATCCTGCTGCTCATGCTGCTCATGCTACACACCCTGCTGACTCTGCTGCTGCTGAACCTGTATAGAAGTCTGGGGACATGTAGGCTATAATGGCTGTCTAGCCTCCTCTTTAGGAGCACTTTGTTCATGACTTTTCTCATCAACTAGCATCTGCCCACATGACTTTCTGAGAGCCTTGTCCTCCTCAAATCTCATGTCCCTCCTAATCACTATCCTCTCGAGTGTAGGAATGTAGACCCTATAGGGCTTGGATGTTTGTAACATCCCGCTCTGGCGCACTGAGAAAACTTATTATTTGAAGACACTTGCTCGCAAGTGATCTGGACTTTTATGATGTTAGACCATTTATACTTGATTATGATGCGATTGACATATGACATGATGTGTTACTATTTGATGTAGACAGGTGCTATTG
>JZKD02S1945600.1:52653-67998 GCA_000966675.3 Picea glauca | reverse complement strand
AAATATTTCATTGGGAAGTTTGTAATTGTGTATCTTGATGATATACTGGTCTTCAATAAGACTGAGGAAGAACATCTGAAACACCTAACTCTAGTGATGAGGAGGTTGCAACAAGAGAAGTTGCTGATAAATTTGAAGAAGTCGTCTTTCATGAAGAAAGAACTCAATTATTTGGGTTTCGTAATCTCTTCGAATGAGTTGAAGATGGATCCTGAGAAGATAAAAGAAATCAAAGAATGGCCATCACCAAGGAATATATTTGAAGTCAGAAGCTTCCATGGACTAGCCAGTTTTTACTGGAAGTTCATCATAAATTTGAGTGTAATTTTTGCGCCAATGATGGACACAGTCAAGAAAAGACATAAATATTTTCATTGGATAGAAGAAGTAGAGAAATGTTTTAAGTTGTTGAAGGAGAAAATAATCGAACAATCAGTTCTGGTTCTGCAAGAATTTGGTAAGACATTTCAAGTGAGATGTTGTGCAAGTGGGTTTGTGGTTGGAGCAGTCTTAAGCCAAGACAATAAATCGATTGCATAATTCAGTGAGAAGTTGAATGATACCAAGATAAATTATTCCATGTATGATAAAGAGTTTTATGCAATCATACAGGCATTGAAGAAATTGAGGCACTACTTGGTTCCGAAATAGTTCATTTTGTTTAGTGACAACCATGATTCACAAATCATAACTCGACAGGAGAAATTGAACCAGAAACATGTGAAATGGGTTAAATTTATGTAGAACTTTACTTTTGTTATAAAGCACATTTATGGAACTGCTAACAAGGTTGTTGATGCATTGAGCAGGAAATTTTTTATTCTACAGGAGTTTCGTGTGAAGACCTTAGGTTTTGATAACCTTAAGGATATGTACAGGGATGATTCAGATTTCAGGGATGCTTATGAAGCATGTGAAAATCCTTTTCTGAAAGACAGAAGCCAATGGATTGAATACTTAATCCAGGATGGATTATTATTCAAAGGAAATCAGCTGTGTATCCCGAAGAGTTCTATGAGAAAGAATCTTCTAAAGTAAAAACATAGTGGAGGATTGGCTGGACATTTCATCCATGAAAAAACAATCGCACAACTAAAAAATCTATATTATTGGCCAGGGATGAGGACAGATGTCAGGAAATTTGTCAACAAATGTCGAATTTTCCAGCATGCAAAGGGAAAAAGATGGAATACGGGATTATATCAACCATTGTCGGTACCAGAGAGGTAGTGGGATGCGGTAAGCATGGATTTTGTGTTAGGACTGCCAAGGGCAAAAAGAGACTGTGATTCCATATTCCTGGTAGTCAACAGATTCTAAAAAATGGGACATTTCATTTCATGTCAGAAAACCAGTGATGCAACACACATTGCAAATCTGTTTTTCAAAGAAGTTGTTCGACTTCATGGCTTACCCAAGAGTATTGTTTCAGATAAGGATACCAAATTTGTTGGTCATTTTTGGAGGAAACTATGGAAGAAGTTGGGGACTAATTTATCTTCTAGCTAAGAATATCACCCTCAGAAGGATGGACAGACTGAGGTAGTAAATTGAATTTTAGGAGATTTTTTGAGGAGTTTAGTAGTTGAACATCACAGTCAGTGGGATCAGATTCTTCCACAAGCGGAATTTTCATATAATGATTAATCAAATAGGAGTACAGGACAAATCCCATTCTAGATAATGTATGGAATGCAGTCAAGAGGAGTGTCTGAGTTGAGAGACTTAGAGCAGAGCAAGTTCAGAAGTGTTGGAGTGGAAGAATTTGCAACAGAGATGCAAGAGCTCCATAATAAGATCAAAGAGCGATTGAAAAATTCCAACCAGGAATATAAGCGCAGAGAAGATCAGCATAGAAGAGAACTTCAATTTGAAGTGGGAGAATTAGTCTTAGCGCACATGAGAAAATAAAGGTTACCAAGGGGAACGTATAATAAACTGAAGATGAAAAAGATAGGGTCGTGTAAAATCATAAGGAAATTCGAAGAAAATGCTTATGATATAGAGTTTAAAGATGATGTGGGCATATCACCCATATTCAATGTAGCAAATTTGTATCCTTACATAATAGATGAAGTCAAAGGAGAAGAAGATAATAAGGAAGTTCAATGGTTCAGACAGATGGTTGTAGCTGAAAAGTTGTTGATGGAAAAGGTCATTGATCAGAGAATTGGAAAAAAGACCCGGAGAAAGACATATTTTGATTATTTGGTCAAATGGAAGGGACACCCGATTGAGGATGCAAGTTGGGAAAGCGAAACAAATATCCTAAAACATGGACAGACAGTGTAGGAGTTCATGAATTTTTCAGCTAGAGGGGTATGATGCAGGAGCATCGTAAGCAAGCCAGCAAAGCAAGCACAAGACTGGAGGACAGTTGGATATGCACCAATGCACATTTTGAAATCATTTTGAATTTGAAAGGATAAGACATTAATGTAATATCTTGAAAGGATGCGCTCGCATTTATTTTTTGAGTTGTAATGCAGATCTTGAGCGGTTGCTCTCCTCTGTTTTTTGGAGGCATTTATTGTATTAAATGTAAAGTAGTTTTATCTTTTATTTTGATTAGATAGCTTAGAATATAGGAGGTAAAACTCTAGAAATACCCCTCGCATGTATTATATTGTATCATTATCATTATTCTCATTGTAAGAAGAGAGAGTTGTAGATCAAGAGAATAGAAGAACATATATTGTAGAAGAGTGTATGAGCAGATAGTTGATGCTATAGGACCCATGTACAAATGCACTTGGATTAATATAAGAAATATTTGATCCAAATTTCATGGCATTTATGAATTCTCTTTACATCTGTTGAATGGTATGTTTACAGTTAATTCTAGTCTTTGTTTTGCATTTGTTTCAATGTTTTGTGTATGTATGATTTCATGATTGAATGTATGAAGTCTTTGAGAGGGAGAGAATGAGTTTCAATTGTTTCTAGTCCTAAGAATTCCTGCAAGGAGTGCAGTGAAATTCCCTAAAGAGTGTGTTGATAGGTTCTGAGTCTTGCCTCAAAAAATATTAGGAGATATATCATTGTTCTCATACCAACAGAAGTGTGAGTATAACACAGAGTCGTGCAAGGAGTGCGTAGGCACGTTGAAGTCTTATACTTTTCCAACCCAAGTGAGGGGTACAAGGATGTATGTTGCAAGGAGTGCATAGAAGAGGAAGACGTCAAATAACCAAAGGTTATCATGAGTGCCACAAGGAGTGTGCGCAAATAACCCTTGGAATTCTTGAGTTTGCAGTAGAAACCAAGCTTAGAAGGGATAGAGACTTCAAGGGATTCGAATAAAAGCAGAAGGTTGAAGTCACCTCATAGAGGTTGACCCCAGAATAATTGACGCCAAGTCATTTTTCTTGGAGCCATTGAAAATTTGAACGGACGGTGGGATTTCTTGGAGGGAGGAATACCGAAATTCCATGAGCCGTTGGATCGAGTAGATCAATGGAAAGGATAAGGCTGATAACCTTTCAGTGTTGACAAGCCCAGGAGAAATAATATCCATTGGATCTAGATCAATGAGAGTTGTTGATCTCTTGATTTTGGATCTCGACATGATATCATGAAACGTGAAGTCATGACAGGATCGTGGTCCTTGATCGAAGAGGATGCATAGGACTGTCAAATATGGTCTTGGGGAGAGGTCCCACATCGGGTTTCAGGGTTTTGTGGATGTGGAGTGTCGGGATTATATCACACCAATACCCCCAAAATCATGATTCATGAAATAACCTTTTGGATAAAGGTTATGGTCACATTGTTTGGTCACGTGGGTAAGAGTTCGTGCCATGTGCTTGTTTGCATAGGCATAACTCCTAAGGACCTATGGTTACAAGTGAGAAGATTCCAACTAGGAATTGAAGAGTCATTCCAACTCAAGGGGAGATTAAGAATGATCCTTAGACTAGGAGGTCAAAAAGAAACTACTGAGGTAGGGGTGTTTCACCATAAAGTCATTTATGGACTAATTTGTTGTAATTTTTTAGGAAGAAATGTAATTTCAATAAGATCAACTTCAGTCTCCTTGTTTTTGGTTTTTGGATAAATCCAAGCTCTTCAAAGCGCATCATTGGGCTTCAATGTTTTGAAAGAGTATCTATTGTTCCCATCAACATAACTTAGGACTTGCACATAATATTGATTGCTTTAAAGAGGAACTGATGCAGGAGCATCGCCAACATGTCAAGCGAGCCAGCACGGAAGCAGAAGACAGTTGGACAAGCCAGCACAGATTTTGAAATTGCCTTGGAAATTGTTGCACAATCTTAAATGAGTCATTTAAGATGAAGCGCACCTGTATGTTGTAATGGACCTTAAACGGATAGCTCTCGTCCTTGGTAGATAGACGACATTTAATCTAGTTAATGCAAGTAGGTAGAATTAAATTCTTAGATTAGACAGTTTTAGATAGGAGGAGGAAAAACGGATATAGACACCCTCATTGTATCATTGTAACATAAGACTAAGCCTAAGCCTGAGCCTGAGCCTAAGCCTAAGCATTGAGAAGAAGCAGAAGAGCAAGCAGAGAACTGTATGAAGAACACCCAAGTACTGATATTGAATTAATAGAAGAAGATTGGTTCAAATTCATGGTTTGTGTTATTCTCTGTGTATTGATGTTATGCTCATGAATGTTTGCTTCCAATTATAATTTGATGTTATATGTTGTGTATGTGATTTCATGTTATGTTTGAAATCTAAGAGGAAGAAGAGCTGAGTTTCAATTGTTTCTCTATTTGAGCCAGAGGACTCCTGCAAGGAGTGCAGTTGAATTGTCCACAAGGAGTGCGTTGACAAAAGGGTTCTATTAGAGATAGCTTTTGTTCTCATTTCCTCAAAGGTGAAGTTGGGCACAGGATCCATGCAAGGAGTGCATAGGCTAGTTGAAAGTTTCAGGGTTGTGAACCTGAGAGAAGAATTTGAGAGACTGTTGTTGCAGGTGTGCGCAGAGTCGAAGGTTTTCATCACCTAGACGTGTTGAAGGGTTGTCGCAAGGAGTGCGCACAAGGAGCCTTTTCTAAGGTTTAGAATCATAGAAAATCTCAGGAAGAAAAGGCCATTGATTTATTGAAGAATAGCGCAGACAAGTTGCGACCCGAAGTTGCAAGGGCATCACAGGTTGGCGAGTAGGCGAACGAGTCTCATGGGGAGACACTTAGTCATTTCGCAGACTTCCATCAGGAAGAATGGTGGTCCAAATTTTTCGAGGAGATTTTGCGACAACCCGTGAGCCGTCAGATGTCAAGGAGGTGCCAGGAAGATATCACTGGTATTTTTGGGAAGTATAAAGCTCAGGAGGGGCAAGCCGTTGATCTGAGTCACAAGGACCATCGAATCTACACGAAGGATCGTGTATCATGGTTTTGTAGGTTGAAGCCCATAATTTTGGCAATAGAAACTATGAATTCGTGAAGCACGATATCCCTATGAGTCCAAAACCATCCATTGTTTGGGACGCATGTCAGAAGATCCAAGGAAGTCGGGCTCGGAGTATCGGCAGTTTCGAGGGCATAGTATTCTTGCAACTTGGAATCGCGACCAGCAATATCCCGACAGTGACGTAACTAGTGTGAGACCGTAGGAGTGAGTGGAGGACGGGTGGCATAAGTCATCGGGGTTTCGCAACGAGAAGCGTCGGGACATTGACATCAGGATTCGCGATCCTGTGAACCCCGAAATCCAGACAGAAGTGACGGGAAGTGGAAAAGTCAACCCGCGAGCACCTTGGAGTTTCAGTGCATTGGATATCAGGAGTTGGGGAACCAAGGTGTTCGATATTACGAGTGGTGAAGTCACGATAGAGAAGAAGTCCCGACAAGGTAAATATAGGGTCAATTTTGACTTGCATCGTATCTTGGGGATTCGAGAGTGTAGCGCTCAACCATTAGACTCACGAAGTCGCGAGTCCTGATTTCCCGATAAGTAAAGAGAGGGGGAATCACACGTAGAGATCTGTGGGAGCAAATTTCTCGATAGGGAAATAGAAGGACCTTGGATTTCTTCAGGTCGAGAGTAGAGAAGATTTTGTGAGTAGGCGTGCCTGCGGGTGCGGCTGCGTCAGAGTGGTATCAGAGCATAGAAAGATTTTTTTCTTTCTGTAGAAGAGAAAGAAGGAAATTCACCATGCCACTGAGGAGGGAAAGACAATCACCTGATCCATAGGATAGGGAGGTGCAGAGAAGAAGAGGCAGGCAGGTAACAAATCCAGAAATTGAGAGACAGATGCGTGATCTCCGAGCGAGACTCGAGGACATGGAGACAGCGCAAAGACACACAGCTAGTTCCAGGGATCTCAGTGATTTTGATAGTGAAATAGAGGCTGAACGAGAGGAGGAAGTTGCAGCTGAAGATGCATTGAATGAACATCTAATCAAAGCTATTGCTAGGATGGGTGCAAGAGAAAAGATGAACACCCCAGTTTACGAGGGAAACTTGGATGCAGAGGAGCTACTAGATTGGATTAGAGCTCTCGATACCTATTTCAACTATGAAGATGTCGAAGAGGATAAGAAAATCAAGCATGTTGTCACGCGCTTGAAGGGACATGCAGCATTGTGGTGGGACAATCTACAAGTTGACAGACGCTGCAAAGGCAAGCAGAAGATCAAGATTTGGGATCGAATGATTGCGAATATGAAAGCGAAATTCATCCCTAGAGACTATCAAATTACTCTGTTCAGGAGGATGCAGAACCTGAGACAGAAGCTGATGACAGTAAAAGAATACACTGAAGAATTCTATAGACTGAACATTAGAGCAGGTCATCGGCAGAGCGATGATGAGAAGGTATCCAGATATATGAATGGCCTGAGATATGATATCCATGACGAGATGAGCATGGTTACCATTAAGATGGTGGAGGATGCTTATCAGATGGATCTGAAAGATGAGGAGAAGTTGAGCCGTAAGCAAGGTCAAAGGGGCCGAGGCAGAAGTCAGCCAAGAGGCAAAGCAGTTGCCCAGGACAAATACCAGAAGCCCAAGGAGGAATGGAAGAAACCTCAGGGTAAAGTTGAGAGAGGTGGAACCTCACAGCGGGGGCAATACGTTGAGCAGAGAGGGCAGCATATAGAGCAGAGCAGAGGATATGCTGACAACAACACTTTTCCTCATACCAAAGGTAGAGGAAGAGGCCGAGGTGGAGTAATTACATGCTTCACATGTGGAAATAATGGGCACAAGTCTTACGAGTGCCCAGAGAAAAATAAGGACATTGGGGAAGCTCACATCACCGAAGCGCAGAGGCGAGATGTTGAAGCTGAAGACGCAGAAGGCGGAAGATCACTTATGATGCGTAAAGTCCTTTTGACACCTGAGAAGGAGGTGGAAAGTTCAGTCCAAAGGACCAGACTTTTCAGAATAGCTTGCAAGACCAAAGACAGGGTATGCAAGGTTATTATAGACAGTGGTAGCATGGATAATCTCGTATCTATAGAGATGGTAGAGAAGCTGGAGCTGGAGATGACTGATCATCCAAGCCCATACAGAGTTCGGTGTCTACAGAAGGGACACCAGGTAACTGTTACTAAACAATGCTTGGTTGAATTCAAGATAGGTGGCTATAATGATAAGATCTTGTGTGATGTTATTCCCATGGATGTTTGTCATTTATTGCTGGGTAGACCATGGAAATATGACATAAATGTGATTTATGATGGGCGAATGAACACATATACCCTGAAGAAGAATGGGAGAACCCATATGTTGCTTTCGATAAAGGATAAGGAGGTGAATCCGGAAGTAAGAAACACAGTACTTCTCATGAGTGGGAAGGAGCTTCTTACAGAGGTGAAGAAGAAAGAAGATCCACAATTCTTTGTGGTCAAAAAACCAAGGATTGTTCTGACTAGCACAAGAGTGGATGATCTACCAAAAGAGATTCAAGAACTGTTGGAAGATTTCCCTGACATCGTGGTGGATGAATTACCTCGTTCATTGCCACCGATGAGGAGTGTGAGTCATCATATAGACCTCATACCAGGAGCTAGTTTGCCAAACAAAGCCGCGTACAGGTTTATGCCGCAAGAAAATGAAGAGGTTAAGAAGCAGTTCCAGGAGTTATTGGACAAGGGGTTAGTCAAGGAAATCTTGAGCCCGTGTGTTGTTCCAACGATACTCAGTCCAAAGAAAGATGGAGGCTGGAGGATGTGTACCAACTCAAGGGAGATAAACAAAATAACCATCAGGTATAGATTTCCATTGTTGAGGATGGATGACTTGATGGATTGCTTGAGTGGAGCAAAATTATTTTCAAAGATTGATTTGAAGAGCGGATATCACCAGATTCGCATGAGAGAGGGCCATGAATGGAAGATAGCATTCAAGAAAAATGAGGGTTTGTATGAATGGCTTGTTAAGCCATTTGGCTTAACAAACGCGTCGAGTACCTTCATGAGGTTGATGAATGAAGTCCTGAGGGAATTCATCGGGAAGTTCGTCATTGTGTATTTGGATGACATACTAGTTTATAGTAAATCAATGGCAGAACACTTGAAGCACTTAGCTATAGTGATGCAGAAGCTACAGCAAGAGAAGTTGTTGATTAGCATGAAGAAGTCCTCATTCATGAAGACAAAGCTCATTTACCTAGGTTTTGTTATATCTGTGAATGAATTGAAGATGGATCCAGATAAGGTGGAGGTAATTAAAAATTGGCCATCACCGAAGAATATCTTTGAGGTGAGAATTTTTCATGGTTTGGCTAGTTTCTACCGGAAGTTCATCAGGAATTTCAGTGGAATTAGCACAGCGATGATGGATACAGTGAAGAAGCAGAATACGTCTTTTCACTGGATAGCAGAGGCTGAGAAGAGCTTCAATATGTTGACGCAGAAGATCATGGAACAACCAATTTTGGTGTTGCTGGATTTCCAAAATACATTTCAAGTGAAATGTGACGCAAGCGGGTTTGCCATAGGAGCGGTCTTGAGTCAGGAAGACAGACCGATTGCATATTTTAGTGAGAAGCTAAATGAGGCAAAGGTGAAATACTCTACATACAACAAGGAATTTTATTCTATCATACAGGCATTGAAGAAATGGAGGCATTACTTTATCCCGAAAGAATTTTTTTTATATAGTGATTATCATGCATTACAATTTGTGACTCAACAGGAGAAGTTGAATCAGAAGCATGTAAAATGGGTAGAGTATATGCAGAATTTCACATTTGTGATTAATCATATTTCGGGTACTACTAACAAAGTTGTTGATGCTTTGAGCAGGAAGTGTTTGCTGTTACAGGAGTTCCGAGTCAAAACGTTGGGTTTTGATGATCTCAGGAACATGTACCCAAGTGATGCAGATTTTGCAGAAGCGTATGAAACGGCTGAGAATCCAGTTCTCAAAGACAGAATCCCTTGGATAGACTACATGATCTAGGAGGGATTGTTTTTCAGAGGCAATCAACTGTGCATTCCAAAATGCTCCATGAGGGAGAACTTGTTAAAGGAGAAGCACAGTGGTGGATTAGCAGGACATTTTGGCCATGATAAGACATTCGTGAAGCTGAGAAAATCATACTTTTGGGTGGGAATGTGAGAAGATGTCAAAAGATTCATTGACAAATGCAGAGTTTGCCAACATTTGAAGGGAAGGAAGCAGAATGTAGGTTTTTATCAACCATTGCCCATACCAGAAAGGTCGTGGGAGGCGATAAGCATGGATTTTGTATTGGGGTTTCCCAGGACACAAAGAGGTGTTGATTCAATCTTTGTGGTAGTGGATAGGTTTTCTAAAATGCCACATTTCATTCCATGCCAGAAGACCAGCGATGTGACTCACATAACAAATATGTTTTTCAAAGAGGTCGTTTGACTTCATGGATTGTCGAAAAGCATAGTTTCGGACAGAGACATGAAATTCATAGGGCATTTTTGGAGGAACTTATGGAAGAAGTTGGGAACTAACTTAGCATTTACTTCTGCTTATCATCCTCAGATGGATGGATAGACGGAAGTGGTGAACAGAAGTCCGGGAGACTTGCTGAGAAGCTTGGTGACAGAGCACCATAGCCAGTGGGACAGTATATTTCCACAGGCAGAGTTTGCATACAATGACTCGGTGAATAGAAGTATAGGAAAAAGTCCATTTCAGGTTGTCTATGGGATGCAGCCAAGAGGATTTTCTGAACTGAGGGATTCAAAACAGACTACGACTAGCAGTGCTAGTGCAGAAGAATTCGTTGAGGCAATGAAGGAACTTCACAGCTGGGTGAAGGAGCGGTTGTTGAAATCAAGCCAGGAATACAAGTGCAGAGCAGATCAACATCAGAGACAACTTCAATTTGAAGTTGGTGATCTAGTTCTGGCACATTTAAGGAAGAAAAGGTTCCCGAGAGGAACATACAATAAGCTAAAGATGAAGAAAATTGGGCCATGTAAGGTCTTGAGAAAATTCGGAGAAAATACTTATGAGATTGAGTTACCGGATGGGATTGGAATATCTCTGATATTCAATATCGCAGATTTATATCCATACCGGGCTGGAGAAGTAGACACTGGATATGAGTAGCCAGTGATCCAATGGATGAAACAATTTCCAGTTGCAGAGAAGCCGCAGATGGAATGCATACTAGACAAGAGAGTGGGTAAGAAGACCAGGAGGAAAGAATACTATGAGTATCTGGTCAAATGGAAGAACCATCCAGTGCAAGATGCCAGCTGGGAGACTGAAGCAGAAATACAAAAGCATGGACATACCGTGCATGAGCTCATGGACAGGATCCCATGAAATTTTCAAGCGAGGGAGTATGATGTAGGAGCATCGCCAACACGTCAAGCGAGATAGCGTGGAAGCAGAAGACAGTTGGACAAGTCAGCACAGATTTTGAAATTGCCTTGGAAATTGTTGCACGATCTTAAATGAGTCATTTAAGATGAAGTGCACTTGTATGTTGTAATGGACCTTGAGCGTGTTAGCGTAGGAAGTCACTCCTGGATTGCTTGCAGGAGTAGAGCCCGACGCCCATCTGTTTTTATGTCATGGTTTGATAAATGGGTGATCAAATGGGTAGAGACTCGAGGAGATATCACTCTAACTCGGGGACTGGATCTGGTACGTAAAGAATAAAGGAGGTCTGGAATCCTAACTTTATTCAGTCGGTTGATTAAAAGATGAGTAGGTGGAAGACTTATTGAGAAAGGTGAACAAACAGCTCTGGGCAACAGGCTTATAGCGGTTTGTAGGGGAAAAAACTATGAACACAGCATCCTCTTGGTTCAGGGCTTCGAGAAACTGAATAGAAGACTTGACTGGATCCTCCAATTCCAAGTCATTCAAGTCAAGGAAATCACAGGAACCGATTAGAGACTCTGTAACTATTACAGTGATCCATTACAACATCATCCTATAACAGGTACAACTCAACTGGATCCTCCAATTCCGAGCTTCTCTAACACAGTATAACAAATATGTAAAGAAACTGGCATTCATAAGGAAAGAAGTCTCAGAAGTCTAGAAATAACCAGAAAACAGTTCTTCATTAAAGTTTTACAACCGGGAGCTCTGCTCAACCATCGATACTTTACAAAATGGCAAAAATGCCTACATATACTTGGAACCGACTCAGGCGTTGAAGGCGTGATCATATCATGAATTCAATGCTTGACGTTGAGGAGCTTCTCTATCAGGATGGGTTGTCAGTCTACCTCAATCAAATCTGTCCTCTACTCCCCTGTCATACGCCTCTTTAATTTAGCATGGCTCACACCAGGGGGTAGCTGAGCCCTTTGAATATTGGACTAGTGTGTGTAGGTTCCTCTAGTGAGTTGGAGACTTGGCATGGCTTTCCTAAAGAGAACCGATACAAGGGACCCTCCCGGGTACATTTCAGCCAAGACTTCCAAATTCTGCAATAAATGGGTGACGCAAGGCTTCACCCACCCTCATTCTCCTTTTCTGCTGAGCCAAAGCGGCTCTTTGGATCCCCGAGTGGATTCCCTAATGAAAACTTGACCCAGTCCATAGGTCTCTTCCTCGTTTCTCACAGTCTCCTGAACTTCATCGTGACCCTTTCTCGACTCTGTATCAGGTTTCGAGATTTCGCATTCCCCGTTGTCAAGAGTTCTTCACCCTTTGAACTCCCGATCCATGATTCTACGATGAGCGCATGTATGGGTTATCCCTCCTAGCTATACTATGGTCCATACGACCACCTCTTATATGACCTGAGCCAAACCTCTGTCATGGTTTCGGCACTTTCGATGTCTCGATACACAAGTCGTCGAGACTCGTGATTCTCATATTGCCGATGTGCCTTCCATGCTAGCCCTCTGAATAGGCCTTGGTCCAAGTGGCTGCTACCATATTCCCTTGACCATACTCTCCATTGGGGTTTCGCGGTTTGTGATGTCAACGAGCACGCATCCTCTGGACTCGCGATTCCCCGAAACCTGATGGCTCATGGTCGTTGACCCGTCAACGGTTTGTTCTCTGTTGCGAAAACCTGCCACCTATCCTCCATGATTGGCAGTTGTTCCCCGCTGATCGGGAAATCACGTATCGTGATTCTGTAATGCACAAAACTCTCGCTCCCGGTATCTCCGATATCTCAATTGCTTCAAGTTCCCCGATGGGCGCTTTCATGTCGGGACTTTCCTGCTAACGTCAATCTTCCACCACACGTCCTTTCCCAGGTGGATGGTCTAAATCTCTTTTGCTGCTTCTCATGTCCATGATCAGACTCACTCGCTTGACTCGGGCCCCAAACAGATTTCTTCTGTGTGTTGCGCTTGGGCACTTGTCGCGCAATCCTGCAGACCTGCATACCTTTGTTCCCTGATACCACATTTGTTGCTAACATTAGGCTCCATAGGGGATAGAGTCATCCCTGTGATGCTCTAAGGACTCATTTTGTAGTTCTAGTGCCTTGTTGTTGGGCTATGGAGTCACTTACTAGGCCGAAACAAAAGTAAAAACAAAGAACAGAAAAGGCAATATTTACAAAACATAGGAGCCACTGGAGGTTCAGACAAAATATTTTTTAAGAAAGTGCCCATTTACTGGGGTGCTGAAAACTTCTTCACCTTCCAAATCTCGCAACTTGTATGTGTTATTTGAGAAAGTTGCGGAGATTCTGAAAGGCCCAATCTGTAGGGCTTCAAATTTGTTGTGTTTGCCCTTATCTTGTTTAGGAGCATCCCATTTCAACACCAGGTCTCCTGTCTGGAACCGCTCCTTCTTGGCCTTCCTATCAAAGACTTGCTTGATGTTTTGCTAATGGTCCTGAATCCTATCCACTGTCTGCTCCCTAGCCTACTGGACCTCTACTAGCTGATGAATCCTTCTGATCATGTCATTGGGCTCTTCTTGATAATCCTAGAAGAACTTCGCTACGGGAATGGCCAACTGAGAAGGGAAGACAGATTCGGCTCTGTAGACTAAATGGAAAGGGGAGAGACCTATAGATCTCTTTGTAGTCACCCGATCAGCCCATAGGGAGAATTTCAACTTTGAAGTCCAAGCCCTTTTATTGTCTTCCAACAACCTCTTGATGATCCTTATCAGGCTTTTGTTGGAGGATTCTGTTAGACCATTGCCCTGTGGATAATATGGGGTGGAGTGAATCAATTTGATCCCAAACTGTTCACAGAACTTGGCTAGTGGTTTGGACCCGAAAGCAGCTGCATTATCAGTGACAATCTTATTTGGGTAGCTGAACCTTGTGATGAGGTCCTCCAAGAATCCAATGATTACCTTGTGGGAAGCACTCCTAGTGGGGATAGATTCAATCCACTTGGTAAATAAATCTGTAGCAGTCAGGATCCACCTGTTATGCCCACTGGAGGCAGGGTGAATTTCTCCAATGAAATCTAGGCCCCACTATTGGAAAGGCCCTGAAACCACCATCGGATTTAACGGCAGAGACCTGAGTTTTTGCTTTCCTGCAAATTTTTGACACTTGATGCAGGCTCTGACCCTTTTGCAGACATCATTGAACACGGTAGGCCAGTAGTATCCAGCCCTGAGGATTTTTTGAGTTGTGGCTCTCCATAAATGGTGCCCTCCACACAGGCCACTGTGAAATTCAGCCACGATCATCTCGGCCTCTAGTGGACTCATGCATTTTAAAATCACCCCCAGGGGGTCTTTCCAATATAACATTTTATCGATTAGGTAGTACCTGACTGCTTTGAGATTTAGATCTCTTTCTTTGCTTCTTTGCAGGCCGTCTGGAGGTCGCAGCTCCTGCAGAAAGTATATGACATTCTTATACCAAGAACATCAAGCCAATGGGGGCTCCCTTTGACAGTCTATGTTAGACAGTATCTTACTGAATACCTGAGAATTGTGATGAAACTTATCCCCAAAGCTTGGTATTTTTCTTTAGCCAACAGCCTGGCTAAACCTTGTCCTTTGATCAATTTGGTGGGCCTTATTTCGAGGTCGAATTCTAGGATTTTGGCTATCCATTTACTCCTTCTCCCGTCTATGTCAGGCTGAATAAGAATGTCTTTAACAGCGGCCGAGGGGACATAGGCAATGATCTTTGACTGCAGGATGTAGGTTCTGAAAGCTTTGAGAGCTTTTACTAAAGCTTTGAGAGCTTTTACTAGAGCATAAGCCTACTTCTCCATAGTGTCATACCTGACTTCGGCATCCCTCAATGCTCAGCTAAAATAAGCAATAGGATGCTCTATCCCATTGTCATTTTTCTGTAATAGAACAGCAGCCACTGTGTCAGGTGAGGCAAAGGAGAAGATAAGGAAATATTTTGAGTAGTCGGGACTGATAAGCACAGGAGCTTCAGTCAAGGCCTTCTTGATTTGTTCAAAGGAATGTCGCGATTTAGGGGTCCATATTACTTCATTCTCTTTCTTTAACATGGTTGTTATCAGCTTTACCTCCTCAGCAAAGTTAGGCACAAACCTCCTTAGAAAATTAATTTTACCGAGGAAAGATTCGACCTCCTTCTTGGACCTCGGGATTGATAAGGCTTGTATCGCCTCAACTCTGCTGGGGTCAATCTTGACTCCTTCTTATGATACTATGTGGCCTAGTAACTTTCCCTCCTGCATGGAGAATAGATATTTCTTGGGGTTTAATGAAATGCCAAACTTTCTACATTTCAAGAAAACTTTCCTGAGATGGTGACGGTGTTATTTATCAAATTTTGAAAACACTGTGATGTCACCCAGGTAAACGACCACAAATTTATCCCTTTCCCCAACGAAAGCTATGTCCATGGCACGCTGGAATGTCGCCCCTGCATTCATTATTCCAAATGGCATCTTGGCATACATGAATGTGCCCCATGGAGTGGTGAATGTTGTCTTTTCCCTGTCTTCAGGCAGAACAGAGACCTGATTGTAGCCAGAGAAACCATCAATCATG
>JZKD02S1945600.1:23110-52643 GCA_000966675.3 Picea glauca | reverse complement strand
GTGCTTGAAGTTAAGTGTACAACACCGATGTTGTATGTGTATGTACACACTGATGCTTGTGCCTTGTACAAACGTACCAATTTGTAAACATCTTATAACACCTCCGGCTGCCCAGATTTTTTTAGCTATAATAAACTTTTGTTACAGTATCCGCAAAAACACTTGTTATCAATAACAGATGTTGTAGCGGAGTTTTTTTAAATAATTTTTTCCAATTTTGTAACACTAGAAACCTCTGCTATAAGGTATTTTCCTTGTAGTGATGTTGTTGGAATAAAGTAAGATAATATAGATAAACTAAGAAAAAATTGCACACCCCACCCCTTAGAAGCCTTAATGGGTCGGGTATGTTACGCTTGTGTTTTCCTTTTAAAACATATTTTTGTTCTTTCCCATTTTTGTTTTTGTTTTTTTTTAATTTAATTTCCATTTTTTAGTGTTGTTTTTTCATTTTTTATGTTTATGGCTGCCATCATCCTGATCTTAATGTATCTTTCCACAATAATATTAATTTTCAAGCCACAATTTCAAACAAAGTGTAATTTTAACCCCCCAAAAAAACAGTAATACCATTTTTCGATTTGAGGGTTGATTTTAAGGTTTTTGTTCACAATGATACAATTTGTCAATGTTCAACCATGAAAAACAAGTGTTACTAGGAGCACCACATTTTGATTTAGAAGTCAATTTTAAGTTTTTTGTTTGTAACGGTATCATTTGTCAAATCCATGGTTTTAAACAAGTTGTAATTTTAACCACCCCCCCAAAAAAGGGTGATATTGGTAGCACCACTTTTTGAAACAATGTGAAAATAACCACTAAATATGATCTCTAAACAAATATGAACTCTTGAGGATTCTCATCAAGTTGGTAACTACATTTTCTTTGATGTTTGGCATTCCAACCAATTTATCCATAATTTTTTCGTCTCTTTCCCTTAATCAAATGAACCTCCTACTTTTTGCGAAGATTTATTTCATCAAACAATTTTTCGTATGCCCTAATCAATAAAAAAATAAAATAATCAAAGGTATAATCCTTACAATGTTTTTTCCTTAAAGCCCAATTAGCATGAAATATGGAACATAAACATCAAACGATATTTTCAAATTCATTAGAATTTATTCTATCAATGGCCCTTTCTTTTTTAAGTAATATTTTCCACATTCCCCCAACTTCCACTGTAGCTCCTTTGCATAAGTCAAATAATCATCAATCTTATCGAAAGAAAGAGGTTCAATACAAATCAACTCTTTCTCAAGTTACATAACCTGATTTCCATCAATCTTGTTGAACTACTTTAGTGTCTTCCATACTTCATTCATGCAGTCGATCTCATCGGTATTAATCCTACAATACAAGTTGACTCCTTCTAGAAATCCAACTTCTTTGGAGAATGAATACATCCAAAATATTCCTATGATGCAACAACTTCCAACACAACTTGGAATAGTGGAGATAAGTTAGGATTTTCAAAACCTAAAGTCTGTAGCATATTAGAAATCATAGGGACATTAAAAATTGAAAAACAAATCTAAGCAATGTTGATGGTCTAAAGAAACAACATTATAGCTTTACATAGCATAGAAACATTATTCACATAATTTCTCATCATACAGATCAATCCATAGACCATATATTTATACACTTGAGTTCCTAAGGAATTTCCCTAACACAAGGTTGATTCAGTCAACATTGATCACCCAAGTTGGCCCGAAAGGGGTTAAACAATCTACATTCTCTAACCTATATGCACCCATTGGGTCACAATGGACCTAGTCAAGATTGCTTATTTGGTCCTAATCGACCATTTGAAACCTCTCAATTGTCTTGACAAATTCTCAATTCATATACCAACTTACACCAAAAGATGGGTTTAATTCACAAATTCCAACAAACTTCAATCCATTATGAGAACTCAAAGTGGGATTTCTTCTTGCATGTTGATATTGATTTTCCTTCTCGAGAAGTATAAGATTCCCCTTTCGCCAAATGGGCCTCATCCTTTCATTTTACCTTGGGCCTACACTATCCCCCTTTCTCTGGTTTCAACATCCAAAACTCAAGAAAAGAGGAACACGACCCCTCACCTAACTCACTATTCAAATCCTAAATATGTTGGTGCCCCCACCCTTCATCCATAGTTAAAGATGGTTGTATCTATACACATATAAGGTGTGATCGTCTCCAATTCAAAAAAATTGCCTCCATCTTCATTGACCCACTAGTTGAGATGATGGTTAAATATTGTTGGGAATAGGAACACCTTGCCATGATGGTTGATCACCTTACACCCTTGAATTAATATCTAAACTCAATGTCAATTTTCAGCAACCCACCTTATTCACCTAACACATATTGTATCCTTGATTTGATTTGATTATGAAATGCACCAATTGTGGAATTTCATAACTATGATCATCAATCTATAGATGTCTCCATCAATCCCTAATTATTAGAAAAATTGTCACACGTTGTTATCTCCTCCCTAGCCACATTTCTTGGGGGAGTGTAGCCAATGCTAGCCACCTCATACTCTGTGTTTTCATGGNGGTTTGACACCCCAATGGTATTCAATATCAATTTACAATTGATAAATTATTCTTACTTGCATATTTTGTGTACCTTAAAATGTATTTACACACACATGAACATGTATACCTCTCCTTGTGGACATAGAAGGCACAATCCATGTGGAACTGCATGGCTCATGCAATGCAAGCCCACAATGCACTAAGGCCCTACAAATACGCTTCAAGAAAAAAATTCATATGGATGAATAAACAACCTTAAATATATAACAATTTAGTGTTACACCATGCCAACTTGACCCCAACACATACTAGAGAGCATGTGTGTATAACTTACTCCATTGTAAAAATCTTGAGTCCTTGTTTTGCATTTTTCTTTCCTTTTTTCATATAAAATATAACCTATCATATCCTAGCTCCTAAAGTGATGCAAGAGCATTGTAAGCAAGCCAACAAAGCAAGCGCAAGAGAGAAGGACATCTGGATATGCACCAGCGCACATTTTGAAAGCATTTTGAATTTGAAAGGATAATGCATTAATGTAATATCTTGAAAGAATGCATTCGCATTTATGTTTTGAGTTGTAATGCAGATCTTGAGCAGTTGCTCTCATCTATTTTTTGGAGGCATTTATTGTATTAAATGTAAATTATTTTTATCTTTTATTTCGATTAGATAGCTTAGAATCTAGGAGGGAAAACTCTAGAAATCCCCCTCGCATGTATTGTATTATATAATTATCATTATTCTCATTGTAAGAAGAGAGAGTTGTAGAGAAAGAGAATAGAAGAACAGATATTGTAGAAGAGTGTATAAGAAGATAGTTGATGCTATAGAACCCATGTACAGATGCACTTGGATTAATATAAGCAAGCTTTGATCCAAATTTCATGGTGTTTATGAATTTTGTTTACATCTACTGAATGGTATG
Organism: Picea glauca; assembly: GCA_000966675.3. Lineage (NCBI taxonomy): Eukaryota > Viridiplantae > Streptophyta > Pinopsida > Pinales > Pinaceae > Picea > Picea glauca. The sequence continues at coordinate 49,181 of JZKD02S1945600.1, read as the reverse complement.
TTTACAGTTAATTCTAGTCTCTATTATGCATTTGTCTCAATGTTTTGTGTATGTATGATTTCATGATTGAATGTATGAAGTCTTTGAGAGGGAGATAATGTGTTTCAATTGTTTCTCATCCTAAGAATTCATGCAAGGAGTGTAGTGAATGTCTGTAAAGAGTGCGTTGACAGGTTCTGAGTCTTGCCTCATAAAAGCTCAGGAGAGATATCGTTGTTCTCATACCAACAGAAGTGTGAGTATAGCATAGAGACATGCAAGGAGTGCATAGGCAGGTTGAAGTCTTATACTTTTCCAACCCAAGTGAGGGGTTGAAGGATTTATGTTGCAAGGAGTGCACAGAAGAGGAAGACGTCAAATAACCAGAGGTTATCGTGAGTGCCACATGGAGTGCACACAAAGAACCCTTGGAATTATTGCGTTTGTAGTAGAAACCAAGATCAGAAGGGATAGAGACTTCGATGGATTCAAATAAAAAAAGAAGATTGAAGTCACCTCACAGAGGTTGACCCCAAAATAATTGACACCAATTCCTTTGGCTTGGATCCATTGAAAATCTAAACGGACGGTGGGATTTATCGAAGGAAGGAATACCAAAATTCCATGAGCCATTGGATCTAGTAGATTAGCGAGAAGGATAAGGCTGATAACCTTTCAGTGTTCATAAGCCCAGGAGAAATAATATCCATTGGATCTGGATCAACAGGAATCATTGATCTCTTGATTTCAGATCTCGTCACTTCGGGAGTCATGAGTTGGAGAATTGGGTTTGCGTTACACAAATTGTCTCGATATTGTGAAACATAAAGTCGCGAAGTGATTGTGGTCTTCGATCAAAGAGGAGGCATAGGACCGTCAGATCTGGTCTTGGGGAGAGGTCCCACATCAAGCTTCGGGGTTTCTTGGATGTGGAGTGTCGAGATTGTATCACACCAATACCCCCAAAATCATAATTTGTGAAATAACCTTTTAGATAAAGGATGTGGTCACATTGGTTGGTCAAGTGGCTAAGAGTTCACGCCTAATGCTTGTTGCCATAGGCATAACTCCTAAGAAGGACATGTGGTTACAAGTGAGAATATTACAGCTGGGAATCAAAGAGACATTATGGATCAAGGGGAGATTAAGAACAATCCTTAGACTGGAAGGTTAATCAGAACCTATTGAGGTAGGGGTGTTGCGCCAGGTGGTATCAAAGCAACAGATTTTGAATCTTTGCAGTAAAGAGAATATTTGAACAATGTCACCCAGAATACGTCAAGACAAACCAATGTCATATCTAGCCATGGAAATGGAAATGAGAGAACTTCATTCTTGATTATATGCTATGGAGACAACACAGAGACGAGCTACTGATACAGGATATGTCAATGAAGCCGAAAGTGAAAATGAGGCTCAGGTTGAAGAAGATGTTGTAGCCAAGACGTTCTAGAAGAATGTATATTCAGAGTTGTTGCAAGAATAGGGGCTAGAGAAAAAATGGACATTCCGATGTATAAAGGAAACTTAGACGTTGAGGAGCTGCTAGGTTGGTTTAGAGCTCTAGATAAATACTTCGATTACGAAGATATCAAAGAAGATAGGAAATTAAAACATGTTGTCACTAGATTGAAAGGGCATGCAGCACTATGGTGGGATGAACTGCAGGATGATAGGCGTTGCAAGGGCAAGAAAAGAATCAAAATCTAGGATAGGATGGTCACAAAAATGAAGGCCAAGTTTATACCCAGAGACTATCAAATTAACTTGTTTCGAAGAATGTAGAAGTTGAGACAGAAGGGGATGACAGTGAAGGAATACACTGAAGAGTTTTACCGATTGAATATCTAATCTAGTCATCATGAGAGTGATGATTAAATGGTCGCCAGATACATGAATGGTATGAGATATGAAATTCAGGATGAGATGAGCATGGTGACAATAAGAAATGTGGAAGATTCTTATCAGATTGCTATGAAGGAAGAAGAAAAATTGTCTCAAAATCAAGGTCAAAGGGGAAAAGGTAGAAGTCAAAGAAGAGGCAAAGAAATTTCCCAGGACAGGGTACAGAAGCCCAAAGATGAAGAAAATAAACCTCATAAACACCTAGAAAGAGAAGGAAGTTCACATGGAAGACAGTATGCTGATAAGAACACTTTTTTGTGAGTAAGAGGAAGAGGCAGAGGCAGAGGAGGCGACATAAAATGTTTTGTTTGTGGAAATATCAAACACAAATATTTTGAATGTCCTAATAGAAAAAGAGATGGAAGAGATGAATCTCACATTTCATAAGTGCATAGGAGAAATGTTTAGGTAGAAGATGTTGAAGGTGGAATATCCTTAATGATGAGGAAAACTCTCTTGAAACTAGAGAAAGAGATGGAGAATCTAGTCCAGAGAAACAGTCTGTTTAGAACTGCTTGTAATACCAAGGATAGGGTATGCAAGGTAATTGTGGACAGTGGAAGCACAGATAATCTAGTATCCATAGAAATGGTGGAGAAGCTAGAATTGGAGAGAGTTGCACATCCGAGCCCATATAAATTCTCTTGGTTGCAAAAGGGACATCACGTAATAGACACTAAACAATGTTTAGTTGAATTTAAGATAGGGGGATATAGAGATGAGATTTTGTATGATGTTATTCCCATGGATGTCTGTCATTTTTTATTGGGAAGACCATGGAAATATGACATAAATTTTGTTCATGATGGGATAAAGAACACATACACCTTAGAGAAGAATGGTAGGACACATATGTTGTTTCCAATCGAAGACAAGAAGGTGAAAGCATAAGCAAGCAACACTATAATTCTCATGAGTGGGAAGGAACTTATGGAGTAAGTCAAGAAAGAAGAAGACGTGCAGTTTGTTGTGGTAAGGAAACCTAGAGTCATTTTAACCAGTACTTCGATAGATGATCTACTAGAGGAAATTCAGGAAATGCTGGGGAATTTCGTTGATATAGTGGTGGACGATTTACCTTGTTCGTTGTCACCCATCAGAAGTATAATCCATCACATTGACCTTATACCAGGAGCGAGTTTACCAAACAAAGAAGCGTATAGGTTGACACTGCAGGAGAATGAAAAGGTCAAAAAGAAAGTCCAGGATTTGATGGACAAGGGGTTGATAAGAGAAATCTTAAGTCCATGTGTTGTACCAATAGTGTTAATCCCAAAGAAGGATGGTTGATGGAGAATGTGTATAGACTYGAGGGCTATAAACAAAATCACCATCAGGTACAAATTTCCWTTACCGAGGATGGATGACTTGATGGATTKMTTGAGTGGAGCAAAGTTTTTTTCAAAGATTYATTTGAAAAGCAGATATCATCAAATTAGAATGAGGGAAGGTKATGAATGRAAGACAGCATTCAAGACGAATRAAGGATTCTATGAATGGCTTGTCATGCCATTTGGTTTGARGAATGCTCCAAGTACTTTTATGAGATTAATGAATGAAGTCTTSAAATATTTCATTGGGAAGTTTGTAATTGTGTATCTTGATGATATACTGGTCTTCAATAAGACTGAGGAAGAACATCTGAAACACCTAACTCTAGTGATGAGGAGGTTGCAACAAGAGAAGTTGCTGATAAATTTGAAGAAGTCGTCTTTCATGAAGAAAGAACTCAATTATTTGGGTTTCGTAATCTCTTCGAATGAGTTGAAGATGGATCCTGAGAAGATAAAAGAAATCAAAGAATGGCCATCACCAAGGAATATATTTGAAGTCAGAAGCTTCCATGGACTAGCCAGTTTTTACTGGAAGTTCATCATAAATTTGAGTGTAATTTTTGCGCCAATGATGGACACAGTCAAGAAAAGACATAAATATTTTCATTGGATAGAAGAAGTAGAGAAATGTTTTAAGTTGTTGAAGGAGAAAATAATCGAACAATCAGTTCTGGTTCTGCAAGAATTTGGTAAGACATTTCAAGTGAGATGTTGTGCAAGTGGGTTTGTGGTTGGAGCAGTCTTAAGCCAAGACAATAAATCGATTGCATAATTCAGTGAGAAGTTGAATGATACCAAGATAAATTATTCCATGTATGATAAAGAGTTTTATGCAATCATACAGGCATTGAAGAAATTGAGGCACTACTTGGTTCCGAAATAGTTCATTTTGTTTAGTGACAACCATGATTCACAAATCATAACTCGACAGGAGAAATTGAACCAGAAACATGTGAAATGGGTTAAATTTATGTAGAACTTTACTTTTGTTATAAAGCACATTTATGGAACTGCTAACAAGGTTGTTGATGCATTGAGCAGGAAATTTTTTATTCTACAGGAGTTTCGTGTGAAGACCTTAGGTTTTGATAACCTTAAGGATATGTACAGGGATGATTCAGATTTCAGGGATGCTTATGAAGCATGTGAAAATCCTTTTCTGAAAGACAGAAGCCAATGGATTGAATACTTAATCCAGGATGGATTATTATTCAAAGGAAATCAGCTGTGTATCCCGAAGAGTTCTATGAGAAAGAATCTTCTAAAGTAAAAACATAGTGGAGGATTGGCTGGACATTTCATCCATGAAAAAACAATCGCACAACTAAAAAATCTATATTATTGGCCAGGGATGAGGACAGATGTCAGGAAATTTGTCAACAAATGTCGAATTTTCCAGCATGCAAAGGGAAAAAGATGGAATACGGGATTATATCAACCATTGTCGGTACCAGAGAGGTAGTGGGATGCGGTAAGCATGGATTTTGTGTTAGGACTGCCAAGGGCAAAAAGAGACTGTGATTCCATATTCCTGGTAGTCAACAGATTCTAAAAAATGGGACATTTCATTTCATGTCAGAAAACCAGTGATGCAACACACATTGCAAATCTGTTTTTCAAAGAAGTTGTTCGACTTCATGGCTTACCCAAGAGTATTGTTTCAGATAAGGATACCAAATTTGTTGGTCATTTTTGGAGGAAACTATGGAAGAAGTTGGGGACTAATTTATCTTCTAGCTAAGAATATCACCCTCAGAAGGATGGACAGACTGAGGTAGTAAATTGAATTTTAGGAGATTTTTTGAGGAGTTTAGTAGTTGAACATCACAGTCAGTGGGATCAGATTCTTCCACAAGCGGAATTTTCATATAATGATTAATCAAATAGGAGTACAGGACAAATCCCATTCTAGATAATGTATGGAATGCAGTCAAGAGGAGTGTCTGAGTTGAGAGACTTAGAGCAGAGCAAGTTCAGAAGTGTTGGAGTGGAAGAATTTGCAACAGAGATGCAAGAGCTCCATAATAAGATCAAAGAGCGATTGAAAAATTCCAACCAGGAATATAAGCGCAGAGAAGATCAGCATAGAAGAGAACTTCAATTTGAAGTGGGAGAATTAGTCTTAGCGCACATGAGAAAATAAAGGTTACCAAGGGGAACGTATAATAAACTGAAGATGAAAAAGATAGGGTCGTGTAAAATCATAAGGAAATTCGAAGAAAATGCTTATGATATAGAGTTTAAAGATGATGTGGGCATATCACCCATATTCAATGTAGCAAATTTGTATCCTTACATAATAGATGAAGTCAAAGGAGAAGAAGATAATAAGGAAGTTCAATGGTTCAGACAGATGGTTGTAGCTGAAAAGTTGTTGATGGAAAAGGTCATTGATCAGAGAATTGGAAAAAAGACCCGGAGAAAGACATATTTTGATTATTTGGTCAAATGGAAGGGACACCCGATTGAGGATGCAAGTTGGGAAAGCGAAACAAATATCCTAAAACATGGACAGACAGTGTAGGAGTTCATGAATTTTTCAGCTAGAGGGGTATGATGCAGGAGCATCGTAAGCAAGCCAGCAAAGCAAGCACAAGACTGGAGGACAGTTGGATATGCACCAATGCACATTTTGAAATCATTTTGAATTTGAAAGGATAAGACATTAATGTAATATCTTGAAAGGATGCGCTCGCATTTATTTTTTGAGTTGTAATGCAGATCTTGAGCGGTTGCTCTCCTCTGTTTTTTGGAGGCATTTATTGTATTAAATGTAAAGTAGTTTTATCTTTTATTTTGATTAGATAGCTTAGAATATAGGAGGTAAAACTCTAGAAATACCCCTCGCATGTATTATATTGTATCATTATCATTATTCTCATTGTAAGAAGAGAGAGTTGTAGATCAAGAGAATAGAAGAACATATATTGTAGAAGAGTGTATGAGCAGATAGTTGATGCTATAGGACCCATGTACAAATGCACTTGGATTAATATAAGAAATATTTGATCCAAATTTCATGGCATTTATGAATTCTCTTTACATCTGTTGAATGGTATGTTTACAGTTAATTCTAGTCTTTGTTTTGCATTTGTTTCAATGTTTTGTGTATGTATGATTTCATGATTGAATGTATGAAGTCTTTGAGAGGGAGAGAATGAGTTTCAATTGTTTCTAGTCCTAAGAATTCCTGCAAGGAGTGCAGTGAAATTCCCTAAAGAGTGTGTTGATAGGTTCTGAGTCTTGCCTCAAAAAATATTAGGAGATATATCATTGTTCTCATACCAACAGAAGTGTGAGTATAACACAGAGTCGTGCAAGGAGTGCGTAGGCACGTTGAAGTCTTATACTTTTCCAACCCAAGTGAGGGGTACAAGGATGTATGTTGCAAGGAGTGCATAGAAGAGGAAGACGTCAAATAACCAAAGGTTATCATGAGTGCCACAAGGAGTGTGCGCAAATAACCCTTGGAATTCTTGAGTTTGCAGTAGAAACCAAGCTTAGAAGGGATAGAGACTTCAAGGGATTCGAATAAAAGCAGAAGGTTGAAGTCACCTCATAGAGGTTGACCCCAGAATAATTGACGCCAAGTCATTTTTCTTGGAGCCATTGAAAATTTGAACGGACGGTGGGATTTCTTGGAGGGAGGAATACCGAAATTCCATGAGCCGTTGGATCGAGTAGATCAATGGAAAGGATAAGGCTGATAACCTTTCAGTGTTGACAAGCCCAGGAGAAATAATATCCATTGGATCTAGATCAATGAGAGTTGTTGATCTCTTGATTTTGGATCTCGACATGATATCATGAAACGTGAAGTCATGACAGGATCGTGGTCCTTGATCGAAGAGGATGCATAGGACTGTCAAATATGGTCTTGGGGAGAGGTCCCACATCGGGTTTCAGGGTTTTGTGGATGTGGAGTGTCGGGATTATATCACACCAATACCCCCAAAATCATGATTCATGAAATAACCTTTTGGATAAAGGTTATGGTCACATTGTTTGGTCACGTGGGTAAGAGTTCGTGCCATGTGCTTGTTTGCATAGGCATAACTCCTAAGGACCTATGGTTACAAGTGAGAAGATTCCAACTAGGAATTGAAGAGTCATTCCAACTCAAGGGGAGATTAAGAATGATCCTTAGACTAGGAGGTCAAAAAGAAACTACTGAGGTAGGGGTGTTTCACCATAAAGTCATTTATGGACTAATTTGTTGTAATTTTTTAGGAAGAAATGTAATTTCAATAAGATCAACTTCAGTCTCCTTGTTTTTGGTTTTTGGATAAATCCAAGCTCTTCAAAGCGCATCATTGGGCTTCAATGTTTTGAAAGAGTATCTATTGTTCCCATCAACATAACTTAGGACTTGCACATAATATTGATTGCTTTAAAGAGGAACTGATGCAGGAGCATCGCCAACATGTCAAGCGAGCCAGCACGGAAGCAGAAGACAGTTGGACAAGCCAGCACAGATTTTGAAATTGCCTTGGAAATTGTTGCACAATCTTAAATGAGTCATTTAAGATGAAGCGCACCTGTATGTTGTAATGGACCTTAAACGGATAGCTCTCGTCCTTGGTAGATAGACGACATTTAATCTAGTTAATGCAAGTAGGTAGAATTAAATTCTTAGATTAGACAGTTTTAGATAGGAGGAGGAAAAACGGATATAGACACCCTCATTGTATCATTGTAACATAAGACTAAGCCTAAGCCTGAGCCTGAGCCTAAGCCTGAGCATTGAGAAGAAGCAGAAGAGCAAGCAGAGAACTGTATGAAGAACACCCAAGTATTGATATTGAATTAATAGAAGAAGATTGGTTCAAATTCATGGTTTGTGTTATTCTCTGTGTATTGATGTTATGCTCATGAATGTTTGCTTCCAGTTATAAATTTGATGTTATATGTTGTGTATGTGATTTCATGTTATGTTTGAAATCTAAGAGGAAGAAGAGATGAGTTTCAATTGTTTCTCTATTTGAGCCAGAGGATTCCTGCAAGGAGTGCAGTTGAATTGTCCACAAGGAGTGCGTTGACAAAAGGGTTCAATTAGAGATAGCTTTTGTTCTCATTTCCTCAAAGGTGCAGTTGGGCACAGGAGCCATTCAAGGAGTGCATAGGCTAGTTGAAAGTTTTAGGGTTGTGAACCTGAGAGAAGAATTTGAGAGACTGTTGGTGCAGGTGTGCGCAGAGTCGAAGGTTTTCATCACCTAGACGTGTTGAAGGTTTGTCGCAAGGAGTGCGCGCAAGGAGCCTTTTCTAAGGTTCAGAATCATAGAAAATCTCAGGAAGAAAAGGCCATTGATTTATTGAAGAATAGCGCAGACAAGTTGCGACCCGAAGTTGCAAGGGCGTCACAGGTTGGCGAGTAGGCGAACGAGTCTCATGGGGAGACAGTTAGTCATTTCGCAGACTTCCATCAAGAAGAACGGTGGTCGAAATTTTTTGAGGAGATTTCACGACAACCTGTGAGCCATCAGATCTCACGGAGGTTCCGGGAAGATATCACTGGTATTTTTGGGAAGTATAAATCTCAGGAGGGTCAAGCCGTCGATCCGAGTCACAAGGACCATCAGATCTACACGAAGGATCATGTATCGGGGTTTTGTAGGTTGAAGCCCATAATTTTGGCAATAGAAACTGTGAATTCGTGAAGCACGATATCCCTACGAGTCCAGAACCATCCATTGTTTGGGACGCATGTCAGAAGATCCAAGGAAGTCGGGCTCGGAGTATCGGAAGTTTCGAGGGCATAGTATTCTTGCAACTTGGAATCGCGACCAGCAATATCTCGGCGGTGACGTAACTAGTGTGAGACCGTAGGAGTGAGTGGAGGATGGGTGGCATAAGTCATCGGGGTTTTGCAGCGAGAAGCATCGGGACATTGACATCAGGATTCGTGATCCCGTGAACCCCGAAATCCGGACAGAAGTGACGGGAAGTGGAAAAGTCAACCCGCGAGCACCTCGGAGTTTCAGCGCATTGGATATCGGGAGTTGGGGAACCAAGGTGTTCGATATTACGAGTGGCGAAGTCACGATAGAGCAGAATTCCCGACAAGGTAAAGATAGGGTCAATGTTGACTTGCATCGTATCTTGGGGATTCGAGAGTGCAGTGCTCAACCATTAGACTCACGAAGTCGCGAGTCTCGATTTCCCGATAAGTAAAGAGAGGGGGAATCACACGTAGAGATCTGTGGGAGAAAATTTCTCGATAGGGAAATAGAAGGACCTTGGATTTCTTCAGGCCGAGAGTAGAGAAGATCCTGTGAGCAGGCGTGCCTGCGGGTGCGGGTGCGTCAGAGTGGTATCAGAGCATAGAAAGATTATTTTCTTTATGTAGCAGAGAAATAAGGAAATTCACCATGCCACTGAGGAGGGAAAGACAATCACTTGATCCAGAGGATAGGGAGGTGCAGAGAAGAAGACGCAGGCAGGTAACAAATCCAGAAATGGAGAGATAGATGTGTGATCTCCGAGCGAGACTCGAGGACATGGAGACAGCGCAAAGACACACAGCTAGTTCCAGGGATCTCAGTGATTTTGATAGTGAAATAGAGGCTGAACGAGAGGAGGAAGTTGCAGGCGAAGATGCATCGAATGAACATCTAATCAAAGCTATTTCTAGGATGGGTGCAAGAGAAAAGATGGACATCCCAGTTTACGAGGGAAACTTGGATGCAGAGGAGCTACTAGATTGGATTAGAGCTCTCGATACCTATTTCAACTATGAAGATGTCGAAGAGGATAAGAAAGTCAAGCATGTTGTCACGCGCTTGAAGGGACATGCAGCATTGTGGTGGGACGAGCTACAAGCTGACAGACGCTGCAAAGGCAAGTAGAAGATCAAGATTTGGGATCGAATGATTGCGAATATGAAAGCGAAATTCATCCCTAGAGACTATCAAATTACTCTGTTCAGGAGGATGCAGAACCTGAGACAGAAGTTGATGAGAGTAAAAGAATACACTGAAGAATTCTATAGACTGAACATCAGAGCAGGTCATCGGTAGAGCGATGATGAGAAGGTAGCCAGATATATGAATGGCTTGAGATATGATATCCATGACGAGATGAGCATGGTTACCATTAAGATGGTGGAGGATGCTTATCATATGGCTCTGAAAGATGAGGAGAAGTTGAGCCATAAGCAAGGTCAAAGGGGTCGAGGCAGAAGTCATCCAAGAGGAAAAGCAGTTTCCCAGGACAAATACCAAAATCCCAAGGAGGAATGGAAGAAACCTCAGGGTAAAGTTGAGAGAGGTGGAACCTCACAGCGGGGGAAATACGTTGAGCAGAGAGGGCAGCATATAGAGCAGAGCATAGGATATGCTGACAACAACACTTTTCCTCATACCAAAGGTAGAGGAAGAGGCCGATGTGGAGTAATCACATGCTTCACATGTGGAAATAATGGGCACAAGTCTTTAGAGTGCCCAGAGAAAAATAAGGACATTGGGGAAGCTCACATCACCGAAGCGCAGAGGCAAGATGTTGAGGCCGAAGACGTAGAAGGCGGAAGATCACTTATGATGCGTAAAGTCCTTTTGACACCTGAGAAGGAGGTGGAAAGTTCATTCCAAAGGACCAGACTTTTCAGAATAGCTTGCAAGACCAAAGACAGGGTATGCAAGGTCATTATAGACAGTGGTAGCATGGATAATCTCGTATCTATAGAGATGGTAGAGAAGCTGGAGCTGGAGATGACTGATCATCCAAGCCCATACAGAGTTCCGTGGCTACAGAAGGGACACCAGGTAACTGTTACTAAACAATGCTTGGTTGAATTCAAGATAGGTGGATATAATGATAAGATCTTGTGTGATGTTATTCCCATGGATGTTTGTCATTTATTGTTGGGTAGACCATGGCAATATGACAGAAATGTGATTTATGATGGGCGAATGAACACATATACCCTGGAGAAGAATGGGAGAACCCATATGTTGCTTTCAATAAAGGATAAGGAGGTGAAGCCAGAAGTAAGAAACACAGTACTTCTCATGAGTGGGAAGGAGCTTCTTACAGAGGTCAAGAAGAAAGAAGATCCACAATTCTTTGTGGTCAGAAAACCAAGGATTGTTCTGACTAGCACAAGAGTGGATGATCTACCAGAAGAGATTCAAGAACTATTGGAAGAGTTCCCTGACATCGTGGTGGATGAATTACCTCGTTCATTGCCACCGATGAGGAGTGTGAGTCATCATATAGACCTCATACCAGGAGCTAGTTTTCCAAACAAATCCACGTACAGGTTGATGCCACAAGAAAATGAAGAGGTTAAGAAGCAGGTCCAGGAGTTATTGGACAAGGGGTTAGTCAAGGAAAGCTTGAGCCCATGTGTTGTTCCAATGATACTCAGTCCAAAGAAAGATGGAGGCTGGAGGATGTGTACCGACTCAAGGGCGATCAACAAAATAACCATCAGGTACAGATTTCCATTGTTGAGGATGGATGACTTGATGGATTGCTTGAGTGGAGCAAAATTATTTTCAAAGATTGATTTGAAGAGCGGATATCACCAGATTCACATGAGAGAGGGCCATGAATGGAAGATAGCATTCAAGAAAAACGAGGGTTTGTATGAATGGCTTGTTATGCCATTTGGCTTAACAAACGCGCCGAGTACCTTCATGAGTTTGATGAATGAAGTCCTGAGGGAATTCATCGGGAAGTTCGTCATTTTGTATTTGGATGACATACTATTTTATAGTAAATCAATGGCAGAACACTTGAAGCACTTAGCTACAGTGATGCAGAAGCTACAGCAAGAGAAGTTGTTGATTAGCATGAAGAAGTCCTCATTCATGAAGACAAAGCTCATTTACCTAGGTTTTGTTATATCTATGAATGAATTGAAGATGGATCTAGATAAGGTGGAGGTAATTAAAAATTGGCCATCACCGAAGAATATGGTTTGGCTAGTTTCTACCGGAAGTTCATCAGGAATTTCAGTGGAATTAGCGCAGCGATGATGGATACACTGAAGAAGCGGAATAAGTCTTTTCACTGGACAACAGAGGTTGATAAGAGCTTCAATCTATTGACGCAGAAGATCATGGAACAACCAATTTTGGTGTTGCCGGATTTCCAAAAGACATTTCAAGTGAAATGTGACGCAAGCGGGTTTGCCATAGGAGCGGTCTTGAGTCAGGAAGACAGACTGATTGCATATTTCAGTGAGAAGCTAAATGAGGCAAAGGTGAAATACTCCACATATGACAAGGAATTTTATGCTATCATACAGGCATTGAAGAAATGGAGGCATTACTTTATCCCGAAAGAATTTTTTTTATATAGTGATAATCACGCATTACAATTTGTGACTCAACAGGAGAAGTTGAATCAGAAGCATGTAAAATGGGTAGAGTATATGTAGAATTTCACATTTGTGATTAATCATATTTCAGGTACTACTAACAAAGTTGTTGATGCTTTGAGCAGGAAGTGTTTGTTGTTACAGGAGTTTTGAGTCAAAACGTTGGGTTTTGATGATCTCAGGAACATGTACCCAGGTGATGCAGATTTTGAAAAAGCGTATGAAACGGCTGAGAATCCAGTTCTCAAAGACAAAAGCCCTTGGATAGACTACATGATCTAGGAGGGATTGTTGTTCAGAGGCAATCAACTGTGCATTCCGAAATGCTCCATGAGGGAGAACTTGTTAAAGGAGAAGCACAGTGGTGGATTAGTAGGACATTTTGGCCATGATAAGACATTCGTGAAGCTGAGAAAATCATACTTTTGGGTGGGAATGTGAGAAGATGTCAAAATATTCATTGACAAATGCAGATTTTGCCAACATTTGAAGGGAAGGAAGCAGAATGTAGGTTTTTATCAACCATTGCCCATACCAGAAAGGTCGTGGGAGGCGATAAGCATGGATTTTGTATTGGGGTTTCCCAGAACACAAAGAGGTGTTGATTCAATCTTTGTGGTAGTGGATAGGTTTTCTAAAATTCCACATTTCATTCCATGCCAGAAGACCAGCGATGCGAATCACATAGCAAATTTGTTTTTCAAAGAGGTCATTTGACTTCATGGATTGTCGAAAAGCATAGTTTTGGACAGAGACATGAAATTCATAGGGCATTTTTGGAGGAACTTATGGAAGAAGTTGGGAACTAACTTAGAATTTACTTCTTCTTATCATCCTCAGATGGATGGATAGATGTAAGTGGTGAACAGAAGTCTGGGAGACTTGCTGAGAAGCTTGGTGACAGAGCACCATAGCCAGTGGGACAGTATATTTCCACAGGCAGAGTTTGCATACAATGACTCAGTGAATAGGAGTATAGGAAAAAGTCCATTTCAGGTTGTCTATGGGATGCAGCTGAGAGGAGTTTCTGAACTGAGGGATTCAAAACAGACTACGACTGGCAGTGCTAGTGCAGAAGAATTCGTTGAGGCAATGAAGGAACTTCACAGCTGGGTGAAGGAGCGGTTGTTGAAATCAAGCCAGGAATACAAGTGCAGAGCAGATCATCATCGGAGACAACTTCAATTTGAAGTTGGTGATCTAGTTCTGGCACATTTAAGGAAGAAAAGGTTCCCGAGAGGAACATACAATAAGCTAAAGATGAAGAAAATTGGGCCATGTAAGGTCTTGAGAAAATTCGGAGAAAATACTTATGAGATTGAGTTACCGGATGGGATCGGAATATCTCTGATATTCAATATCGCAGATTTATATCCATACTGGGTTGGAGAAGTAGACACTGGATATGAGTAGCCAGTGATCCAATGGATGAAACGATTTCCAGTTGCAGAGAAGCCGCAGATGGAATGCATACTAGACAAGAGAGTGGGTAAGAAGACCAGGAGGAAAGAATACTATGAGTATCTGGTCAAATGGAAGAACCATCCAGTGGAAGATGCCAGCTGGGAGATTGAAGCAGAAATACAAAAGCATGGACAGACCATGCAAGAGCTCATGGACAGGATCCCATGAAATTTTCAAGCGAGGGAGTATGATGCAGGAGCATCGCCAACACGTCAAGCGAGATAGCGCGGAAGCAGAAGACAGTTGGACAAGTCAGCACAGATTTTGAAATTGCCTTGGAAATTGTTGCACGATCTTAAATGATTCATTTAAGATGAAGTGCACCTGTATGTTGTAATGGACCTTGAGCGTGTTAGCGTAGGAAGTCACTCCTGGATTTCTTGCAGGAGTAGAGACCGACGCCCATCAGTTTTTATGTCATGGTTTGATAAATGGGTGATCAAATGGGTAGAGACTCGAGGAGATATCACTTTAACTCAGGGACTGGATCTGGTACGTAAAGAATAAAGGAGGTCTGGAATCCTAACTTTATCCAGTCGGTTGATTAAAAGATGAGTAGGTGGAAGAATTATTGAGAAAGGTGAACAAACAGCTCTGGGCAACAGGCTTACAGCGGTTTGTAGGGGAAAAAACTATGAACGCAGGATCCTCCTGGTTCAGGGCTTCGAGAAAATGAATAGAAGACTTGACTGGATCCTCCAATTCCAAGTCATTCAAGTCAAGGAAATCACAGGAAATGATTAGAGACTCCGTAACTATTACAGTGATCCATTACAACATCATCCTATAACAGCTACAACTCGACTGGATCCTCCAATTCCGAGCTTCTCTAACACAGTATAACAAAGATGTAAAGAAACTGGCATTCATAAGGCAAGAAGTCTCAGAAGTCTAGAAATAACCAGAAAACAGTGCTTCATTAAATTTTTACAACCGGGAGCTTTGCTCAACCATCGATACTTTAAAAAATGGCGAAAATGCCTACATATACTTGGAACCGACTCAGGCGCTGAAGGCGTGATCATATCATGAATTCAATGCTTGATGTTGAGGAGCTTCTCTATCAGGATGGGCTGTCAGTCTGCCTCAATCAAATATGTCCTCTACTCCCCTGTCATACGCCTCTTTAATTCAGCATGGCTCACGCCAGGGGGTAGTTGAGCCCTTTGAATATTGGACTAGCGTGTGTAGGTTCCTCTGGTGAGTTGGAGACTCGGCATGGCTTTCCTAAAGAGAACCGATACAAGGGACCCTCCCGGGTACATTTCAGCCAGGACTTCCAAATTCTGCAATAAATGGGTGACGCGAGGCTTCACCCACCCTCATTCTCCTTTTCTGTTGAGCCAAAGCGGCTCTTTGGATCCCCGAGTGGAATCCCTAATGAAAACTTGACCCAGTCCACAGGTCTCTTCCTCTTTCCTCACGGTCTCCTGAACTTCATCGTGACCCTTTCTTGACTCTGTATCAGGTTTCGATATTTCGCATTCCCCGTTGTCAAGAGTTCTTGACCCTTTGAACTCCTGATCCATGATTCTACGATGAGCGCATGTATGGGTTATCCCTCCTAGCTATACTATGGTCCATACGACCACCTCTTATATGACCTGAGCCAAACCTCTGTCGTGGTTTCGGCACTTTCGATGTCTCGATACACAAGTCGTCGAGACTCGTGATTCTCCGATTACCGATGTGCCTTCCATGCTATCCCTCTGACTAGGCCTTGGTCCAAGTGACCGCTGCCATATTCCCTTGACCATACTCTCCATTGGGGTTTCGCGGTTTGTGATGTCAACGAGAACGCATCCTTCGGACTCGTGATTCCCTGAAACCCGATGGCTCATGGTCGTTGACCCGTCAACGGTCTATTCTCTATTGCGAAAACCTGCCACCTATCCTCCATGATTGGCAGTTGTTCCCCACTGATCGGGAAATCACGTATCGTGATTCTGTAATGCACAAAACTCTCGCTCCCAGTATCTCCGATATCTCAATTGATTCAAGTTCCCCGATGGGCGCTTTCATGTCGGGACTTTCCTGCTAACGTCGATCTTCCACCACATGTCCTTTCCCAGGCGGATGGTCTAAATCTCTTTTGCTGCTTCTCATGTCCATGATCAGTCTCACTCGCTTGACTTGGGCCCCAAACAGATTTCTTCTGTGTGTTGCGCTTGGGCACTTGTCGCGCAATCCTGCAGACCTGCGTACCTTTGTTCCCTGATACCACAATTGTTGCTAACATTAGGCTCCATAGGGGATAGAGTCATCCCTGTGATGCTCTAAGGACTCATTTTGCAATTCCAGTGCCTTGTTGTTGGGCTATGGAGTCACTTACTAGGCCGAAACAAAAGTAAAAACAAAGAACAGAAAAGGCAATATTTACAAAACATAGGAGCCACTGGAGGCTCAGACAAAATATTTTTTAAGAAAGTGCCCATTTACTGGGGTGCTGAAAACTTCTTCACCTTCCAAATCTCACAACTTGTATGTGTTATTTGAGAAATTTGCAGAGATTCTGAAAGGCCCAATCTGCAGGGCTTCAAATTTGTTGTGTTTGCCCTTATCTTGTTTAGGAGCATCCCATTTCAGCACCAGGTCTCCTGTCTGGAACCGCTCCTTCTTGGCCTTCCTATCGAAGACTTGCTTGATCTTTTGATAATGGTCTTGAATCCTATCCACTGTCTGCTCCCTAGCCTACTGGACCTCTACTAGCTGATGAATCCTTCTGATCATGTCATTGGGCTCTTCTTGATAATCCTGGAAGAACTTCGCTACGGGAATGGCCAACTGAGAAGGGAAGACAGCTTCGGCTCTATAGACTAAATGGAAAGAGGAGAGACCTATAGATCTCTTTGTAGTCACCCGATCAACCCATAGGGCGAATTTCAACTTTGAAGTCCAAGCCCTTTTGTTGTCTTCCAACAACCTCTTGATGATCCTTATCAAGCTTTTGTTGGAGGATTCTGCTAGACCATTGCCCTGTGGATAATATGGGGTGGAGTGAATCAATTTGATCCCAAACTGTTCACAGAACTTGGCTAGTGGTTTGGACCCAAAAGCGGCTGCATTATCAGTGACAATCTTATTTGGGTAACTGAACCTTGTGATGAGGTCCTCCAAGAATCCAATGATTACCTTGTGGGACGCACTCCTGGTGGGGATAGCTTCAATCCACTTGGTAAAGAAATCTGTAGCAATCAGGATCCACCTGTGCTGCCCACTGGAGGCAGGGTGAATTTCTCCAATGAAATCTAGGCCCCACTATTGGAAAGGCCCTGAAACCACCACCGGATTTAACGGCAGAGACCTGAGTTGTTGCTTTCCTGCAAATTTTTGACACTTTATGCAGGCTCTGACCCTTTTGCATACATCATTGAACACGGTAGGCCAGTAGTATCCAGCCCTGAGGATTTTGTGAGTTGTGGCTCTCCAGAAATGGTGCCCTCCACACAGGCCACTGTGAAATTCAGCCACGATCATCTCGGCCTCTGGTGGACTCATGCATTTTAAAAGCACCCCCAGGGGGTCTTTCCAATATAACATTTTATCGATTAGGTAGTACCTGACTGCTTTGAGATTTAGATCTCTTGCTTTGCTTCTTTGCAGGCTGTCTGGAGGTCGCATCTCCTGCAGAAAGTATATGACATTCTTATACCAAGAACATCGAGCCAATGGGGGCTCCCTTTGACGGTCTATGTCAGACAGTCGATCCTACTGAATACCTGAGCATTGTGATGAAACTTATCCCCAAAGCTTGGTATTTTTCTTCAGCCAACAGCCTGGCTAAACCTTGTCCTTTGATCAATTTGGTGGGCCTTATTTCGAGGTCGAATTCCAGGATTTTGGCTATCCATTTACTCCTTCTCCCGTCTATGTCAGGCTGAATAAGAATGTCTTTAACAGCGGTCGAGGGGACATAGGCGATGATCTTTGACTGCAGGATGTAGGTTCTAAAAGCTTTGAGAGATTTTACTAGAGCATAAGCCTACTTCTCCATAGTGTCATACCTGACTTCGGCATCCCTCAATGCTCAGCTAAAATAAGCAATAGGCTGCTCTAGCCCATTGTCATTTGTCTGTAATAGAACAGCAGCCACTGTGTCAGGTGAGGCAAAGGAGAAGATAAGGAAATATTTTGAGTAGTCGGGACTGATAAGCACAAGAGCTTTAGTCAAGGCCTTCTTGATTTGTTCAAAGGAATGTCGTGATTTAGGGGTCCATATTACTTCGTTCTCTTTCTTTAACATGGTTGTTATCAGCTTTACCTCCTCAGCAAAGTTAGGCACAAACCTCCTCAGAAAATTAATTTTACCGAGGAAAGATTCGACCTCCTTCTTGGACCTCGGGATTGATAAGGATTGTATCGCCTCAACTCTGCTGGGGTCAATCTTGACTCCTTCTGCTGATACTATGTGGCCTAGTAACTTTCCCTCCTGCATGGAGAATAGATATTTCTTGGGGTTTAATGAAATGCCAAACTTTCTACATTTCAAGAAAACTTTCCTGAGATGGCGACGATGTTATTTATCAAATTTTGAAAACACTGTGATGTCATCCAGGTAAACGACCACAAATTTATCCCTTTCCCCAACGAAAGATATGTCCATGGCACGCTGGAATGTCGCCCCTGCATTCATTATTCCAAATGGCATCTTGGCATACATGAATGTGCCCCATGGAGTGGTGAATGTTGTCTTTTCCCTGTCTTCAGGAATAATAGAGACCTGATTGTAGCCAGAGAAACCATCAATCATGGACATCCTGGAAGCTCCTGTCACCCTCTGCAGTATATGTTCCATCTTCGGCAAGGGGTAGTTATCCTTCCGTGAACTCCTATTCAGGTTTCTGAAGTCTACACAGAGTCAGATCTCTCCATTCTTTTTCCTTACTGGCACCAAGTTGGCCACCCACTTTGAATATCTTAGTGGTACAATGATCTGATCTTGAAGCAGCTTCTTCACTTCCCTCTCCATGATAGGCAGTAGCATGGGATTGATTTGTCTCATCTTCTTCCTGAATGGCTTTGCCTCCTCTTTTAATGGAATTTTATGCTCGATGACAGAAATGTCATACGTTTTGAGGTCTTCGTATGTCCAGGCGAAAACATCCACAAATTCTCTCAAAATTCCAATGTATTCAGACCTCTACTCCTTTGTTAGACTTCTTGACAATTTGACATACTTGGGCTCACTCTCGGTCCCAATGTTTCACTGAATAGTACCAGTGAATAGTACCAGTGTCCTCCTCCGAGACTTCTCCCTTTACCGACACATCGCTTCTATCAAAAATCCTTTCCAAAGGAACCAGTCCTCTGGGAATATGGTTCCTGGGCAGCTGTACGATGTCACGCCCTGCAATCTTATTCAGAAAATTACCCCTATCGAGATCCTCCTCTGAGACGGTGTCTTGGTCTATGTGCATTTCTGAAAATTCCTCGACAGTCTCCAAAAACCTCTTGACCTCGAGATCTACCTCGAACACCTTCCAATGTTTGACGTTGTCAGGTATGGAGGGCCTGTATTTTACCTCTACATCATATCTGAATTTGGGTGACAAAGGTACTTTGAAATTGCTAGCCGATGTAGCCAATGAATCTGCCATTGTGTTCTCCTCTCTTGGGATGAATGAAATGTTAAATGTTGAGAAGGAAATTTCAACTAGGTCCCATACCTCATTTATGTAGCCTTTGAGTCGAGGATGCTTATCCTGATAAGCGTTTCTGATCTGTTGGACCACCAACTCTGCATCATCGAACACTGCTACTTCCTGAATTCCCATTTCCCTCGCAGCTCTTAATCCCAGAACAAGAGCCTCATACTATGCCACATTGTGAGTAGCTTCAAATTCTAATTTGTATGACAGAGATATGATTTCCTAAGCAGGAGACACAAAAACTACCCCAACTCCAGTGCCTTCCCTGGAAGAGGCTCCATCAAAGAACAGTTTCCAGATGGGGGTGATGGAGGGAGGGATTTTGGGGGAATTGGTGGGATGCTTTCTGATTTTGAGAGGAGGCTCGGGGGCATGGGTGATTTGTAGTAAAATGGAGCCTAAATCTGTGTCTAAGGAAAAGATGGGATGGTTGGTAGGGTTGGCCTCATCGCTGATTATATAGGCCAGTTGGGCTTCCCTGTATAGTCTTCTATGCTCTCCTCCAAACACTGGGATAGTAGCATATGTGAGGTCCATCTGCAAGGTTCCCCCCAATATTTTAATCCAAGATCTTGATAATAGCATACCGAACTTGGGGGGGACATGAGCTACTACAATATCCATGACCACACTCTTCATGGGCAGTTGAAACAAGGTCACAACTAGATCTTTGATAACTCCAAGACACTGAACTCTCCTGGAGTCAAAGGAATAGAGGTCATGATAGGTTCGGGTAACTTCTAGACCTACTTATTCCATTACAGTTTTTGGCATGAGGTTGTGAGAGGCCATTGAATCCATCAAGCAGTTGTGCAGCACTTTATCATGTATGTTCAGGGATGTGTAGAAAGGGGGGGATGAGTCATCTCGATTCTCTACCATGGGGCATAGGATAACTGTTGGCTTTTCATCTTGGAGGTTTATGGAGTCTGAGGGAAGGCATGAGGCTTCAGACTGTAAAAGTTCAGAGAAGCACTTTTTGAATTCATCATGTTTAATTAGCTCAGTGAGGGGCACAAGGATTCTGATATTTTGGATCTCATGCTTGAAGTTAAAAGAAGATGTAAGCTTTGGAATTTCTTTTATTTCAGGAACATGATTGTGGACAGTGGGAGAGAGGGGTTGAGCCTTCTTACCTCTATGACTGTTGGCTACTATGTTGGCAGGATTTTCTGATCTAATGGACTGCTCAAGAATATCAGGTGTTGTTGTCTTTTTCTCGGACCTCGGGTTATACCTGCCTCGGTCGCCGCTCACCTTGTCTCCCTTGCTCAATTCATTTAGCTGATTGTCCATGAGAGACTCTTCGTATGTTGATTGAGTGAGATGGGGAAAAGGAGGAGTATCTCCAAGGTAATGGATTTCAGGCTCAAGTTTGTTTTTTTCCCCTTCTTCTCCCTCAGCCACAAAATTGTTTTGGAAAGGGGCCTGAATTTTCTGGTCATCTCTGTCTCTTTGCATCATCGGGGAAGCGATATTGTTTGGCCTCTGAAAACCTCCTTTATTCTCAACGCTCTAAGGGCCCTTGTATGCTAGCCTCCTCTCTACCTTCATTCTTTCCATCTCTGCAGACAGAGACTTCACCATCTTGGTTAGTTCATCTACTTGAAGGTGGGGCGTCGATGAGACAGAAGTTGAGGCTTCGGACTTTCCCTTTCTCCTTCCCATGTCAGCCTCGCTCCTCAATCTATCGGCCACTAATACATTGGATTCAACTTCTATGGCTGCGTCTTTCATTTGAGCTAAGGATGCAGCTCTTCTTTCTCTCAATAAAAGACAGAAATCGGGGCCAAACGCACTAGCATAGGACATCTTGGCCGAGGCTTTTGATGGCTTTATTTCATCGGGAATCTTATTGTACATTTTATTGAATCTTTTGGAGAAGTCAGAGATAGACTCTCCTTCCATCTTCTTCAAAGACCCAAACTCAGTCATATAATACATGAAATCCTTCTTATCTCCCCACTGCCTCAGGAAAGCATTATCCAGGGCTTCAATTCTAGCAATAGATCCCGGAGCTAATCCTCTAAACCATTTCCTTACCTCACCATCTAGGCTCTGGACAAAAACCCTCATCCAGACATCTTCATTTCCAATGTTCAAGTTGTTTGCATAACTGTAGAAAGCAGCCAGGTGTTCTTCTGCAGTTATGTCCCCTTCCCCGGTGAACTTGGGCATATATTTCAAGTAATCTCCAGCAGGGAAAGGATTCGTGGGCTGAGGTAAGATCAAGGGAGCATACCTAGCAGCAACTATGGCATCCATTCTATTCATAGGGGGATTAGCACCAGCCATAGGAATATTAGGTGAAGGAGATCTTGGAGGAGAAGGAGTTCATGAAGGGACTGTTGAGAATGAGCTTCTAATTGGAGTGGGGAACAAGAGGGGATTTAAGGAGAAGGATATCGAGCTCAAGTCAGCGGGTGCTCCTCTTTGTACAGGAGTGGTTAAGCTAGGCATAGGGAAATATTCTGTGGTACTGGGTCTACGCCAGGGTATAGCTTCAGGGGAGAGGGGAGTGACAAAGTCTTGTCCCTCTGGTCCCAGACTAGGAGAGGAAAACTCAACAGGAACATTCCCAAAATTTAGGAAATGGGAAACTGCAGAGACCGGCCTGTCAAATAACTGAGGAGGAGAAAAAGGAGCTCCAACAGGAGGATACCTGGATTACCTGGTTCTGTGATGGATGCTTCTTCTTCAGAGGCCTTTCCCCTTCTGAGCACCGCTTCTGGATCTGTTTCGGGCGTAGCTAGAGGCAGCTATGAATGAGACTGCGTATGCCTGCCTCTGAAAGCCACAATTAACAGAGTAGGTTCTCCCTAGTAGAGTCGTCAAATTGGAGTCGCCAAGTGAAAATTAGCAATCTTGAAAGGCTCTGATAATCTGATGCACCTTCGAATTCAGAGGCTCACTGTCATTCTACCTAGGGAAAATTTTCAATTTCGTCCCCGGCAGCGGCACCATAAATGTTAGCATTGAAAGTCACTCCTGGATTGCTTGCAGGAGCAGAGCCCGACGCCCATCAGCTTTTATGTCACAGTTTGATAAATGGGTGATCAAATGGGTAGAGACTCGAGGAGATATCACTCTAACTCAGGGACTGGATCTGGTATGTAAATAACAAAGGAGGTCTGGAATCCTAACTTCAGCCAGTCGGTTGATTAAAAGATGAGCAGGTGGAAGACTTATTAAGAAAGGTGAACAAACAACTCTGGGCAACAGGCTTACAGTGGTTTGTAGGGGAAAAATCTCTGAACGCAGGATCCTCCCCGTTCAGGGCTTCGAGAAACTGAATAGAAGACTTGACTGGATCCTCCAATTCCAAGTCATTCACCATCAAGGAAATCATAGGAACCGATTAGAGACTCCGTAACTATTACAGTGATCCATTACAACATCATCCTATAACATCTACAACTCGACTGGATCCTCCAATTCCGAGCTGCTCTAACACAGTATAAAAAAGATGTAAAGAAACTGGCATTCATAAGGCA
The DNA here is from genome assembly GCA_000966675.3 of Picea glauca. Classification (NCBI taxonomy): domain Eukaryota; kingdom Viridiplantae; phylum Streptophyta; class Pinopsida; order Pinales; family Pinaceae; genus Picea; species Picea glauca. Next base: position 26,035 of record JZKD02S1945600.1, on the reverse strand, counting down.
AGAAGTCTCAGAAGTCTAGAAATAACCAGAAAACAGTGCTTCATTAAAGTTTTACAATCAAGAGCTCTGCTCAACCATCGATACTTTACAAAATGGAGAAAAAGCCTACATATAATTGGAACTAACTCAGGCACTGAAGGCATGATCATATCATGAATTCAATGCTTGACGTTGAGGAGCTTCTCTATCAGGATGGGCTGTCAGTCTGCCTCAATAAACTCTGTTCTCTGCTCCCTTGTCATATGCCTCTTTAATTCAGCATGGCTCACGCCAGGGGGTAGCTGAGCCCTTTGAATATTGGACTGGTGTGTGTAGGTTCCTCTGGTGAGTTAGAGGCTCAGTGTGGCTTTCCTGAAGAGAATCGATACAAGGGACCCTCCCGGGTACATTTCAGTCGGCACTTCCAAATTCTTCAATAAATGGGTGACGCGAGGCTTCACCCACCCTCATTCTCCTTTTCTGCTGAGCCAAAGCAGCTCTTTGGATCCCCGAGTGGAATCCCTGATGAAAACCCAACCCAGTCCACAAGTCTCTTCCCCTTTCCTCATGGTCTCCTGAACTTCATCGTGACCCTTTCCCGACTCTGTATCAGGTTTCAGGATTTTGCGTTCCCCGTTGTCAAGAGTTCTTGACCCTTTGAACTCCCGATCACCGATTCTCCGATGACCACATGTATGGGTTAGCCCTCCTGGCCATACTATGGTCCATATGAGCACCTCTTATATGACCTGAGCCAAACCTCTGTCGCGGTTTCGGCGCTTTCAATGTCTCGATACACAAGTCGTCGGGACTCACGATTCTCCGATTGTCGATGTGCCTTCCGTGCTAGCCCTCTGACTAGGCCTTGGTCCAAGTGATCGCTACCATATTCCCTCGACCATACTCTCCATCGGGGTTTCACAGTTTGCGATGTCAACAAGCACGCATCCTCCGGACTCGCGATTCCCTGAAACCCGATGGCTCATGGTCGTTGACCCGTCAACGGTCCATTCTTTGTCGTGAAAACCTGCCACCTGTCCTCCATGATTGGCAGTTGTTCCCTGTCGATCGGGAAATCACGTATCGCGATTCTGCAATGCACAAAACTCTCACTCCCGGGATCTCCGATATCCCGATTGCTTCAAGTGCCCCGATGGGCGCTTCCCTGTCGGGACTTTCCTGTTGACACCGATCTTCCACCACGCGTCCTTTCCCAGGCAGACGGTCTAAATCTCTTTCGCTGCTTCTCATGTCCATGATCAGGCTCGCTCGCTTGACTCGGGCCCCAAACAGATTTCTTCTGTGTGTTGCGCTTGGGCACTTGTCGTGCAATCCTGCAGACCTATGTACCTTTGTTCCCCGATACCACAATTGTTGCTAACAGAGCGGATAGCTCTCATCCTTAGTAGATAGACAACATTTAATCTAGTTAATGCAAGTAGGTAGAATTAAATTCTTAGATTAGACAGTTTTAGATAGGAGGAGGGAAAATGGATATAGACACCCTCATTGTATCATTGTAACATAATCCTAAGCCTAAGCCTGAGCTTGAGCATTGAGAAGAAGAAGAAGAGCAAGCAGAGAACTGTATGAAGAACACCCATGTACTGATATTGAATTAATAGAAGAAGATTGGTTCAAATTCATGGTTTGTGTTATTCTCTGTGTATTGATGTTATGCTCATGAATGTTTTCTTCCAGTTATACATTTTCTTTTATATGTTGTGTATGTGATTTCATGTTACATTTGAAATCTGAGAGGAAGAAGAGATGAGTTTCAATTGTTTCTCTATTTGAGCCAGAGGATTCCTACAAGTAGTGCAGTTGAATTGTCTGCAAGAAGTGCATTGACAGAAGGGTTCAATTAGAGATAGATTTTGTTCTCATTTCCTCAAAGGTGCAGTTGGGCACAGGAGATGTGCAAGGAGTGCGCAGGCTGGTTGAAAGTTTCAGGGTTGCGAACCTGAGAGAATCATTTGAGAGACTGTTGATGTAGGTGTGCACAAAGTCGAAGGTTTTCATCACCTATATGTGTTGAGGTTTTCCGCAAGGAGTGCACGCAAGGAGCCTTTTCTAAGGTTCAGAATCATAGAAAAGATCAGGAAGAATAGGTCGTTGAGTTGTTGAAGAACATCGTAGACAAGTTGCAACTTGAAGTTGCAAGGGCATCACAGGTTGGCGAGTAGGCGAACGAGTCTTGTGGGGAGACACTTAGTCATTTCGCAGACTTCCTTCAGGAAGAACGGCGGTCGAAATTTTCTGAGGAGATTTCATGACAACCCGTGAGCCGTCAGATCTCACAGAGGTGCCAGGAAGATATCACCGATATTTTCGGGAAGTATAAAGCTCAGGAGGGGAAAGCCATCGATTCGAGTCACAAGGACCGTCGGATCTACACGAAGGATCATGTATCGGGGTTTCATAGGTTGAAGCCCGTATTTTGGCAACAAAAACTGTGAAGTCGCGAAGCACGATATCCCTACGAGTCCAAAACTGTCCATTATTTGGGACACATGTCAGAATATCCAAGGAATTCGGGCTCAGAGTATCGGGAGTTTCGAGGGCATAGTATTCTTGCAACTTGGAATCGCAACCAGCGATATCCTGACGGTGACGTAACCAGTGTGAGACTGTAGGAGTGAGTGGAGGACGGGTGGCATAATTCATCGGGGTTTCACAGTGAGAAGCGTCGGGACATTGACATCAGGATTCGCGATCCCGTGAACCCTAAAATCTCGACAGAAGTGATGGGAAGTGGGAAAGTCAACCCGTGAGTGCCTCGGAGTTTCTGCGCATCGGATATTGGGAGTCGGGGAACCAAGGTGTTTGATATTGCGAGTGGCGAAGTCACGATAAAGAAGAAGTCCCGACAAGGTAAAGATAGGGTCAGTGTTGACTTACATCGAATCTCGGGGGTTTGAGAGTGCAGCGCTCGACCATTAGACT
>JZKD02S1945600.1:0-23100 GCA_000966675.3 Picea glauca | reverse complement strand
ATCCCATGTCTTGGGAAGACCATTGAGTACTATGTTCACCAATTCCTTTTTTGAAGTGATCTCTTCAATAGCTTGTAGTTGATCTCTTAGTTGGGAGATCCTTATAAAGTATGGTCTTATGTTGTCATCATCATTCATCTTCATGTCACAAAGCTCATTCTTCAGACTCATAACTTGTCCAATGTTTCTGACTGAGAAGAGATTCATTAGGGCATCGTACATATTCTTCGATGAGTCAAGATGGGAGATGTAGGGTATCAAGTGGTATTTTATGGAATCCACTATGATACTCATGGAATTGATGTCAACGTCTTTGAACTTATCCATAGCTGCAACGTTCTGAGGTTCCTTCTCTTCTCCTTATTTAAACTCTGGCTTCACGATCTTTCCTTTCACAATATCCAACACTTTATTCTTAGCAAGGATGAGGTCAATCCTTGTCTTCCATGATATGAAGTTAGAGGCTCCATATAGCTTGTTCTCAGACTTCATAGAGTTCGTCATGGCTTGCTTAAATTGGTCAAACCCTAGATTTGACCAAAAATCCAAACTTTAGGTCTTGGCCTTCTGAGTGTACCAGGAGATGCACTGGGCTAGGGCACATTGATCTAATCAGAGATTAGGTCAATATCGTCACTTAAGGTACCTCAAAAAGAGGTTTAGGGTTTCTGCAACTGTTTCTGCTAGTAACCCTAGCTGAGGTGCTTTTGGAAACTGCTCCTACTAGTAACCCTAGCGACAATACCTCAACGAGCTCAATATCTAGTGGCTATGTTTCCTTCCAGTGTTTTAGGCTGACTGAAGGGGTGTGGGCCCATAACCTATTAGAATATATAAGATGGTGTTTTCATTTTACCATTGATGATACCCTCGTCACCCAACCATAGGCCAAATCCTCCCTCCGAGCACCTTAACCTTGACTGAGAATTCCTCCGGAATCAAACCCTAGGATAGATAGCCAAACAAAGAGTAGCACATTAATCCCCAAGGATAGTGCATCACAAAAGATGATCAGATAGTCCCAAACCCTAGCCAAGAGACATTCAATCCAAAACTAAGAACTTGCTGCTATTGCAGCTGCACCAACTCTTCCTCCAAACCTGCACACCAAACTACAACTGCAGTGCGCACGAAACTGCAGAACTGCAATTCTGAGATGTGACAAATGAGAAGTGGCGCCCTGTATTTATAGTGGTTCTGCCAATTTTGTTGGGTCCAAATTCTCATTCTGGATAAGTTTTTGTTCAGTATATTATTATTAATTCTTGCCGACTTCTTCTCTTGGAGGCTAATAGCCTAATATAAATTATCTTCTTGAGCCGACAAGGCTTCTAGGGTTATTATCCAACTCATTAGGGGTTCTCTTGCTTCCTAGAGTCTTCTATTCTCATCAGGTTAACACGTGGGGGTAAATACCTCCCGCAACTACCATAATATTAAAATCTCCATGGTCCAACACTATTCCTTTAATTCTTTCAGGTTTTTGCACTTCGGGACTTCGCAATTCCCATTGGAACGACCCTTGCTCCTTCGCACTCCCGATATCCGATATACCAAAGTATCGCTCCTCTGAAATGCCGACCTTCTGCTTCTAGCTGGGATCAATGGCTCATAGCCTCTCCTAATCCGGTGGCTTGTGTCCTTTCAGGATCTCATAGGTCAATAATCTTAAATACTTTCCCTTTGCATCCCTGGTACCCGGAATGCTGAAATGTGCCTTCAACCTCCCTTCGGGAATCTCCCAATATCTTGATCACTTGCCACGTGTCCTCCTATTTGGACAGTCACGATGCTGTCAGGATTTCACTTACCATGAGAATCCACGACCTGAAGGTTCCTTACCTCCCTAAACCCTGATACTCAAACTTCCAAAGCCTCCCATCCTTGCACGATCTACGGTTGTTCTCTGTCGTGATCCGATGGATCCTACCTCTTCGGGACTTCATGAACCAAGAGTTCATGATGCAATGACTCCATGGTTCCTGGTCCTTTAACTTTTTGGTATCTGAAACCCCGATGGGTTTGGATCTCTGCCACACATCCTCTTCAATNTCACAATATCCAGCACTTTATTCTTAGCAAGGATGAGGTCAATCCTTGTCTTCCATGATATGAAGTTAGAGGCTCCATCTAGCTTGTTCTCAGACTTCATAGAGTTCGTCATGGCTTGCTTAACTTGGTCAAACCCTAGATTTGACCAAAAATCCAAACTTCAGGTCTTGGCCTTTTGAGTGTACCAGGAGATGCACTGGGCTAGGGCGCATTGATCTAATCGGAGATTAGGTCAATATCGTCACTTAAGGTACCTCAACAAGAGGTTTAGGGTTTCTGCAACTGTTTTTGCTAGTAACCCTAGCTGAGGTGCTTTTGGAAACTGCTCCTACTAGTAACCCTAGCGACAATACCTCAACGAGCTCAATATCTAGTGGCTATGTTTCCTTCCAGTGTTTTAGGCTGACTGAAGGGGTGTGGGACCATAACCTATTAGAATATATAAGATGGTGTTCTCATTTTACCATTGACGATACCCTCATCACCCAACCATCGGTCAAAGCCTCCCTCCGAGCACCTTAACCTTGACTGAGAATTCCTCCGGAATCAAACCCTAGGATAGATAGCCAAACAAAGAGTAGCGCATTAATCCCCAAGGATAGTGCATCACAAAAGATGATCAGATAGCCCCAAACCCTGGCCACGAGACATTCAATCCAAAACGAAGCACTTGCCGCTATTGCATCTGCACCAACTCTTCCTCCAAACCTGCACACCAAACTGCAACTGCAGTGCGCACGAAACTGCAGAACTGCAATTCTGAGATGTGCCAAATGAGAAGTGGCGCCCTGTATTTATAGTGGTTCTGCCAATTTTGCTGGGGCCAAATTCTCATTCTAGATAAGTTTTTGTTCAGTATATTATTATTAATTCTTGACGACTTCTTCTCTTGGAGGCTAATAGCCTAATATAAATTATCTTCTTGAGCCGACAAGGCTTCTAGGGTTATTATCCAACTCATTAGGGGTTCTCTTGCTTCCTAGAGTCTTCTGTTCTCATCAGGTTAACACGTGGGGGTAAATACCTCCCGCAACTACCATAATATTAAAAGCTCCATGGTCCAACACTATTCCTTTAATGCTTTTAGGTTTTTGCACTTCGGGACTTCACAATTCCCATTGGAACGACCCTTGCTCCTTTGCACTCCCGATATCCGATATACCAAAGTATCACTCCTCTGAAATGCCGACCTTCTGCTTCTAGCTGGGATCAATGGCTCATAGCCTCTCCTAATCCGATGGCTTGTGTCCTTTCAGGATCTCATAGGTCAATAATCTTAAATACTTTCCCTTTGCATCCCCGGTACCCGGAATGCTGAAATGTGCCTTCAACCTCCCTTCGGGAATCTCCCAATATCCTGATCACTTGCCACGTGTCCTCCTGTTTGGACAGTCACGATGCTGTCAGGATTTCACTTACCATGAGAATCCTCGACCTGAAGGTTCCTTACCTCCCTAAACCCTGATACTCAAACTTCCAAAGCCTCCCATCCTTGCACGATCTACGGTTGTGCTCTGTCGTGATCCGATGGATCCTACCTCTTTGGGACTTCATGAACCAAGAGTTCATGATGCAATGACTCCATGGTTCCTGGTCCTTTAACTTTTTGGTATCTGAAACCCCGATGGGTTTGGATCTCTGCCACACATCCTCTTCAATGATGAACGATCCTGATATTTTCAGGACTTTGATGAGTCCTCTCCTTTGCTCCTACGAGGACTAAAACTTGTTCAATTCCTTTTAGATATGATGACTATCAACTATCTATGAAAGATCCAATGGCCTAGATCTATTATCTTCCTCTGTGCTTTCCTGCTTGCCTGGACATAGATTCAATGGTCCCGATATTTCTTCCGACACTGATCCAACAATAGTTGTAACTCCCTCCTGAGCTTCCGCTCCTTCCTTCGCCTTGGAATATTTATGAAGTATCAAAGGTATCAGCCTTTTCTTCCTCTTGTAAGCCTACAACCTTCGTCTCACATACGTTCTTGGGATGCTCCTCCTCCTGAGATTCGTGACTGTGAACCCTCAAAGAGTTTCCCCGACTTCCATAGCTCCTCTCGGTTGTGGCTCTATGTATAATAACACTGTCCCTCCTGAAATATATTGAACTCTAAACCCTCCAAAGGGTTTCCTCTTGACCTCTGCAACCTTTGCAGGACTCTGTGCATGAAAGCACTGCTCCTTCTGAGCTTCCTAAACTTGAGACAAGTTTTCTCCGTGCACACTCCCTATGCTTGACGAGCCTTCAAGTGACTATCTATCAACACTTCACTTGAGTGTTGACCTAGTGCACTCCTTGCATAGGTATTTGTCCTCATTGAGCTTCAACTGCTTGGACCTCAACGGTCTCTACCCATTTCTCTCCTTGAAGGGATGTAAATTCCCTCTGGAAACTTATGCTCAAGCACTCTTTGCTAAGCTTGTGGGGTATTCAACAACCCTGTAGAGGTCCTCCTGTGACACTTTTTCTTCCTCCAAACTCTAAGAGTTCTCTGTGCACTCTAGCACCTGCTAAATGCCCTCTTGACAGAGCTCTACAAAACCCACAATGATTCTAGTCTTCTCCTCTGAACTCAAACAAGAGTTCTCTCCTTATGCCTTCTATGCATGCACTCAATGCCCTCCTGGCAGAGCTCTACAAAACCTTTAGTAATTCTGTCTTCCCTATGCCTTCCTCTGAACAATCTTCACCTCTAAGGTATTCATCAACCTAAAGGATTCTCCTTGGTTCAATGAATTCAATTGGTGCGCCCTCTTGGCATGTCTTTGTTTGAATCCGAAGACTTCAGAAGTGCAACTCTTGCACTGGATTTCAGAGATTGCAACACTCTATCATGCACTCATGCATGAAGCCTCAAAGAATCCAAACCTGAAATCAAAGAACCCATATATAGGAAAATCTATTTTTCCCTGTAAATTCACTCCTAATCATACATCTACAACATATACATACACACACATGAAGACATTCATCATACACAGAATAACATGCAGGAAAAACTGCTCTGATTATATTAATCTAAAAATACCTCTTTACAATGTGTTTGAGCTCAGACTGCAACAGAGTCTAAGCTCTCCTCTCTTCTCTTCTCTACTCAACTTACCCAACTACTTTCCCCTCATCCTACATACAAAGGATCTTTTACATAAGGGGGCTCTTCGATCTCTTCCCTCCAAGTTACCTACTCTATTCAATTACATTGAATTATATTGAATGGGATGTCTAGTCCAAATTGGATCTAGATCCTAGCCTTAAAACCATTAAAGTCCTTCTTTAACTACAACTTGCTCAAAGGAACGAATTTGGCTCTACCAACCTTACAAATATTTAATACAAATTTCAAATTCAAAATTTGAAATGAGAGGGCTACGCCTCTCTTCATCCCATTGAATGTGCACATTGCTGTCTTGGCTAGCGTGTAGCTGGGCTTTGAAGTGATGCTCTTGCATCATTGTGGAGGAGAAATGGGTTGTGGAGGACCAGGAAATGGAAAGTACAAATTATTTTGTGGTAATGACCCATAGGGTGCATAGGGAGGCATAACGCTTTCACTAGTGCTTAGGGTGTAAGCTGAGGTCGAGGGGGTACCCAAACTTGGTTGAACAGCTGGGTGCATCATGGGTTCTGAAAAGGGTCCACTCATGTGTGGAGGGACGATAGCAGAGTATGGATGTTGATGAGGGGGGGGGAGAGAGGGTAATAAGGGGGTCCTCCGTACATCGATGAATATTGGGGTGTACCGTACATAGGTGGTGGTTGGATGTACAGGTTGTGGTGTGTTGTGGTACCAATCAATCTATCCACCGAGTGAGACATCCTGAGTTTGTCTTGGCCAAATGGTATGGGTCTCAGGGTCTCATGTAGTACAATGTATAAGTATCCCAACTGAGAATAAATGAGGTCATACTGTTGAGCCTTGGTGATGGCTTCCTCTTCATTTTGGGGGAAGGTGGAGGCCACATATTTGGCAAGGAGAGGGACGAGTGATTTGAGAAACCAATTGAGGCATTGTTGTTTGGTAGTTTCTTCTTTGCATAAACTACGTCGCCGACACCATTCGTGAATGTGGTCGACGATANGTCCTCTCCTTTGCTCCTACGAGGACTAAAACTTTTTCAATTCCTTTTAGATATGATGACTATCAACTATATATGAAAGATCCGATGGCCCAGATCTATTCTCTTCCTCTGTGCTTTCCTGCTTGCTTGGACATAGATTCAATGGTCATGATATTTCTTCTGACACTGATCCAACAGTAGTTGTAACTCCCTCCTAAGCTTCCGCTCCTTCCTTCGCCTTGGAATATTTATGAAGTATCAAAGGTATCAGCCTTTTCTTCCTCTTGCAAGCCTACAACCTTGGTCTCACATACGTTCTTGGGATGCTCCTCCTCCCGAGCTTCGTGACTGTGAACCCTCAAAGAGTTTCCCCGACTTCCATAGCTCCTCTCGGCTGTGGCTCTATGTATAATAACACTGTCCCTCCTGAAATCTATTGAACTCTAAACCCTCCAAAGGGTTTCCTCTTGACCTCTGCAACCTTTGCAGGACTCTGTGCATGAAAGCACTGCTCCTTCTGAGCTTCCTAAACTTGAGACAAGTTTTCTCCGTGCACACTCCCTATGCTTGACGAGCCTTCAAGTGACTATCTATCAACACTTCACTTGAGTGTTGACCTAGTGCACTCCTTGCATAGGTATTTGTCCTCATTGAGCTTCAACTGCTTGGACCTCAACGGTCTCTACCCATTTCTCTCCTTGAAGGGATGTAAATTCCCTCTGGAAACTTATGCTCAAGCACTCTTTGCTAAGCTTGTGGGGTATTCAACAACCCTGTAGAGGTCCTCCTGTGACACTTTTTCTTCCTCCAAACTCTAAGAGTTCTCTGTGCACTCTAGCACCTGCTAAATGCCCTCTTGACAGAGCTCTACAAAACCCACAATGATTCTAGTCTTCTCCTCTGAACTCAAACAAGAGTTCTCTCCTTATGCCTTCTATGCATGCACTCAATGCCCTCCTGGCAGAGCTCTACAAAACCTTTAGTAATTCTGTCTTCCCTATGCCTTCCTCTGAACAATCTTCACCTCTAAGGTATTCATCAACCTAAAGGATTCTCCTTGGTTCAATGAATTCAATTGGTGCGCCCTCTTGGCATGTCTTTGTTTGAATCCGAAGACTTCAGAAGTGCAACTCTTGCACTGGATTTCAGAGATTGCAACACTCTATCATGCACTCATGCATGAAGCCTCAAAGAATCCAAACCTGAAATCAAAGAACCCATATATAGGAAAATCTATTTTTCCCTGTAAATTCACTCCTAATCATACATCTACAACATATACATACACACACATGAAGACATTCATCATACACAGAATAACATGCAGGAAAAACTGCTCTGATTATATTAATCTAAAAATACCTCTTTACAATGTGTTTGAGCTCAGACTGCAACAGAGTCTAAGCTCTCCTCTCTTCTCTTCTCTACTCAACTTACCCAACTACTTTCCCCTCATCCTACATACAAAGGATCTTTTACATAAGGGGGCTCTTCGATCTCTTCCCTCCAAGTTACCTACTCTATTCAATTACATTGAATTATATTGAATGGGATGTCTAGTCCAAATTGGATCTAGATCCTAGCCTTAAAACCATTAAAGTCCTTCTTTAACTACAACTTGCTCAAAGGAACGAATTTGGCTCTACCAACCTTACAAATATTTAATACAAATTTCAAATTCAAAATTTGAAATGAGAGGGCTACGCCTCTCTTCATCCCATTGAATGTGCACATTGCTGTCTTGGCTAGCGTGTAGCTGGGCTTTGAAGTGATGCTCTTGCATCATTGTGGAGGAGAAATGGGTTGTGGAGGACCAGGAAATGGAAAGTACAAATTATTTTGTGGTAATGACCCATAGGGTGCATAGGGAGGCATAACGCTTTCACTAGTGCTTAGGGTGTAAGCTGAGGTCGAGGGGGTACCCAAACTTGGTTGAACAGCTGGGTGCATCATGGGTTCTGAAAAGGGTCCACTCATGTGTGGAGGGACGATAGCAGAGTATGGATGTTGATGAGGGGGGGGGAGAGAGGGTAATAAGGGGGTCCTCCGTACATCGATGAATATTGGGGTGTACCGTACATAGGTGGTGGTTGGATGTACAGGTTGTGGTGTGTTGTGGTACCAATCAATCTATCCACCGAGTGAGACATCCTGAGTTTGTCTTGGCCAAATGGTATGGGTCTCAGGGTCTCATGTAGTACAATGTATAAGTATCCCAACTGAGAATAAATGAGGTCATACTGTTGAGCCTTGGTGATGGCTTCCTCTTCATTTTGGGGGAAGGTGGAGGCCACATATTTGGCAAGGAGAGGGACGAGTGATTTGAGAAACCAATTGAGGCATTGTTGTTTGGTAGTTTCTTCTTTGCATAAACTACGTCGCCGACACCATTCGTGAATGTGGTCGACGATATGTGTGGCTGAGGTTTGTTTAAACTCAGAGAGAAGTTCTAGACCATTGTCATGGCGAATTGGTAGTTGAAAGAAGGTTAAAAATGTTTTGGCCAATGATTCAAAAGTCACATGGGACCCTGATTTTTCATTCACATACCACTTGGCTGATGGGCCTGTGAGTGTGCGCTGAAATAACCTTAATCGGATGGAGTCGTTCATGATACTGTTTGAAGATAACCATAGATGTAAGGTCATGATATGGTTGGCAGGATCTTCTCCCTCCTTTCCTTGAAACTTGGGAATGTCTAAAGGTAGTTTGGTAGGCATTGTAGGCCATGTGGGGTCATGAAATATAGGATCATTCGTGAGCTTACTCAGATACGCTATGTTGAGGGAGGGAAAATATGGTATCTAGAGTGGCGTTGGAGGATTAGTTCCAGCCATGGTGTGATAATGTTGTGTACCTGACCCTTGAGGGGGTTGGGTGGGGTTGTGCTTCCTCCTTTAGAATAAGTTTCCCCCTTTCTTCCTTTTAAGGGAGAGCTAGTGGATGGTTGGCCTTTGGAATTGGACCCAAGTAAGGTGGAACCAAGTAAAGCCGATCCCAAAATAGTAGCACTCACAGGGGTGTGAGAGGGTTGAGCCGATGAGTTGTCAAGACTAGGAACTCCTCCTAGAATAGGAGGGAGGTTATGCAAGTGTTTGGAATGACGGGGATTCTATGGGTCCCCTATGATGTCCGACTAGAAAAATAGAATCTGTGCAAAATGGTGACGAGAGAAGAAAATGAACAAGAGAATTGTATAATATGGACCTTCTGAATATATCTCACAATCTCATGTAATCTAAAGAGCATCATACATAAATCGATTGAAAATAATCATACATGTGGGTAGATGGATTTTGTCTACATGGGAGAACAAAGAAAACAAATGCTCATGTCCAAAAATGATGTACCATCCTTCCTTTCAAATAGCATTGGACCTTCCAATAGCACTCAACAGTGGGGTCTGAAGCCACAGGAAGATGAACTAGTGAAGGATGAAATAATCAATCATAATGAGGGGTAGAGGGTGCATATCTTGAAAGAGCTGGAAATATTTCCCAATAGCCACAAAAAATCCGATCAAGGTACAATTGAAACCCACAATTGCCACTTGGGTAGATTTCTTAAAATTTGGCCACTAGGTACCTCGGTCAAAGTGCGACATTTAGATTTTCCAGCTCAGAAATGGGTCATGGGCTAGATCCCTTCCAAGAGGTGGGTGCCTCAAGGGGGGACACACAAAACAACCGGACCTCGGAATTCAACCCTTCATGGGTGTCTCCCTACCTTATGGTGTTGTTAACACTTGACTTGGAGGATTTAAAGTTCCCTATTTGTCAACTTCTAATGTTTGAAGATGTGAGAACCAGATAAAAAATTTCTTTTGGCACCTCCTGTGGAGGAAAACTTAGTGAGTTTTTAGAAATTTTTTAGATGTATTTGTTTGAGATATTGGGGGTATGAACCAATCTCATTTGAATTAAGTGGGAGTGGATAATTCCTTCAAGAAATAGTGGGACATTTTGGGATCCCTTTTGGAGGAAATCTACTTCAACCTCCACAATTCAAGATGAAATTGTGTGAGTGAGTAGTGACTTTGTGTGTGAGAAAGTGATAAAATGTGCCAAAATTTTAATAAGTTAGGTGTCACCTTGAAACATGTGGACTTCCTGTGGTCCTTACAATTCTTGATTACCTATCTTACTAGATGCCATTGGTACAATCTTGCGGAATTTGAAAGTCCCTAAAGAACTATCATGTGGACATATGGATCCTTACCGATCCTTTAAACTCCCTAATGTGATTTAATCTAAGAAAGCTTCGAAAACTATCCTAGATTGCAAGAATGTGGGCATGTATGGGCCCGTTACAATAACCTTTAAACTCCCCGAGTGATGTAAACTAAGAAAGTAGCTTCAAAAACTATCCTATCTTTGAAACATGTGGGCATGTATGGGCCCTTACAAATTTAAGATGTTTTGAAAAGAAACTAAGAGGAGCCCTAGGGGGGCTTTGTCCTCTCCTAATTTTTTTTTTTTAAGGGATATGAAATATTTCCTTAATCATTTTTTATGATTCTCAAGATCACTCTATGGTGTGAGAGAAGAGCATACTCAATGATTGAAGTTTGATTTTTGGTCCCAATGAAAGTGTTTATATATGTGATAGCAAATGATCTTTAACTTATCTTTTATAATCAAAACAAACCATGCATGCGGCAACTCAAATAAAATAAAGAAGGAGGAATATAGTTCTTTTTTAATCCCCTAAGTGCCTATGTTTTGACTAACCCTTAATGTGGATAGAGAATATAAGTGTGGTGAATTTACTAATTGTATAGAATCAATATTTAGAAGGCTAGGGGCCTTCAAAAAATCACAAAAATCTCTTACAATGTTGGATTTCTGGACATATGCACAGGTCACAGTTTATACAAAGGTGCATGTGGCGCTAATGCGTAGAGAAACGAGGACCTGTTGGCGCATAGTTCTCGGAAGATGCGCCCGTGGGCTGGAAAGCCCATGCACATTCTGATACGCGTCCGTGAGGAAAATGTTAAGTGGAATTCTCTTCTTCTAGATCCAAATTCAGCTCTTTGTAGGTAGGTCTAGGCCGGTTATGATCCTTGCAAGGTAAATAGATAAAAAAGAAGTGATCAAACAATCCAAATAGGGATGAAATTGATACCTTTCCCCAGTATGGTCGCCAATCTGTTGTATCCTTTTCACCATTTGAATGAGCAAAAGAGGGACACATGCAAGTCCATTTGGGTCAGATGAACATGAAAAAATTTAGTGTATGAATCAAATGACTCAATCACATGAAATAAACAAACAACCAAGATAACAACAACTAAATAAATGAAACTAAAATGCATAAGGAAATTAGAACCAAAATCAATCAAGCAATTGACCAATATTCATGCCACCAATGGATAGATTGTATTAGTGGGAAAACACCAAAGAAAAGGGGGACTTATGGATCCCCTCTTCCTCCAAGGGAGGGCTCTTGAGTCCCCTATGTGAGAGCTCCTCTTACAAATGGAAAACTAGAAAGGAAATGGTGAAGAAATCCAAGCTTATTACCTCAAGAGGTGAGGTGAATAGCTTAATGAGATGATGCTAATATACTCCAAGAAGGAAAGAGGTTCCTTGTAGGAGAATAGAGGCAGCATAACAATACAATGAGATTCTTGAATTCATAGTGCACCCATGGCCTCTTTTTATAGAAAATCTTTGAGGCATNTTCACCATTTGAATGAGCAAAAGAGGGACACATGCAAGTCCATTTGGGTCAGATGAACATGAAAAAATTTAGTGTATGAATCAAATGACTCAATCACATGAAATAAACAAACAACTAAGATAACAACAACTAAATAAATGAAACTAAAATGCATAAGGAAATTAGAACCAAAATCAATCAAACAATTGACCAATATTCATGCCACCAATGGATAGATTGTATTAGTGGGAAAACACCAAAGAAAAGGGGGACTTATGGATCCCCTCTTCCTCCAAGGGAGGGCTCTTGAGTCCCCTATGTGAGAGCTCCTCTTACAAATGGAAAACTAGAAAGGAAATGGTGAAGAAATCCAAGCTTATTACCTCAAGAGGTGAGGTGAATAGCTTAATGAGATGATGCTAATATACTCCAAGAAGGAAAGAGGTTCCTTGTAGGAGAATAGAGGCAGCATAACAATACAATGAGATTCTTGAATTCATAGTGCACCCATGGCCTCTTTTTATAGAAAATCTTTGAGGCATTATCCAACTGGTCTTTAGTGTGAACAAGGGGCCCTTTAGGTCAGCCTTAGGTCTTTGACCAAACTCCCACTCAGATTCAACTCAGATTTGAGAGTCAAATCGGATTGGGAGTTGAACCAAAAGTGGGTGAGGGGCCGACAAGAACCATAAATGCACCATTCATAGGAGTGCATGACTTTTATCGTACACAACCGCACATCAGGCGCATGTGAACTCTTTTGGCCTTTTTGGCCTGCGTACGTGCACACACGTCCTATAGTGTTTCTGCACATGTCAATTTATAACCAGTTGTATAGTTTGTGCCTTTTGGAAATGATATTTTGGGGCTGAAAGTGAACTAATAGGTGTTTGGAGATGCTAGATTCCTGTAACCATTTGCAGACAAAATTTCAGTGATAATAGTGTGTAAAATAAACATATCCCTTTATCGTCTAAAATAATCACCAAGGATGTGGTACCAAAATTTAGACACATACATCCTTAGTTTGGGATTTGTGAGAAACAAAGCTGATCATTTCATATATTCCAAAGAAGAAGGTGGGTGTTTCATATATGTAGCTTGGTATGTTGATGACATGTTACTAATTTTAAATAACATGGACGCAATAAATTAGGTGAAGAAGAAACTATCCTTGAAGTTTGACATGAAGGATATCGGTGCAACTTACTTCATTATGGGAATGGATATTAAGAGAGATTGAGCAACTAGAAAACGCTGGTTGAATCAGATGAAGTATATTGAAACATTTTTGAAACGTTTCAACATGTAGGATTGCAAACCGATGAGGGTGCCAATTCCAGTGGGAGCAAGGCTAACTGCTGAAAAATTTCCAAAGACATAGGAAGAAATAGAAGACATGGCACGTGTTACCTATGAAAGTGTTGTTGGTAGTCTACTATATGCGATGGTCTACACTCAATCATACATTTCCCATGCAGTGGGAGTGTTGAGAAAATACATGTCGACACCTGTGAAGAAGCACTGGAAAACTTTCAAGATAGTATTCAGGTATTTGTGTGGCCCAAAAGATTATTCTATATGTTACCAAGGAAAACTTGGAGGTGATAGTGAATTAAATGTACATGGATTTGTCGACATTGACTGGGATGTAGATATGGATTGAAGGAGGTCGACCAATGGATATGTGTTCAAAATGTTAAGTGGAAAAATCAATTGGATGAGTAAGAGACATGTGGTCGTAGCCTTGTAAACAAAAGAAGTTGAATACATGGAAACCACTCATGGAAGCAAGGAAGCAATATTGTTGCAAAGGCTATGTTTAGGAATTGGGTTTGAGCAAAGAGCTATGAAGATAAGTTTCAACAGTCAAAGTGAAAGATTTTTGGAAAAGAACACATCTTATCATTCGAAGACTAAGCACATTGATGTACAATACCATTTCGTGAGAGACATGGTGGAAAACAACAAGGTGATGTTGGAGAAAGTAGACACATTGGAGAACATAGTAGACTCGTTGAACAAGTCTGTGAGTACTGTGAATTTCTCTTGGTGTAGAGAGATAATGGGCATTGTTACCTTGAGCTTGTGCATGAAAGTTCAAAGGTATCCCATTTTCAACAAAGAAGACAACAAGTGGGATAATGTTGGGTTTTTATATTCTTTGCAGTGAAAGTCTAGGTGAATTGACTAACATTCAAAGTCTAAGGTCGGGGTGGTTCGACTGGGTAAAGATGAAGTCAAGGTGGATTGAAAGAAAGTCGAAGGTCGAGGTTAGTTGACTGGGTAAAGTTTAAGAGGTCAACTGACAAGATGTCTACATGTGGACGTGTGGAAATAGACTGAAGACCGAATGAAGGCCGACTGGTAGTCGATGGGAAATACGACTCGGTAGTCGAATGCAATAGAATCCTAAGATTCACGGTATTGTATTCAATGATCTGCATGGATCTGTAGTCATTTTTTGGGTGCCATTTTATTTAGGGTTTTTCCTGCTATAAAGACTATAAAGAAGACATGTTGTAAGGCCAAAGATACTGATCAAATGAGTCAATCAATAATTGTAGAGTTTGTTGGTCGTGTAGATGTATGTAGAATTGGCTGTAGGGTTGTTCTTGCATAAGAAAGAAGGTGTGATGTCGATTTTGTCTTAGGTGTGGACCAATTTTATACATGTAACCTTTTATTCAGAATGAATAAGACAACAAGGAGTAGAATGCTCAAGGAATGATAGTTTTACCAGTTTGGGTTTCCAGGGTAAAATCCCTGTGTACTATGTGCTTACCGTGTCATTTACTTTCTTGATTAAATATTTCTTCCTCTCTTTTATTAGGTTTAGCGTGAAAGTGTGTCTCATTTCCTAAAAAGAGTTCCCAACTTTGGATATGCATCTACCACATTAGAGCCGCTTCCTTTACATGTATTACATTTTTTTGTGCACTTTTTTAAAAAACAATTACACATGGTTTTTGATGCTAAATTGAAAAAATAAGTTGTGTCAATTTGAAGTTTGTGTAAGGGGGCGATATAGTGGTAATTTGAAGTGCTTTTCATGCAAATGGTTGAAGTTCTATCCTAGTTGGTGTGTTCCTGACGCAGCCACACTTGCAGGCACGCCCACTCACAGGATCTTCTCTACTCTCGGCCTGAAGAACTCCAAGGTCCTTCTATTTCCCTATCAGGAAATCTACTCCCACAGATCTCTACGCATGATTCCCCCTCTCTTTACTTATCGGGAAATTGGGACTCACAACTTTGCGAGTCTAATGGTCGAGCGATGCACTCTCAAACCCTCGAGGTTCGATGTAAGTCAACACTGATCCTATCTTTACCTTGTCGGGACTTCTTCTTTATCGTGACTTCGCCACTCGCAATATCAAACACCTTGGTTCCCCGACTCCCAATATCCAATGCGCAGAAACTCCGAGGCACTCATGGGTTGACTTTCCCACTTCCCATCACTTCTGTCGAGATTTCAGGGTTCGCGGGATCGCGAATCCTGATGTCAATGTCCCGACGCTTCTCACTGTGAAACCCCGATGAATTATGCCACCCGTCCTCCACTCACTCCTACAGTCTCACACTGGTTACGTCACCGTTGGGATATCGCTGGTTGCGATTCCAAGTTGCAAGAATACTATGCCCTCGAAACTCCCGATACTCCGAGCCCGACTTCCTTGGATATTCTGACACGTGTCCCAAACAATGGACGGTTTTGGACTCGTAGGGATATCATGCTTCGCGACTTCGCAGTTTTTGTTGCCAAAATACGGGCTTCAACCTATGAAACCCCGATACACGATCCTTCGTGTAGATCCGACGGTCCTTGTGACTCGGATCGACGGCTTGCCCCTCCTGAGCTTTATACTTCCCAAAAATATCATTGATATCTTCCCGGCACCTCTGTGAGATCTGACGGCTCACGGGTTGTCATGAAATCTCCTCAGAAAATTTCGACCACCGTTCTTCCTGATGGAAGTCTGCGAAATGACTAAGTGTCTCCCCATGAGACTCGTTCGCCTACTCGCCAACCTGTGAAGCCCTTGCAACTTCAAGTTGCAACTTGTCTACGATGTTCTTCAACAACTCAACGACCTATTATTCCTGATCTTTTCTATGATTCTGAACCTTAGAAAAGGCTCCTTGCGTGCACTCCTTGTGAAAACCCTCAACACATCTAGGTGATGAAAACCTTCGACTTTGTGCACACCTACAACAACAGTCTCTCAAATGCTTCTCTCATGTTCGCAACCCTGAAACTTTCAACCAGCCTGTGCACTCCTTGCACATCTCCTGTGCCCAACTGCACCTTTGAGGAAATGAGAACAAAATCTATCTCTAATTGAACCCTTCTGTCAATGCACTTCTTGCAGACAATTCAACTGCACTACTTGTAGGAATCCTCTGGCTCAAATAGAGAAACAATTGAAACTCATCTCTTCTTCCTCTCAGATTTCAAATGTAACATGAAATCACATACACAACATATAAAAGAAAATGTATAACTGGAAGAAAACATTCATGAGCATAACATCAATACACAGAGAATAACACAAACCATGAATTTGAACCAATCTTCTTCTATTAATTCAATATCAGTACATGGGTGTTCTTCATACAGTTCTCTGCTTGCTCTTCTGCTTCTTCTCAATTCTCAAGCTCAGGCTTAGGCTTAGGCTTATGTTACAATGATACAATGAGGGTGTCTATATCCATTTTCCCTCCTATCTAAAACTGTCTAATCTAAGAATTTAATTCTACCTACTTGCATTAACTAGATTAAAAGTTGTCTATCTACTAAGGACGAGAGCTATCCGCTCTGTTAGAAACAATTGTGGTATCGGGGAACAAAGGTACATAGGTCTGCAGGATTGCGCGACAAGTGCCCAAGCGCAACACATAGAAGAAATCTGTTTGGGGCCCGAGTCAAGCGAGCGAGCCTGATCATGGACATGAGAAGCAGCGAAAGAGATTTAGACCATCTGCCTGGGAAAGGACGTGTGGTGGAAGATCGACGTCAATAGGAAAGTCCCGACAAGGAAGCACCCATCGGGGAACTTGAAGCAATTGGGATATCGGAGATCCCGGGAGTGAGAGTTTTGTGCATTGCAGAATCGCGATACGTGATTTCCCGATCGACGGGGAACAACTGCCAATCATGGAGGACAGGTGGCAGGTTTTCATGACAGAGAATGGACCGTTGACGGGTCAACGACCATGAGCCATTGGGTTTCAGGGAATCGCGAGTCCGGAGGATGCGTGCTTGTTGACATCGCAAACCGTGAAACCCCGATGGAGAGTATGGTCGAGGGCATATGGTAGCGATCACTTGGACCAGAGCCTAGTCAGAGGGCTAGCATGGAAGGTACATCGACAATCGAAGAATCGTGAGTCCCGACGACTTGTGTATCGAGACATTGAAAGCACCGAAACCACGACAGAGGTTTGGCTCAGGTCATATAAGAGGTGGTCATATGGACCATAGTATTGCCAGGAGGGCTAACCCATACACACGCTCATCAGAGAATCGGTGATCGGGAGTTCAAAGGATCAAGAACTCTTGACAACGGGGAACGCAAAATCCTGAAACCCGATACAGAGTCGGGAAAGGGTCACGATGAAGTTCAGGAGACCATGAGGAAAGGGGAAGATACCTGTGGACTGGGTTGGGTTTTCATCAGGGATTCCACTCGGGGATCCAAAGAGCTGCTTTGGCTCAGCAGAAAAGGAGAATGAGGGTGGGTGAAGCCTCGCGTCACCCATTTATTGACGAATTTGGAAGTCCCGGCTGAAATGTACCCGGGAGGGTCCCTTGTATCGATTCTCTTCAGGAAAGCCACGCCGAGTCTCTAACTCATGAGAGGAACCTACACACACCAGTCCAATATTCAAAGGGCTCAGCTACCCCCTGGCGCGATCCATGATGAATTAAAGAGGCATATGACAAGGGAGCAGAGGACAAATTTGATTGAGGCAGACTGACAGCCCATCCTGATAGAGAAGCTCCTCAACGTCAAGCATTGAATTCATGATATGATCACGCCTTCAGCGCCTGAGTTAGTTCCAATTATATGTAGTCTTTTTCTCCATTTTGTAAAGTATCGATGGTTGAGCAGAGCTCCTCATTGTAAAAATTTAATGAAGCACTGTTTTCTGGTTATTTCTAGACTTCTGAGACTTCTTGCCTTATGAATGCCAGTTTCTTTACATCTTTTTTATACTGTGTTAGAGCAGCTCGGAATTGGAGGATCCAGTCGAGTTGTAGCTGTTATAGGATGATGTTGTAATGGATCACTGTAATAGTTACGGAGTCTCTAATTGGTTCCTATGATTTCCTTGATGGTGAATGACTTAGAATTGGAGGATCCAGTCAAGTCTTCTATTTAGTTTCTCGAAGCCCTGAACTAGGAGGATCCCGCGTTCAGAGTTTTTTCCCCTACAAACCACTGTAAGCCTATTGCCCAGAGTTGTTTGTTCACCTTTCTTAATAAGTCTTCCACCTGCTCATCTTTTAATCAACCGACTGGCTGAAGTTAGGATTCCAGACCTCCTTTGTTATTTACGTACCAAATCCAGTCCCCGAGTTAGAGTGATATCTCCTCGAGTCTCTACCCATTTGATCACCCATTTATCAAACTGTGACATAAAAGCTGATGGGTGTCGGGCTCTGCTCCTGCAAGCAATCCAGGAGTGAATTTCAATGCTAACATTTCTGGTGCCGCTGCCGGGTATGAAATTGAAGATTTTCCCTAGGTAGAACGACATTCAACCTCTGAAATCGAAGGTGCATCAGATTATCAGAGCCTTTCAAGATTGCTAATTTTCACCTGGCGACTCCATTGTGATGACTCTGCTAGGGAGAACTTGCTCTGTTAATTGTGGCTTTCAGAGGCAGGCATACGCGGTCTCATCCATAGCTGCCTCTAGCTACGCCTGAAACAGATCCAGAAGCGGTGCTCAGAAGGGGAAAGGCCTCTGAAGAAGAAGTGTCCATCACAGAACCAGGTAATCCACCGTATCCTTCTGTTGAAGCTCCTTTTTCTCCTCCTCAGTTATTTGACAGGCCGGTCTCTGCAGTTTCCCGTTTCCTAAATTTTGGGAATGTTCCTGTTGAGTTTTCCTCTCCTAGTCTGGGACCAGAGGGACAAGACTTTGTCACTCCCCTCTCCCCTGAAGCTATACCCTGGCGTAGACCCAATACCGCAGAATATTTCCCTATGCCTAGCTTAACCACTCCTGTACAAAGAGGAGCACCCGCTGACTTGAGCTCGATATCCTTCTCCTTAAATCCCCTCTTGTTCCCCACTCCAATTAGAAGCTCATTCTCAGCAGTCCCTTCATGAACTCCTTCTCCTCCAAGATCTCCTTCACCTAATATTCCTATGGATGGTGCTAATCCCCCTATGAATAGAATGGATGCCATAGTTGCTACTAGGTATTCTCCCTTGATCTTACCTCAGCCCACAAATCCTTTCCCTGCTGGAGATTACTTGAAATATATGCCCAAGTTCACTGGGGAAGGGGACATAACTGTGGAAGAACACCTGGCTGCTTTCTACAGTTATGCAAACAACCTGAACATTGGAAATGAAGATGTCTGGATGAGGGTTTTTGTCCAGAGCCTAGATGGTGAGGTAAGGAAATGGTTTAGAGGATTAGCTCCGGGATCTATTGCTAGAATTGAAGCCCTGGATAATGCTTTCCTGAGGCAGTGGGGAGATAAGAAGGATTTCATGTATTATATGACTGAGTTCGGGTCTTTGAAGAAGATGGAAGGAGAGTCTGTCTCTGACTTCTCCAAAAGATTCAATAAAATGTACAATAAGATTCCTGATGAAATAAAGCCATCAAAAGCCTCGACCAAGATGTCCTATGCTACTGCGTTTGGCCCCGATTTCTGTCTTTTATTGAGAGAAAGAAGAGCTTCATCCTTAGCTCAAATGAAAGACGCAGCCATAGAAGTTGAATCCAATGTATTAGTGGCCGATAGATTGAGGAGCGAGGATGACATGGGCAGGAGAAAGGGAAAGTCCGAAGCCTCAACTTCTGGCTCATCGACGCCCCACCTTCAAGTAGATGAACTAACCAAGATGGTGAAGTCTCTGTCTGTAGAGATGGAAAGAATGAAGGTAGAGGGGAGGCAAGCATACAAGGGCCCTTAGAGCGTTGAGAACAAAGGAGGTTTTTAGAGGCCAAACAATATCGCTTCCCCGATGATGCAAAGAGACAGAGATGACCAGAAAATTCAGGCCCCTTTCCAAAACAATTTTGTGGCTGAGGGAGAAGAAGGGGAAAAAAACGAACTTGAGCCTGAAATCCATTACCTTGGAGATACTCCTCCTTTTCCCCATCTCACTCAATCAACATATGAAGAGTATCTCATGGACAGTCAGCTAAATGAATTGAGCAAGGGAGATAAGGTGAGCGGTGGCCGAGGCAGGTATAACCCGAGGTTCGAGAAAAAGACAGCAACACCTGATATTCCTGAGCAGTCCATTAGATCAGAAAATACTGCTAACATAGTAGCCGACAGTCATAGAGGTAAGAAGGCTCAAACCCTCTCTCCCACTGTCCACAATCATGTTCCTGAAATAAAAGAAATTCCAAAGCCTACATCTTCTTTTAACTTCAAGCATGAGATCCAAAAGATCAGAATCCTTGTGCCCCTCACTGAGCTAATTAAAAATGATGAATTCAAAAAGCGCTTCTCTGAACTTTTACAGTCTGAAGCCTCATGCCTTCCCTCAGACTCCGTAAACCTCCAAGATGAAAAGCCAACAGTTATCCTGGCCCCATGGTAGAGAATCGAGATGACTCATCCCCCACTTTCTACACATCCCTGAACATACATGATAAAGTGCTGCACAACTGCTTGATGGATTCAGGGGCCTCTCACAACCTCATGCCAAAAACTGTAATGGAATAATTAGGGCTAGAATTTACCCGAACCTATCATGACCTCTATTCCTTTGACTCCAGGAGAGTTCAGTGTCTTGGAGTTATCAAAGACCTGGTTGTGACCTTGTTTCAACTGTCCATGAAGAGTGTGGTCATGGATATTGTAGTAGCTGATGTCCCCCCCAAGTTCGGTATGCTATTATCAAGATCTTGGATTAAAAGATTGGGGGGAACCTTGCAGATGGACCTCACATATGATACTATCCCAGTGTTTGGAGGAGAGCATAGAAGAATATACAGGGAAGCCCAACTGGCCTATATAATCAACGATGAGGCCAACCCTACCAACCATCCCATCTTTGCCTTAGACACAGATTTAGGCTCCAGTTTACTACAACTCACCCATGCCCCCGAGCATCCTCTCAAAATCAGAAAGCATCCCACCAGTTCCCCCAAAATCCCTCCCTCCATCACCCCCATCTGGAAACTGTTCTTTGATGGAGCCTCTTCCAGGGAAGGCACTGGAGTTGGGGTAGTTTTTGTGTCACCTACTCAGGAAATCATATCTCTGTCATACAAATTAGAATTTGAAGCTACTCACAATGTGGCATAGTATGAGGCTCTTGTTCTGGGATTAAGATCTGCGAGGGAAATGGGAATTCAGGAAGTAGCAGTGTTCGATGATGCAGAGTTGGTGGTCCAACAGATCAGAAACGCTTATCAGGATAAGCATCCTCGACTCAAAGGCTACAGAAATGAGGTATGGAACCTAGTTGAAAGTTCCTTCTCAACATTTAACATTTCATTCATCCCAAGAGAGGAGATCACAATGGCAGATTCATTGGCTACATCGGCTAGCAATTTCAAAGTACCTTTTTCACCCAAATTCAGATATGATGTAGAGGTAAAATAGAGGCCCTCCATACCTGACAATGTCAAACATTGGAAGGTGTTCGAGGACGATCTCGAGGTCAAGAGGTTTTTGGAGATTGTCGAGGAATTTTCAGAAATGCACATAGACCAAGACGCCGTCTCAGAGGAGGATCTCGATAGGGGTGATTTTCTGAATAAGATTGCAGGGCGTGACATCGTACAGCTGCCCAGGAACCATATTCCAAGAGGACTGGTTCCTTTGGAAAGGCTTTTTGATAGAAGCGATGTGTCAGTAATGGGAGAAGTCTCGGAGGAGGACACTAGTACTATTCAGTGCAACATTGGGACCGAGAGTGAGCCCAAGTATGTCAAATTGTCAAGAAGTCTGACAAAGGAGTATAGGTCTGAATACATTGGACTTTTGAGAGAATTTGTGGATGTTTTCGCCTGGACATATCAAGACCTCAAAACGTATGACATTTCTGTCATCGAGCATAAAATTCCATTAAAAGAGGAGGCAAAGCCATTCAGGCAGAAGCTGAGACAGATCAATCCCATGCTACTACCTATCATGGAGAGGGAAGTGAAGAAGCTGCTTCAAGCTCAGATCATTGTACCACTAAGATATTCAGAGTGGGTGGCTAACTTGGTGCCAGTAAGGAAAAAGAATGGAGAGATCTGACTCTGTGTAGACTTCAGAAACCTGAATAGGAGTTCACGGAAGGATAACTACCCCTTGCCGAAGATGGAACATATACNATCCCTGTGTACTATGTGCTTACCGTGTCATTTACTTTCTTGATTAAATATTTCTTCCTCTCTTTTATTAGGTTTAGCGTGAAAGTGTGTCTCATTTCCTAACAAGAGTTCCCAACTTTGGATATGCATCTACCACATTAGAGCCGCTTCCTTTACATGTATTACATTTTTTTGTGCACTTTTTCAAAAAACAATTACACATGGTTTTTGATGCTAAATTGAAAAAATAAGTTGTGTCAATTTGAAGTTTGTGTAAGGGGGATATATAGTGGTAATTTGAAGTGCTTTTCATGCAAATGGTTGAAATTCTATCCTAGTTGGTGTGTTCCTGACGCAGCCACACCCGCAGGCACGCCCGCTCACAGGATCTTCTCTACTCTCAGCCCGAAGAACTCCAAGGTCCTTCTATTTCCCTATCGGGAAATATACTCCCACAGATCTCTACGCATGATTCCCCCTCTCTTTACTTATCGGGAAATTGGGACTCACGACTTCGTGAGTCTAATGGTCGAGCGCTGCACTCTCAAACCCCCGAGATTCGATGTAAGTCAACACTGACCCTATCTTTACCTTGTCGGGACTTCTTCTTTCTCGTGACTTCGCCACTCGCAATATCAAACACCTTGGTTCCCCGACTCCCAATATCCGATGCGCAGAAACTCCGAGGCACTCATGGGTTGACTTTCCCACTTCCCATCACTTCTGTCGAGATTTTAGGGTTCACGGGATCGCGAATCCTGATGTCAATGTCCCGACGCTTCTCACTGTGAAACCCCGATGAATTATGCC
>JZKD02S1945589.1:11010-31603 GCA_000966675.3 Picea glauca | reverse complement strand
ATCTTTTTGCATCTAGCATAGATCTATGTTAAACATGGACTATCCAACACCAAGAAGGATCAAATTTCTTAAAATGTAATTATTTTTATCATTTAATATGAAGGAATTAATACATGATCTAGAATTAAATGATAAAAAAAATTAAACCTTAACAAATTTGATTCCTCTTGATACTTGATATATCTAGATTTTAAATGGGTTTAAGCTGGTATTTATTATATATATGGTAATGTAAAACTTGTGCTTTAGACACATTTTCATAAACTTGATCTATCCTAAATGAATTATTGAGTGTTAAGATATTGCATTTTCTCAATGCTCAAAGTTGTTTGAAATACACTTCCTTAAATACAAAAGGAGTTCATACAACAACCTATTTAAGTTTGCAACATAATATTTCTATAAAAATAACAAGTAGACAACTCAATCTAATCATGTGTCTATGAGATGATTAACTTGAGAAAATGTTTGCACCTCAATGGATTTGATCCCTCACTACTCATAGATTTATCTGGAGTTAAAATGGATCTACACTAATTCTTTATACATACATATATACATACATGCCACATATCAACTCTATGTTGAATACTTTAAAGGAATTACACATCTCCATTCAAATATTTTATTTTTTGTTATTAATTTAAGTACCACATCTAAAGTCCTATAGATAAAATAGTAAATTTGTATTTTCCATTACTATATAGAATCCATATAAAAATATTTTTGGGATATAAATCATGTCTATAGATAAAACTATTTTTGGGATGTGAATCATGTCCCTTAGAGTAAGGAGAAGCAAAGAGAATAATTTTAGTATTATAGAAAAAGAAAGAGTGAAACAAAGAGATTGCTTTAATTCTAGAATCATAGGCTTTATGAAGAACAGATCCAAAGCCCGGACCCCAATGTGGGGTGTGACTTAACATGAAAGTACTTCACATACAAAATTTTATAGGTATGAAAAAATAAAAAACTGAAATCTATATCAATATGATTCATTCAATAATAATAATAATGTGAAAATTGTAATGAAAAAAATAATGTGAACATTTAAATGAAGGGCGTCGAAAGTGAAAATTGGAATGAAGATCATCAAAAGTGAAATCGGAAAATCTGAAACTAACAACGAAAATTGACAAAGCTGGAACCTTAGACACTGAAGCTGTAAACTGAAAAGTTAAATATCCACGCATTCCCTTCGAAGACAGACTCTGAATAAGAAAGAAACAAAGCAAAGTGATTGTTCTACGTACAGGATCATGGCCTTCCTGAAGAATACGGTCCAAAATTGCATCTGTAACTTTTAAAGCCACACCTCTCTTTTCAAAACGAATTTCTACATCTTTCATCTGTAGTCTAGCAACTTCTTTGAGCTCATCATGGGAGAGAGGATCAAATATAAGTAGATCATCAAGTCTATTTAACAGCTCTGGCCTGAAATGTCTTCTAGCCTGCAACAACAGTCAAAGAAAGGCATGTCAGAGAACCTCAGCAAACTTCATGATAATTATACGAAAAAGATGCACGCACAGAGTCCAAAAAAATGAATGCACATACTTCTTGCCTAACTTTCTCTCTTGCATCTTCTATTGTTGCGTGGCCAGACAATGCAGCAAGCAAGGAATCTGCTCCAAAGTTGGATGTCATGATAATGACTGTGTTTGAGAAGCTAACTGTGCGACCTTGTCCATCTGTGAGTCTACCATCATCAAGCATTTGAAGAAAAATGTTGAAGACTGAATTTTGTGCCTTCTCAACTTTATCAAAAAGAACAACACTATAGGGCCGCCTCCTTACTGCTTCTGTTAGTTGCCCCCCTTCTCCATAACCAACATAACTGTCATTTCAAATTTAAACAGATCGAACCATTTTAGGTCAGTGCAACAACAAATTTATTTAAAATAAATAAATAGGTATCTTACTATCAACCAATCTCCATTGGCAACATTTAGCTTTTCACATACCCAGGGGGAGCTCCCGTGAGCCTTGAAACTGAGTGTTGCTCCATATATTCAGACATATCAATCTGGACCAGCTGATTTTCATCACCAAACAATTCAGCTGCAAGAACCTTTGCAAGTTCTGTTTTCCCAACCCCAGTGGGCCCCAAGAATAGGAAAGATCCAATCGGTTGTTGAGGCCTTCCAAATCCAGCCCGCCATCTTAACACAGCTTTGGCTACTGCCTGAACTGCCTCATCTTGTCCAATAACTCTGTCATGCAACCTGTCCGCCAGACCTATCATCTCCTGACCAAGTATTTTAACATGGATACCAATACAGCGACTCACAACCTGCATGCATCACATAGTTTGTTGAAGATATTAACTCCTACTTGTTTTGTGCTTAATATTGATATTCCTCATCATAGAATGTATTAGTTATTGTAATCTCTATTTGAGATGTTTGGTTTCTAGTTTGTTAAATTTAGTTCCTATCTATGTGTAGTTGAGACTAAATGGATTGTATGGTATTCCTCATCATAGAATGTATTTGTTATTGTAATTTCTATTTGAGATGTTTGGATTCTAGTTTGTTAAATTTAATTCCTATCTATGTGTGGTTGAGACTAAATGGATTGTATGGTTAAGATAATCTATCTATCTTAAACCAAAACTTATCTTAAACCAAAACTTATTGTATTTATATTGATTGATTAATAAAGTACTAATAGGTTTTGTGTGTTGTATACAATATGGCTACTCTTCCAATTTCTAAATGTTATATATCCAAAACATCACCTAATAGGTTTTGTGTGCTATGTACAATATGGCTACTCTGTTATGTATCCAAAACATCACGCACTATAGCTATTATTGCTGGTCAATATAAGTTCTGTACATCATATTCAATGGAAGGTGTGTTTAGATACTTATATTTCAGACGTTTAATGTACCTTTGCAATCTGCTCAGGTCCCACAGATTTTGTTAACACCACATTTTCTCTAATCGCATCTTCATGTTTGGCAATTCTAGCCTCTATTTTTTTAAGGTGTACATATCGACCATCAACAACTCGTACTGAATCCTTCCAACGCTCTGCTTCTGGCAGAATTAACAACAATTTCTCACGTTTCTGCTTCAGTAGCCGGATTTCAAGCACTCTCTGTTTTCCTTGTTGGCATTTCGTGTTCAACTGTTTCAGCATCACCCACTATAGCTATTATTGCTGGTCAATATAAATTCTGCCAATCATATTCAATGGAAGGTATGTTTAGATACTTGAAATTCAGACGTTTAATGTACCTTTGCAATCTGCTCAGGTCCCACAGATTCTGTGAACATGAGATTTTTTCCAATTTGATCTTCATATATAGCAATTATAGACTCTATTTTTTGAAGGGTTCCATATCGAATATCAACATCTAGCATGAAATCCTTCCTACGCTCTGCTTCTTGCAGCATTAACAACAATTTCTCACGTTTCTCCTTCAGTCGCGGGATTTCAAGCACTCCCTCTTCTTCTTGTTGGTATTTCATTTCCAACTGTTGCAACTTATGTCTCAAATCATCAAGGTCCTTGTGAACCTGTCAGAATCAAAAGAAAAACAACAGTGAACAACCCTACATAGAAATTTCAATACACATCTTTACATCAGAGCATCCCCATCAGAATAAAAATGCCTACAGACTGATTAGCAAGACAGCCAAGAAAGTTGCAAAGTTATCTCCAAGTACTGACCCCATGCAAAAGAGCTTTACTGGCTTTATCTTTCTCCTTTTCAAGGGCATGCAACTCGACTTCTAGTTGATTTCTTTTCCTTTCAAGGGTGTCAAGCTCTTCAGGTCGAGTATCTAGTTGCACTCTTACATTTGCACATGCCTCATCTACCAGATCAATTGCTTTGTCTGGAAGATGCCGCCCTACTCAGACAAACGGATTGCAAATCATTTTCACAAATCCCCAAAGGAATTCTTGGTCTCTCGAGATTTAAGAACAGATTATGTTAAACCTTCTTCACAATTAAATACCGAATTATACACAGATTGCACCCTGATTAATCAAGTAATGAACGCTATTTTTTGGATCATTCATACACAATAGTTTATTGCCCGAATTATACCAAACAAACAACTTACCAGTGATGTATCTACTTGATAATTGGGCAGCACTCGCAAGCGCTCTGTCCAATATTGTCACACCATGATGACGTTCGTACTTTTCCTTTAAACCACGAAGGATTTGAATAGTCTGTGCCACACTGGGTTCCGCCACGTACACCTGCCCCAAAAGATTTATAGCAACAAATTTATTAAGACAGAGCACTAAAAGTCTATAAACAGCCAAATGAAAACTTCTAATAACCCGATTAAGCACTCACCGGCTGTAATCGTCGCTCAAATGCAGCATCTTTCTCTACATACTTCCGGTATTCTTCCAGAGTAGTTGCTCCAATGCAACGAAGTTGGCCCCGAGCAAGCATAGGTTTGAATAAATTGGCAGCATCCATTGTTGACCCCWCAGTACKCCCTGAAACCGAAACTCAATGCTACTTGATTACTCCTCCACAACCAAAGCCTAAAAACAATCATTTAGAAGGATCCTTAATCTAGGCTAATAACATATATAATTATTGCTTGAACAAAAAGTTTAATCATACGCAACCGAAGCAGGKTTCTCTTACCGGCACCCACAACCAAATGAATTTCGTCAATAAAGAGAATAATTTTTCCCTGTGCATCTTCCACCTCTTTCAATACAGATTKAAGTCGCTCTTCAAATTGACCCCTTAATKTGGTACCAGCGACTAGGGCTCCCATATCCAAGGCTATCAACTTTACATCTAGCAAATTCCTGTGTARAACCATTTGAAAGAGAAAACGAATTRGCTTCTCTGCCAATCTTGCAAATTGAAAATAATCCTGCAACCAAAAGTCCACCGAAACACTGTACGCGCGCGCACAACACRCTCTCCACCAATTTCGCAAAGAAAACCTACAAACTAAAATTTGCAAACAGAAGAAATATATAAATATATGCAGAAGAGGTTACCTCGGTACATCCCCTCTGGCAATCCTTTGTGCCAGACCTTCAACCACAGCAGTCTTTCCAACACCAGGCTCTCCAATGAGCACAGGATTGTTCTTTGTCCTCCGAGACAAAATTGAGACAATACTCCGGATTTCTTCATCTCTAACAAAGACAGGATCAAGCTTCCCAGCATCTTCAACCAAATCACGGCCATATGTTTTCAAGGGTTGAAAATTAGTATAATCAGACGCGGTATCTCCCTTTTTTCCCTCTCCTCTGAGCTTTTGCGCTTCAGATATCACGTTGGCTACAGTCACACCTACCTCTTTGAAGCAGGTTAGAGCCTGAATTACAATCTGTAAAATTTGGTCGGGATTCATTTTTTATTGCGCTCTGTGAAATAAGTTTTTTGCAGAACTAAGAAACCTCTTCCTCCTCCTTGCACCTACTGCATCACCAGAAATTGATCAGCATGATCACCAACAGGAAATATATCTCTAGCAATGTGGCAAAAGCTCGGCAGACGCCCGAGTATAAAAGACAGGAAAGAAAAAGGGAAAAATAATCGAATAAGACGTCATCAGAAACAGATCAGAAAGGAACACATAATACTCATTGATCATCAAACCACTGAAATGCGCGCTAGACCATTACCAAGAATATAAAAAATGATAAAAGCCGCTCAAAGGTTTCAAAATCCATACCGAATTTCACGAATAAAATCTTAGCAGTTAAAATCTAGTGCAAATTCGAGAAACCAAAGATCCACGTGTTTCGATAATGGCAGAGAAATATTATTTATTTTCAACGATTGCAATTTCAAACTCTCGCAAATTATTAATATTGTACCATGAGGTGATATAAATCTAACTTTCAACCAGAGAACAAAATTTAAAGATTTCCGAAGGATTTCCATCAGACTCCACTCTCGAAAGCCAATTACAGTTTTCAGTTGAAATTTTCATCAATAACGTAGACAGCCACAAACAGTCCGAATAAATCCTGATCAGTCAAAATGTATTAAATGTATTGTGTTCCTATACAATTGGAGAAATTGCATTGCTAATAACATGATCAAAACCTCAAATCGCACTTCTAAAGTTCAACAAATTATAAATATTGTGCAATGAGGTGATAAAAACTAATATTCTCAACAGTAGATAGAAAATGTTAAAAACTTGCGAAGGATTGATATCAGACCTCGCCTGAAAACTTCAAAAATAATGCAGACACGCTTAAATTACCGTGCATTTTCGGCCTAATTTAACAGCCTCAGGCGAAATATATTAAACGGCCTGAACATACAAAATCAGGTATAAAAGTTTAATACGGAATGACGACAGATGCCACGTTTGGGACGAAATTCTCAAATCCAAACATCTAAACTATAAATCTTTGTCTTTTGACCTATCAACACAGATGTCATCAAGTAATGCAAACTCTCAGAGAAAAATCTCAACCGCACTACAGCTTTCAGTTGAAGATTTCTGAGAATAAAATCTGAAGCGCACCACAGCTTTCAGTTGAAGGTTTCTGAGAGCAAAATCTGAAACACACTATAGCTTTCAGTTGAAGGTTTCAAAAATAGAGAATACACTCTCACACTACCCTGCATTTCTACGATATTCGGCCTAATTTAACAGCATTCCACGAAAATATAACAAAAGGCTCGAGCATACTAAATCAGGTATGAAAGTTTCATTCAAGATGCAGACAAAAGCAACGTTATAGAAGAATTTCTGAAATCCAAATATCTAGAAACTAAATCTTTTTTCTTTTTAACCGATCAAAACAAATATCATCAAGTAATAAAAGTTCTGCAAAAATCTGAGAGAAGTAACGGGATTCGAAATCAAAACCTCTATATCCAGAACAAAAGCCACAGCCTACCTCTGGGGAAAATTTTCAAAAAAGGATCCGCTTGCAGGGCAGATTCTTTCGATTCAATGTCTCAAAATCGCCAAATGAAAGAAAGAGAATTATTTTTTAGGGTTTCGACGATTGAATTGAAGAGGATAAGAATTTAATACTCGCCGATTTGGATTACCAGCCAAAGCACGGAAGACCAACGACACAGTCATTGCAGAAAGGCCGCTAAAGACAATCGAGACTTTTGAGACCATTCTAGTGGCTCTGGAGGTTAGACACGGTCTGCGCTCTCCAACGCGGACCGTGTCTAACCAGCCAAAGCACAGAACGCCAAAGAATGCCACGACCCTAAGAGAGAAACGCAGAAAAAAACAATCGAGATATTTTCAGAACCAACCCGGATCGTGTCCAACCAACGCGGAAAAAAGTTTACTCCCTACCGAAAAAGTGTTTTCACCAACTATACTATTCCATGAAACTAAAACACAATCCACCCATACAATAAATTTATCTTACTCGTTAATTTTTTAAATTTTATTACTTTATGTTTTTAATTTTTACCATTCTACATATGCATTTTAGATTCTATCATAAGTATCGAATAATGCAAATTTTACTAGTATGAGATCCACATCACAATGGTCAATGTTTTCATTGTTTACAGTTGCAAATTAATGGTGTGACACAAATGCTTTGATATATCCTTACTTAATTGTAGTGTTAATATATTTAATTGTGGATTTTTATGTTAAAAGGGATGATAGGTGAGATCATTCTTGATTTCTAGAGGAAATAAGAACTTAACTATGAATGGGGTTTAGCGACAATGACAAACAATCATGCAAAGGTATATGCTCTTTTTTAAGGACTATTATCTATAAATGCAATGAGTATGAAGACTTTGATAGTTATTAGGTATTCATCCATAATAATTAATCTAATGAACAATAAGAAAACATTTTCTAGTAGTAAGTTGGCTCATCTCATAGATAGAATAAAAGATGAGTTTTTTCGATTTGAAGATATCAAGTTTTTCCATGTTTTAAGGGTCGTAAATCGACAAGAGAACACCCTCGCCAATAGGGCCTCTATATTGAACGAATGAACTCTAAGAAAAAGAAGGGATTTTTTTTTTCCAAACCATCCCCTAAAATCATGATTTATGTCAACATATATGCATGTTCCCATGTTCCAAGCATTCTAAGATACATGTCAATTCAACAAAGTAGTGTATTCTATTTAGTCGAAGGTGAGATGTAATGTGCATCACCATTACAACATCCTCACACATGCCACCTTTAATGCATAGATGTAACACCCCATTTCTAAACCCCTGATTATTTGTAATTAATCATGATGTCGTGCCATGGAAAATATTGTAATTGTATTATTGTTTAATTGGAAAATGTCAAACAATTGACTCATGGGTGAAGTCTTAAAAGTACTTGCTATGATACCATGAGAGGAATTGGTGAGGGAGCAGAAAAGGGGATTATGTGTAAAGACTCCAAGCCAACTTGATGAATGATGTGGAGGAAATAGTCATTATTCCTCTAGATTGTAGCTGAAGCAAATCGGTTGATGAGAAGGGGGTTGGTAGTTGAACAACCAACCACCCTCAATGAATGGAAGTATGGAAGACCTAGCTAGGACAACAAAAATTGTCAGCCAAAGGTACAAAGAGTACCACCACCTCGTTTGTTGGATTGACCCGAGCTCCTTCTGACAGAAGGAAGACGATAGGTCGAGAACCTTCCTGTGGGTATTGCGTGCAACAGAGAATGCATGAGTGTGTGCAAGAGAAAGATCAAAGAATTCAAGAGTAGAGTTCTGGTCTCATAAGAGGATAGGCAGAGAAAAGGATGTTGATTAGACAAGAAACACACAAATAAAGAGGAACCAAGGTGTTCAAACATCGGGAAAGAAAGAAAACTCATGGGAGAGTTTTGAGATGGAGCAGAGAAGATTTGAAGCCCAAACTGGAGAAAAAGTGGGTCGCTAGCTTGGTGCAGCTGGAATGAAACCAACACTGGAAGGAGAGGGTGCTAAGGGACAATGTAACTATGAAGGGACTCTTGTATGCAGAGGAAATCCAATGAGAAGGGCATCCGATAAACCCCGTCGAGGTCCTGAGCTCAGTGGGAAAGAAGGGAAACTTCTACCGCTTCCATAGGAGTGGAGGAGAGTAACCTCTTGATCCATCTTCTTGACTTGATGAGTCAACAATGAGATAAATCCCATGGTGGTATCATGGCTTGACACTAGGGTGGCCTGCTATCGAAGTGACTGAGCAAGAAGATCCCACAATTGGGTGGAAAGGCATACATCTATATTCAGTTGGCTAATCACCAATTGCAATAGATAAGTATCTCTATACTCTGTGTGACTGAACTGAAATGTATGGCTGGATGCATGTATTTGTAATCATGAACATGTATTCCTGATTTATGGGATTGGTCTTATCCCATTGGGAGGCCTTTGTGCTTTAATAATAATGTATCTATAAGGATTTCATGTGTAGTGCATATCTGAGCAAGAGGACATTGCATTTTAACTTGAATGAATAAGGAACTGTACAAATGGTTCCCTCATGTGAATGTAATCATGGGCACAATTGTATGTTTGGGACCTCCTGTGTGTGCAGTGGGGTAATAATGGTTGCAGTGTGATACCTGCTAAAATATAACTAGGCATATAAATTAAGAGACAAATGAGAAGCTAGAGAAGAAGGAAGTGATATAACCTTCCTCGTCGAAAGAACGAAACCTTAACCATAACATTGACCTAGGGGAGGATAGAGAAGGATGTTAATCCTGAGATATCTCCTGGATTTAGAGAAAGAAAGGAATCCAAGTCCTTGAATGATCGTTGGATTTCAACCCTTATTAGGAGGAATGGGTAGGGGTACCTTGAGATAGACATTGAAATACCTCAATTCCTAAGGGAAGTTTCCATGTAATTCAGAGAGCCTTAATCTCTCATGGAAATTCCCTACCGTGACATGGAAATCTTGCAGGACGAAAAACTCCACCTAAGTGGCGAAGAGAGAATGCCTTAGTGGTTTTTGGAGCAAGCTGAGATTTCTTGAAGGCCTGGTAAGCCTTAAAAAATACTTAGAATAATTCATGGAACAGTTAAGTCCAAGATCAAATTGTTTTCCATGAGAAAAAAATTGTTTAGAGTCAAAAGCAATCACAGTCATCGAATCAACATAGCGAGTGGATCATGGCCCTTTGTCGGAGGGCGTTGTCGTTTGAATGCTCGTGTACAAGGACTTGCATGGAATTTTGATGACGTAGAAGACCTAGAGCCATCACGATCCTTGATTCAGTGTGGTGAGATTATCTTGATCGTCGGACGGAGGATGAGGTCATCAGAGTGTTCCAAAACTAGGTTGCAATGGGAGTCCATTGGGAGAAGCTCTGAAACAACAAGGATTGTTGATCTATTAGGGTGTATGTAGGAGAGATCTGGACCATATATCGGAGAGAAGGAAAGACCTGATCTTAGTCGTTGATTTGGTGCAACGAGTAGATCTCAGCCCTTCTTCGGAGAACGCAACCGTTAGTGTAACTGGATGCAAGGCTGCGAGGAGTTCGACGAAGATAAATACCTTGAGTCATCCACAACCGTTAATTTGGCATAACAAACATATATGGACCATTGGTCATATGGTGAGGCCATTAGAGGGTCCAAGAGTTGGGAGTAATGGGACTCTAATGGAGGAAACCCTGAGAGCCAACAAGAACCATTGATGTGAGAATGAATGTGACATAATTTCAGTTGTCGATTCATCATGGTCCCCACCCTCTCACTTGGTGAGTAACTAAAAGGATGATTGACATCATGATGTCATAGTGTGATAACTTGGTGATTAGGGTGACGAGGATGCTGGTGTGGTAGTAAGTGTGTCTCAATGGGTGATGCATGTCGGCAACTGATTGATCGATGGGATGAGAGTGGGCCTAGTTGGGCATGGAGGCCCTTAGGCCTTTGCTTTAAATCTTAGTCGTAATATCTATAGGCATAGAGATCTCAGTCGTTCGTCAGAGGAGGGAGGTTGGAGGTCTGGAGAGAGGGTATGAGAAATGAGTTCGATGATGAAATTCTTTGAGGACTGTCAATCTATCGAGGAATAATCTGACATACAGTAGTCGTTGGATTTGGTAAGATCTGCTTAGAGGAGAGAAGGTTGGAACCCTAACTTTCGAGCAATTGTAAACTCCGAGAATGAACAAATACCGTCGATCTGGCAGAAGGAGAGATTCATTCTCAACCATAGATCTTCGTGGGCCCCACTTAAGCTAAGCTCAAGGTGAGCACAAGAGGGTTGTTAACTTCTAGGAAAGTTAGAGAATCTTAAGGAATCAGATCCATTTATTTCTTGACTTTGAGGACCATCAGATCCATCAAAGTGAGCGATGGTCAGAGTGTGCTAGCTGGAGTGGAATGTGACTATGATGGAGAAGGACTTTGATGGTAAAGGAAATCCCTGAGTAATCAGAGTCATTGATCTAGAGGGCCTGATGGGCCAGGTGGCAGGTGCCAAGAAAGACTCCAAGTTAGTGCCATGTCAGATGACACAAGTGACAGAGAACCATGTAGATGTCATGTGCTAATGAGGTGGAAATGATGAATAAGGACCCTGGAATTTTGAGAGGTTGTAACTTCTGATCTAGAGCTTGGTTTTGAGCATTGTTATAGTCGTTGGAAATATTTCGATGAGAATAATCCATCTATGGGATTCCTTTAGAGAAAAGAATCGATTTGAGAAAGAGAAATTTTAACACCCCACTAGCCTAAGTAATAGTTTGGGGGTTGGGTGTGTTACAACATTACCAACGTTTTGAAGCATTTGGAGTCTTAATGCAGGAGGAAAGTCGGATTATGGCTTATGGAGTAAACGCTAAAGTGATGACCGATGAGGAATTTTGGTGCGTGTAACCTCTAGTTTTGCTAGATATTTGAGTAATCCTTCTAATTAGAGTTATGTTGGTGTACTCTAGTGTTGGTCAAATTGTTTTGGAGTAGATCCTTGTGGTTCCAATCTAGCATTGGTGCTTTGTTCGACTCTAGTATGGAGTTTTGTGTCTGAAATCTTTGGTTTTTTATTCTTGGTTCATAACACGATTAGATCAAGGTTTGAGTATATCATTCTTTTGATTTTGGTTAGTCTTCTTCTAGTGGTTTCTTTGAATTCTCAATTCTTGGGTTTGAAAGAGTTTTTCAGACAATTCTAGCATTTCTCAAAGTGGTCCTCATGTTGACAATGAGATGCCACTCTAAGCTTATCTCTTATTTGAGTCTAGAAGAGTTTGGTTTTTCCTTTTATATTTGTTTTCTCCAAGGCTTCATTTTGGGTATTTGTTATGTATACTCTATTTGGGTAATTGTGGGAACTTTGAGATATGGATTACAAGGAAATTTAGAAAATGCACATAATTTTTCATAGACATGAAGGCTTCAATAATAGCAATAGGGCATCCATATTCTCGATAAAAACTAAGGTCCATAAAAATGAGCACCAATGCATTTCTCAAAATGCTCATTATGGACACCCTCTTGTAGCTAAAAAGGGAAATTCAGGTTCTAGAAGCTAAATGTTCAATGCTAAGAAATATGGTTTGTAATCTTAATAAAGGTTCCCAATCTGCTACTTCTAACTTTAGAATATCAATTAATTTTATCCCTGATGAACCCAACGAAGAGGAAATAGTCTATTAAATGATTGAATATATAGACTTGGGAAATCTGAAATCACAACCTACTAATATATGTCAAGATGAGGTGCACAACAAACATGTCTTTCATTATAATTTATTATGTCATGTAGAACAATTCTAATTTTAGGTGTCTTTTTTAGAGTTTATGCCAATAGAAACATTTTCAAATCCTCCACAAAGAATGATTTAGACTTCTCTGTACCTCATACATACTACTTGATGGTTATGTTGGTTTTTGTTTTAAGAAAAAACATCCCTTTTGTATTACTATGCTAACCAATTTTGTTGTAGTCTACTTTTAATACAAATGTTACCCATTCATGTTTCTTAAAAAAATATTTATGTTCTAGAACAATCTTGTGCTACCTTTGACAATGTGCACCCTTTCCATGAACACATCAACCTAGATAACATAGGTGTATACGGATAATGCAATGAATAGTCACACACAAAGGTGCATAGGGACAATGCAATGAATAGTCATGTGTAAGAGCTCAATAAATACTACTCAATTGGGTCTAGCTTGAGTGGTTGTATGCAGAGAAAAGTTTAAGGATGTGATATTTATCCTAGAGTTTATAAAGGGAGGAAAATAATGCATCCAATGTCCATTTTAAGGTGGACAAATCATTCAATTTTTCATAGAAAAGTATATGAACTTTGCAAATAATTCCTTATTGAAGAAAATAAGTAGGCGAAACTTTATAATTAAATAATTTATAGTGGATGGGAATTTATGATATGTGTTTCTTGTGTTGGTTGAAAGTGACACTCTCAATTTTCTAAGTGTTATATCTAATATGTACATTTTAATCCAGTTTACCTTTTATGTGAGTGTTTTGCATTCTTGTCTTAGATGTGCATGTATCAATGAAAAATATTAATATAAAATTGTACAACCATACACATTGTTAAGAATAATATTACCAAATAAAAAAAATTCAAAAAAGATCCCATCTCAACTTCCAATTGAAGGGCTAATAAAACATAAATATATATATATATATAAAATTAAAAATTTATATTTGCAAGAATATGAACTAATCTCAATTTATATGTCCACTCCTACAACTTATTCATTTCTCATGTAAGAATTTTAGTAACTTGGAAATTTCAACATAAATTTATGATTCATGATAAACTAAGCAAAATAAATTTAAATTCTTTGTACCCTTGAATTTAAAATGAACATGGACCAATAAATTTTAATTTCTATTTATTCACTCACATATAAGAATTCCATATTAACAAATTATATACTTTACACATAATCAATGTATTATTATTTTTTGTTTCTTTATATAAGAAATTCCATATTAACAAATTATATACTTTACACATAATCAATGTATTATTATTTTTTGTTTCTTTGTATTTAAATGTAGATTTCATCAATGTATTATTAAAAACATTACATGATTACATGATGTGTTTTTTAATTTTGTAATATAAAATTTATTTTATTTTTTTAAAAATATATGAAAAAATATAATAATTTTTTTAAACATAACTTTAATTTTTTTTTTTAAACATTTATAGATTCCCAAAAATTACAAATTCATTTTCAAACACTTATGATTAAAATATTTCTTTTATTTATGTAACATAATAAAAATGTTAGTCCCACGAGATGTCTTCTTATCCAAAGAAACTTGCAACATGTTGATTATTTCTCTAGTATCTTGTACGTAATTAATCCAAAAATCTACGTGACCGCTTCTACTTCTCATGCTATTGTTGCTACTTCTATTGTTGCTTCGTTACCTGAATAAACCACAGTGAAAAGTTTAGATTTTAACAGGTAGTTTAGAGTTTCATTTACGGAATACTATGATTAATTATGTTTCAATTAATGGTAAAATATATATATATATATTTTTATGTAAAAAGAAAGAAGGTAATTAAAGTTATTATATATGTTCGATTATTTTATAATATGGATATGTTTGATTGTGATATTTAGGCATTCATCTTGATTGACTTATGTCTATTTCCTATATTCATGAATAACTATATCACATCGTGGGGTTGATCAAATTGATGTCATATTGTGACGTTCATAAAGGATTTTGTGACATTGCTCGATTTCAACATTTCTTTATGGTTATTCTAGATTGTAACATTCATCTTGTTGTATTAACAACTATGTCACATTGCGGTGTTAATTAAATTTCATGCCACATTGCAATGTTCATTAAGGGTTTTGTCACATTCTGACATAAAAGAAATATGATATCACAGTGTGACATTGATAAATGATTTTGTCCCAATTCAACATTTATCGAGGGTTATGTTTGATTGTGACATTCATCAATGGTTGATGACTATTTTGATCGTGATCTTCCTCAATGGTCTTATGAAATTTAGCCATTAATATTGTATGACTTGTGTTTGCTTCCTATATTCGTGAATGGTTACGTCGCAATGTGGTGTTGATCAAATGTGATGTCACATTGTCACATTCATAAAGGATTTTGTCACATTGCGACATTCATTAAGGGTGATGACACATTGAATTTGATTGATTTTTTTTGGCAAAGGTTGGC
The DNA here is from genome assembly GCA_000966675.3 of Picea glauca. Classification (NCBI taxonomy): domain Eukaryota; kingdom Viridiplantae; phylum Streptophyta; class Pinopsida; order Pinales; family Pinaceae; genus Picea; species Picea glauca. Next base: position 16,491 of record JZKD02S1945589.1, on the reverse strand, counting down.
CATTGTTCATTATGGTTCACTATGGTGTTTTATTGTGGTTGGTTGGGGTTAATGGCTTAATAATACGATTAATAGTTATGTTACATTACACATTTTATCAAAGATGATGTTGCATTATGACATTCATCAAGGGTTTTGTGGCATTGCAACATTAATCTTGGGTTATGTTGGATTACAACCTCTGAACATGGTTATGTCACATTGCGTAAGAGATTTAGAATATGATTAATATTTATATATTGTATTCTTGATCTTTCTTGTAGTATGTTTAGTTTGTATATTCATGAATTTTTCTATATTAAGGGTTTTGTTCCATTTAGACGTTAATGAAATGTGATGTCACATCGTGACATTCATCAAGAGTTATTTTATATTGCGATATTCCTTTATGTTTTTTTTGCATTGAAACATTCATCTTGTCATGTTAATATCTATGTCGCATTACGACATTTATTAAATGTCATGTCACATTACAATGTTCATACAAGATTTTGCCTCAATGTGATGTAATATTTTCAAGGCTAACTTATGTCAAATTTCTACATTATTGAATGGTTGTGTTGCATTGCGACATACATCTTCATTGCATTATGTCGAACTGCATTTTCCTCCCTTCATTTTGTAATTCCCTATTCGAATATGGGTGTCAAATTAAAGGTACCCCATATTCAACCATTGATAAACATCACACTGATTTATCTGACCATGTTGATTATGGTTAGTAATGGTTGACTATGGTTGACCATTTTCATTGCGTTTAACCATGGTTTACTATTTCTATACACTTGGTTATGTGATATTAAATAGAAAAAGAAATATAATAGAAATTACCAACAAAACAACATAATGTAGAGAATAACACACCAAAATGACACCTTTATTGAAATGAGAGAAATGTTCACTTGCCTCTTCGAGGGGGAAACCTCCAACAGAGTAATGCTCTATTACAATAATTGGCAAGACAAAGATTTCTCATGTCTCCTACTCTTATTTATACTAATTTTGTCTTCTAAAGAACATTTTGGATGAAGATCTTTCTAGAAGAAGAAACTTATATTAGGTATTCTTACATTGGCTTGTTCATATTTATTAAATAGGACTTATTAACTAATGTCGGGCTTTATTACATGGAAAATATATTATTATATCTATGTGAGGTGTTAGGGAGGTTAGGTCCCTAACATGCCCTGCCCCTTAAAAAGAGTCTTGTCCTTAAGGATTAAGATGAGGAAATTTCTACACATTAGTAGCCAGTTCCCAGGTGGAATATTCTGGTGGAGTATCCTTCCATTGAAATAACACCTCCTAGATGGTGTGCTAACGGAGACGACGCTCTCGCTGGTCCAATACTGCTTGTGGTTGCAACCAAATGGAACCTTCTTCATCCAACTCTGGTAGAATGGTATGAGCACGACACTTGGTGCCAATCACTTTCTTCAAGAAGGAGACATGAAAAACAAGATGTAGCTTAGAGTTGTTGGGAAAAGCTAACTAATAGGCCATTAGTCCCACACATTTGAGAATAGTATAAGGACTATAAAATTTGGGGGCCAGTTTCTAACACTGTTGAGATTTGAGCAAAGTCTACTTGTACGGTTGTAGACGGAGAAACACTTGGTCTCCTTTAGCAAATTGACGTTCATAATGACCTTGATCTTCTTGTTTCTTCATGTGGTCCTGAGCCATGACAAATTTTTATTTGAGAGTACGGAGAATGGTCATGCGGGTTGTAAGATTGCGGTCAAACTCCTAAAACTTGGAGACACCTGACATGTATGGGAGAACTGATGGTGGATTCTATCGGTAGACTGATTCAAAGGGATTCATGTGAGTGGTCGTATGGTAAAAGGTGTTGTACCACCATTCGGCTAAGGGTAACCATTGAACCCACTGATGTTTTTGATTAGATGCAAAACACCTCAAATATGTTTCTAGACACTTATTGACCACTTCCGTTTGGTCATCCCTCTGGGGATGATAGGCTATACTAAGATGTAATTGGATTCCATGGAGCTTAAATAATTCTTGCCAAAATTTCCTGGTAAAATTTGGATCACGATCATAAATAATATAATGCGACATTCCATGGAGTTTGAAGATATGATCCATAAAAAATTGACCCACTGTAGATGTTGTAAATGGGTGTTGAAGAGCACATAAATGAGCATATTTGGAGAGACGATCCACTACCACCATGATGAATGAATAATTTCCTGATTTGGATTAGCCCACAATGAAATCCATAGAAATATCCATCCAAATAGTAGGTGGAATCAGAAGCAGTTGGAGTGTGCCAAGAGTTTTGACAATCTTTCCCTTATTTTGTTGACATATATCACATTCTACCACAACGGTCTAGACTTCATGTTTCATACCATCCCAGAAGAAAGAGCATTTGACCCTTTCATGAGTTTTGGTAAAACCCGAATGCCCTGCAGTAGGAGAAGCACAAAACTCAAAGAGCACCTTGGATTTAAGGGCCTACTGTTTGCTTAAATATAAGCGACCTTTATAGAGAAACTCTTCATTGTGCCAAGAGTACCCTGGAGCAACTTGCAGATCCTGTTGCTTTTTTTGGATGAGGATGTAGATTTTTGGGTCATTCAACCATTCCTGGCGAACAATTTGAAGCCAGTAGACGAAAATGAATGAGAGGGAGAAGAGGGACCCTTCTTCTTCATATTTCTTGGAAAGAGCATCAACCACCACATTTTATTTACCCTTTTTGTAAATGATCTCATAATCATATCCAAGTAGGTTGGTCACCCATTTTTGTTCCTCTGGGGATGAAAGGAGTTGTTCTGGGAAGTACTTGAGGCTTTGATGGTCCGTTTTAATTTGGAAGCATTGACCCAATAGATAAGGGTGCCATAGATCCACTGCATGCAACATAACCATCATTTATTTTTGATAGATGGATTGGCCCAAACATCTCTCTAACAACTGTTTACTGGTGAAATGCAAAGGGCGCCCGTCTTGCATGAGGACTTCGCCAATTCCTCTCCCTGATGCATCACATTCTAGAACAATCCTCTTGGTGAAATCAGGTAAGGCTAGTACAATATTAGTTCACATAGCTTCCTTCAAGGCTTAGAAGGATTGGTCTGCTACTTGAGTCCAACTGAAGACATTATTTGTAAGGAGATTTGTTGGGGGGGCACAATTTTTCCATAATTTTGAAAAAACTTGCAATAATAACTCATGAAACCCGGGAAACCACGTAGACTTTTAATATTTAGGGCAAGGGAAATTATTCATAGCTTCAATTTTCTTAGGATCCACCCTTACACCCTTGCCAACAATATGACCCAGGTACTCAACTTCAAAGACACCAAAAGCACATTTAGACTATTTGAGGAAAAAATTATGCTTGTAGTGGATATGGAGAACTTGATCTACATGGGCAACATGGGATGACCATGTTTTATTATAGATGAGAATATCATCAAAGAAAACTAAAAAAAAGTGATGGAGGAAAGGACTAAAGACATGATTCATGAGACTTTGAAAAGTGGAGGGGGCATTATAGAGACCAAAGGGCATAACCAAGAACTCATAGCGGTCCTCATGAGTGTGAAATGTTGTCTTAGGGATGTATTTCTCTTTCAAACATATTTGGTTGTAGACAGAATTAAGGTCGAGTTTTGTAAATCATTGATCCCCACTGAGTTCATCCATAAGGTCATCTATGAAGAGAATGGGAAATTCATCCTTGATGGTAAGTTTGTTGAGGGAATGAAAATCGGGACACATGTGCCAAGTTCCTTCCTTCTTGAAGACCATGACAACATGGGAAGAATAAGGGCTGGTACTAGGATGGATAACACCCTCTTCGAAAAATTCATGGACAAGTTTCTTAATTTAATTTTTATGAGCAAAAGGATGACGATAAGGGAAAACATTCGGAGCAAGAATTCTCGATATTAAAGGAATGGAATGATCATGGTTGTTGCGGGAGGGGGGAGGGACCTAGGGGGTTTGGAAAATAGTGTGATGGCATGAAGGGGGTGTCTCAATTGCTTGAATGGAATGGAGTTGGGCGATGATGCCAAAATGACATCTTTTCAGTAACTTTTTCATGTAGTGGAAACTGCTGATCTTCGGAGATCCTGTGGTAATGCCTTGGAATTTATACTATTGGTTTTTCTGTTGGAATTGCATGGTTAACTCATTAAAATCCATGAGTATGGGTCCTAGGGTGTGTGACCATTCCACACTAAGCACAATGTCACAACCACTCATGTCAATAGAAAACATGTGAGATTTCAGGTTATACTGACCAATTTGTAAGAGTACATTTTCACAACGCCCTCCACATTTCATGGACCCACCATTGGCAATCATGATTTGAAAATTTTTGACGACACAAATATAGCAATTGACTTCTTGGGAAAGGTGAGGATGAATGAAATTATGAGTGCTACCATTTTCAACTAGGATGATGACTTTCTTGTGCTTAATGTAACCAATCAATTTGAGGGTTTGAGGAGTAGAAAAACCAATGAGAGCATGTAGTGAAATCAATAGTTCAAATTTAGAAGGATCATAGGGATGCATGATATCATCGGTTGGGGGTAGTAGTGCTTTAGGTGAAACCTCAACATCCACAGAAATGACCATAATTTTTTTTTTCTTTACACTTGTGCCCTGGAAACTATTTATCATCACAATTATAGAAAATACCCTTGAGTTGATGTTCAACCATTTTTGTCCACATTAACTTGTGTACCTTGAGAGGAGTGGCCTAAGGGGAAGGGGTGTTGGGTTTAGGTTGGGGGACAAACGTGGGTTTTATACTCATTGGATATATGTTATTGTTATCTGTATCTCTGTTTTATTATAGTCAGTGATCCGTAGGATCTTTTAATGACTTATGGTTGAGTTTTAATTTTGCATGCGTTAATTAACCATTTGAGAAACTTAGTGAAAGAATGAGGAAAAAAGAGGAATTATAACAGTCATATACACATATGCAGATCTGAAATGAATAATAATAGACAGCAAACCATAACATGCAGATTGATAACGGAGTTCGGCACAACTTTGCCTACGTCTCCGGGCCTTTTTCTTTGTGGGGGAGGCTTCTTTATTTCTGTTCAAAAGCTCAAAAGTACATCGCTGCAATGCCAAATGGCTACAAGACTGATCTGGTCATGTTCTTCCATATCTCAAGAACCCTGCAAAGAAAACGGTACGCAAAACGGACGTCCAAAGCTCCCAGAAATGGTCCAACAGCGTCTCCTCGTCAAAAGCTTCTCTGCTCCAAAATGGCTTTGGCTTGGCTTCTCCTCAGCATAATTCTGCTCTGAATGCCCCCAAAGTTGTCCCCTAACCTCAAACAGGCCTTGGTTATATAGCTGGGAAGTTGGTTGTGTTGATTAAGGTTGGTTGTCATTGATGTCAACCCTTGAAGAAAGACCCGTAGCACAAAGTTTTGGGTAATGGACCCAATAGTGTTTGATGTAAATATGACTCATTATT
>JZKD02S1945578.1:0-10827 GCA_000966675.3 Picea glauca | reverse complement strand
AGATGCACCACTGAATGGGAGACGAACCAACGCGTGGAGCTGGATCGTAGGTGTGGAGATGCTCTGAGGCGTTTATCCTCCATGCGAATTCGCATCCACACCATCGATGTCATTATTGATCGTTTGCATTCTCAAGACCGTTGGTTCTGACATCGCCAGCGCTTGGTGTATTCTAATACTACAGAAACCCTAAGCTGACATTCGAACCTTGTAGAGCAGCTGCCAATGAGACCCGTAAACCCCAAGAACACTGCGCGTCGCTGCCGCCGATCTGATAATTGAACCCGACGTGAAAGATTCGCAGGAAGGTTTCCAACGCAATTGATGAGCAGCCAAGAGTGCCAACCTCCAGTGGGAGGAACCCTAATTTCCTCTTCTTGGCCATGTCATGATCCGGCCACGACGGGGTTTCTATTTTAACCTTTGTGATTAAAAGGACTGTTGTGGGCGCTGGCAGTACAACTGTGGTCACGTGATGGGCAATCTTCCCTCCGCTTTCAAGTTGGTGCAGCTGATCGCTGGTTTTCTTGATCAATAAACTGCTGGATTGGTGCAGCCCTTTAATCTTTGCAGGTTTAATAAGAAAAAGAAAAAGAAAACGGGACCGAGGAAAAGGAATTCTCCAAGGCCAAAGCCTAGCCCAGGCGAAATAAAGGTGGTCGCCCTCCTTTGCGTAACCCTAAACCTAATCATGCTCTAACTGTGAGATAGTCGGCCGGTTCCCAGGACGTCTTCGCTGGTTTTTGTGAACATTTGGTGAAATGATTCCGTTCGTCGTTTAAAATTCGACTGTGGCGAAACAAAATATCAGAGTTTGGGAGTTGAACGCATGGAAGAGATTTTCGCGATGGATTTTTCTTTCCTTCGCCCGTGATCGATGAGTAATAGCGCGCGCCCAGCTACCTAAGCTTATACAACAAATCAGTGCAGTTATTCTTGTGTCCACCGTGCTCTCTGCTGGGGCTTCTGTCTACTAGAATAGTCTTGCTATTGTCTCGCGTTCTAATGATGCTTCATGGCGTTCTAGACATTTAACTGTTAAATATAATGTAATTTCAACAGGCTGACTGTACACTGCGAGCTGTATTGGCCAGCTGTACTTTTCTTTTCTTGATTTGATTGAGCCTATTTAGCTCAGCTATTTTCCCTTTGCATTAGAAGTTCTTCATTAACTCTTTTTATTGTACTTTTTCCTTACATTCTCAATATACTAAATACAGTTTTCTGCTCTGTTCTTTTCTCTTTGCATTTCTTGCTTCACAATTTATCATGGTATCAGAGCTTTAGTAGTAAGCCTCTTCACATAGGTTGGAGAGCAACACGATCCTCACAGCGCAGAGCTTACACGGATCACGAGAGCACGCGACACAGACTTTTCACAAGGCTTGGAGAGTTGTTCGTAATACTCTCAAAAGATCCTCGTAAGAAGCTCATGCGAGGAAACAGAGCGCGATACGCTCAAAAGAACGAGCATGCAGAGACTGCAGAAGAAGAAAGTTTAAAGAATCGTGAACAATTTTGAATTCGTTAAAGATTCACGAAGAAGAGTTGCAAGAGGCAGGAACATTTGAAGAATCCAAAGAATTCAATCAAATTTGTGAAAAATTATTGCAGAAGGCAGAATCGTTTAAAGAATTTCGCAAATTCTCTCAAATCCGTCAAAGATTGTAGCAGAGAACAGTAAGCTTCAAAGAACTCGTGAAATTCTTTCAAATCTTTGAAAGATTCGCGAATTTTTCTTCTACAAGAGAAAATCCTTGCAAGAACAGCAAAAAAACTTGCGAAAGCAGCCAAGAACAGCCATCGCAACCGTAAGATCCGTCCTGAAAAAATATTTGAGGCGGAAATTCAGTTCAGAAGTGACGAGGAGAGCGCAGAAAAGGCAAAAGAATTGTAACCATTACATTTCACGTAGAGGACCGACAACCGTCGGATCCGTGAGAAAGTGCACAAGGTTTAGTCCTCTAGAGCGCACAGGAGAAAATTCCACTTGCGAAGTCGCGAAATCCCGAAATCATCTGGACCGTCCATCAAGGAGGACAAGTTGTGAGATCTCGACATTTCGCTGACTCGCAGGGTGTAAAGGTCAGAAGACTGCAGTGAGAATTTGCAAATCGCGAAATACCGAGTCATTCTGGACCGTTGGATCGAGAAAGATCGTGAGTCGTCGATCTGACTCTATCGCAAAATCGGGAATCGGGAGTTGGATGAGCAAAGGGGACTGCACTCGAAACCCCGATACGCGAAATCGCGAAATCCCGAAAGGATTGTGAACCGTCCATCTCAGAGGACAAGTGGCAGCAGATCTAAGAGCCATCAAAATTTCGGCATTTCGGAGTTCGTGGTTTGGAAAACTCTGTGACAAGAGTTCTAAACTCGTGAAATAACGAGTTGAAAAATCCCGAGAGGATCTGGACCGTTGACTGTCCAAGGCGAAATTTCGGCACCTCGCACACCGGGGGTCCGAAAGACCCAAGACCGTCGCAGCAAAACCGTCGAAGTCCCGAAATGCGAAATCCCGAAAAGGCGTTAGCGCCAGGATATTTTGGATTTCGGCAAATTGAGGGACAAAGAACCAGCAAAGGCATCGTGATTCCCTAATTCACGAAAAGCCGGTAGCGCTTGAACATTTAGGCGTGTGGACACATTAAATGGAGACTAAGGGTCAATTCGAGGTCGTTAAGCTCTTTTCGGCGTTTCGGTGACCAAAACTTGGAGAGACAAGAGTTTGGAGGACTCGCATTCGGCAGTCCCGAAGGACGAAATTTCGAATTCACTGCAAATTACGCGCAGGAGACAGGTAAATACGAATTTTCTTTCTGTTTTTACTAAATTCTTTAAAATATGACGACGTCTAGCAATTTAGGACCAACTCAGGGTCTGATTCTTCTTGGAAAGAACTATGAGTTCTAGTCTCTTCAGATGAGATCGTTCTTGCAAGCACAAGAGTGTTGGGATCCAATGGATCTTGGATATGTGGAACCAGATCCAGCAGACCTTTCCGCCATGACAAACCAACAAAGAATTGCTCAGGCAACTCAGAGAAACAGAGAAAATAAAGCTAAATTCTGGATTCAAAATTCAGTGGATGACTCAGTTTTCTCAAAAATCACAGGCGCTAGTACTTCAAAACAGGCCTGGGACATCCTTAAATCAACTTACCAAGGAAATGACAAGGTTAAAACAGTGAAACTGCAGACCCTAAGGACGCAATTCGAGACTTTAAGAATGACAGAGTCTGAAAATGTGGATCAATTTATGACCAGAGTCATGGGAATTGTGAACCGGATCAAATTGACTAGTGAAGCCATCCCTGATCAACGCATTGTTAAGAAAGTCCTCAGAAGTTTACCAACTAAATTCGAAATGGTCGTTACAACAATCCTTGAATCCAAGGATTTGTCACGTTTTTCAACAGATGAACTAATTGGTTCTCTGGTGACACATGAAACTAGATTACATCTCATAGATGAGTCAATCGTCAATGCCTTTAAAACTCAATTCTCCTTCAGTAGAGGGAGAGGCAGAGGAAGAAGCAGAAGTCACCAAGGAAGAGGTAGCAGTCAAAGTAACCCTCATTCCAGTGGAGGAAACATACAACGACACCCGAATCAACACTTCCAAGGACACAGACAACATAATCAGAATCAGAGTTTCCAGCCTCAAAGAGGCAGAGGGAGAAGATCAAATGAGAAATCAAACATACAATGCTATTACTACAAAAAGTATGGGCGCTATGAATCTGAATGCAGGAAGAAGCAAGAAGATCATCTCTCAGGCAGAGCACATGTGTCAAATCATACAGGAGAGACCTCAGGAGGTATGTTTCTCTCATGTCACAAGACTGAAGAACAACCTAGAGATCTCTGGTTGCTGGGCAGTGGATGCAACAATCACATGACAGGTAACAAAGAATTACTTTCATGCATTGATTCTTCAATCATCTGATATTACACTTGGAAATGATTCCTTAGTCAAAATTCAAGGAAAAGGAACTGTACCTATTCTTACTAAACAAAATGTAAAGAATGACATAAACAATGTTTATCATGTTCTAGATCTAAAACATAATTTTCTAAGTGTAGGACAACTCATTGAACATGGCTATAAGGTACTCTTTGAGGGAGCATCTTGCAAGATATATGAAAAAAACCCCAGCAGAAAATTGATTTCTAAAATCCACATGACTCGGAATAGGATGTTTCCCCTTACCCTCAGAACTGCAAATCTAAACCAAACATATGCACAAAGTGCATCCACCCTAAATGAAACTATGGTTTGGCATACAAGATTTAGACACCTACCCTTTCGGAGTCTAAGTCTTCTTCAGAAGCACTCCATGGTCAAAAGTCTTCCTATCTTTAAAGAGCAAATTCCCCCATGTGAGTCTTGCATACTTGGCAAACATAAGAGAACCGGTTTTCCATAGTCTTCCAATCAAGCCAAACAACATCTTGAACTTGTTCACACTGACCTATGTGGACCAATGCAAACAGAGTCCATAGGTGGTAGATTTTATTTTCTAACGTTTATTGATGATTTTAGTAGGAAAATCTGGATCTATTTTCTCAGACACAAGTCTGAAACTTTTTCAAAATTCAAGGAATTCAAAGTAGAAGTTGAAAATCAGAGTGTCAAATATATAAAAGCTCTGAGGTTAGATGGAGGAGGAGAATACAACTCCAAAGAATTTGCAAATTTCTGCAAATCACAAGGAACTATCATGCAAACAACAACCAAGTATACTCCACAACAGAATGGAGTGGCTGAAAAGAAAAATCAGACAATAATGAATGTGGAAAGAACACTTCTCAAAGAGAAAAGTTTGTCAAATAATTTTTGGGTTGAAGCAGTAGCATGCCCAGCTTATCTCTTGAATAGATCTCCAACCACCAAACTGAAACTAAAAGTCCCCCAAGAAACATGGAGTGGGACAAAGTTCAATGTTGTGCATCTAAGGACATTTGGATGCATAGCATAAGCTCACATACCTTCTGAATTAAGGAAGAAATTGGATGATAGAAGTGAGAAATGTATCTTCACTGGATATAGTGAAACATCTAAAGCTTACATGATTTACAATCCAATCTCCAAGAAACTAATTCTCAGCAGAGATGTAAAATTTATGAGAAATCAATCCTGGAATGAATCAGAAAATCAGCAGATGGACAGCCAAAATCCATTGCTGCCAAGTTCTGAAAACGTAGAAAATTCAGAACAGTCAATACCTCAACCTGCTCTTCCAAGATTGCAAGTACAAAGACAACTTGAAAACTCTCAGGATAACTCAACTTCCAGCAGAGACTCATTCTCTAAACCTCAAAATCAAAGAACTCGAAGTTTGAGAGAAATCCATCAGCAGTTGGATGACTTTGAACAACACAATCTTTTTACACTAATGTCATGTCAACCTACATCTTTTAAGGAAGCAACTAAGGAGACACATTGGGTTCAAGCCATGAACCAAGAAATTGACTCCATTGAGAAGAACAAGACATGGGATCTTGTTGATTTTCTAACTCACAAGAAGAGTATTGGTGTCAAGTGGGTTTACAAAACTAAACTCAATGAAAAAAGGCAGATTGAAAAACACAAGGCAAGACTTGTTGCCAAAGGATTCTCACAACAACCAAGTGTTGACTATGGTGAAACATTTGCTCCAGTAGCAAGACTAGACACTGTAAGGACTCTATTGGCCATAGCAGCCCAACAAAAATGGCAAGTATACCAGATGGATGTCGAGTCAGCATTCCTGAATGGTTTTTTAGAAGAAGAGGTGCATGTCGATCAGCCACCGGGATTTGAAGTCCAATAAAAACCAACCAAAGTATATCGGTTGAAGAAAGCCTTGTATGGCTTAAAGCAAGCTCCAAGAGCTTGGTACAACAGAATTGACACTTACCTGATCAAAAGTGGTTTCAACAGAAGCCAAAATGAGCCAACTTTTTACACCAAAACAGATCAGCACGGTAAAATTCTGATCGTATGTTTATATGTTGATGACGTGATCTATACTGGAAATCTTAAGTTAACAAATTTTAAACATGCCATGTAATCTGAGTTTGAGATGACAGATCTTGGCATAATGAAATATTTTTTAGGGATTGAGGTTGATCAATCAACCAAAGGCATTTTTGTCTGTCAGCAAAAGTATGCAGCAGACATCATNAGTGGCCAAACATTTGCCTTGTAGGATAATGTCTACTCTCCCGATAACCATGGTATGCATTGGAGATTTTAATGTATAATATTTAATAGACAATTATACCCTATGGCACTTCCCATCACATGAAGTAGTTTTGTCTCTAGGTATTATGACATCAAAGTAGGAGGTGGGGTAGATGAACATATCTAAATGTTTTCCTATTCTTGTCTCTGAAGTTATGTGAACTGCCACTATTTATAAGCACTATTACTTTTGTTTTCTTAATGTAACCAAAACCTTTAAGAGTCTCGGATTGAGAAATACCTTTCATTGAGGAAATAGAGAGTGTTCAGATGGTATTTTGACTGCAAAGTTTGTCATTGGAAATTCCCATGTCAAATGTAGAAGTATCGCCTACCTGGACTATCCTTTTCACTATTGTTGTTATTTATTTCACAATTGTAGAACTTTTTTTCTTCCATTTGTGTCATGGGCTCCAATTAGGTGCATGACATTTAGAACATCAACTTTTATCCTTCCTTGTATTTGATGGTGAAATTTTTTTGCGGGGAGGAATATATTTTGAACTTGATTTTTTGAATTGGGGACAAGGAGGTGGCTAATAGGGCATTAGTTTCTCTTCTACGATTTTGGATTTTTTTTGTGTTTGTTCTACATCCTTGATATCTAGTGATTTGAGTTTGTTTTTATATTCTCTTTCCAACCTGATATGGCAATTTGTAGTAGGCACTCATGAGATCTAGGTCTTCGACACGAGTAGCCAATAAATGCAATAATGAAAGTACTCCTCCAATATGTCTAATTGTTGCAATCAAGTGAGTTCGTCCTTGTCATCTATACTATGAAATCTTTTGGGAAAAAAATGAATATATCCCAGTGTTTTACTAATGCTAGGATTTTCAGATCCAATATAAGAACCAATAACAAGCCAATCTCTCCATGTGCATCGATGCAAGGTTAATTTTCTCTTCCTCATTGTGTATCTAATATATCTCAAATTAGCATTCAAGTTTATTAATGCATCTTGTACCCTCCCAATCATCTTTGCTATCAAATTTTGGTATATCAATTTTTATATTGCGCATGAAATCATGGAAATGGTGTGGGAGTTTGGGATATTTACTCTATTCATTTTTTTCAATGCTTCTATATCATCCGTGAGCAACTTATGATTCTCGCTTAGCTTGGTTAAATACCTAGCTTTTGGTAGATTTTTTGCATCACTCTAGAAAGACTAGTCTTAAATTTGGTATCAATATTTTTAATTGCATCACTTAATTCTATGTTGGGAGGCCTTGTGCAACTTAAAAGAGAGACCTTCCTTGATTTTTATGTGCTCCTCATAATGAACTCATTTTATTATGATAAATTGTGAATATATCCACAAAAATGGGAATGAGCTCTGCTCGGAACAACAATGTAACGAAATATATTAATGGGAAGATAATATGTAAATTTACAATAATGTTTGGCACAATTATTTATATACACAATTAAATAATTACAACTCTTCAATTAAATAATTACAACTTTTTATAGTAATCCATAACTACAATAATATATTAATCATTATTAAATGATATATTAACTTAGATTTTAATTTGAGACATATTACAATACACCTCTTAAAAAAACTTCATCATAATTCTACTTTTATTTTATATTAACTTAGATTTTAATTTGAGACATATTGCAATACACCGCTTAAAAAAATCTTCATTATAATTCCACTTTTGTTTAATAAACTATACATGTATAATAATTGTGTGTTGAAAAAACAAGACAAAGAAAATTGAACTTTTGTATTAGTAAACACTTTGAATATATTCTTAAACCTTACATAAACATGTTAAAAAGAGAGCTTTTTAAAATTGGATTAAAAATCCACGACCTGCTTTCAAACTTATTTTTAACATTTCATGTGTAAGAGAATATTCATATATCAAAACATGAGAAGTTCCTCACTCTCCTCTGTTAGGTGAACCCGGGATCTCTTCAATGCACATCTCAAGTCGTTGGAGGTAAATTCAGTTTGCCTAATACCCTGCATATGCCAATTTCATTTAATGTTGTATTGTTTTTTGGGTTGGTTTTTATTTTGATCCCAATGTAAAGTGCATATTAATTCCATGATTCACTTGCAATTTACGTGAAAGCGTTATTCTTTTTCATGCTTTCACCCATATTCAACTTGTATTGCTATTTCTATACCTCTCTGTGTTTTCTCTTTACACCACCTGTCCTTCACGTTTCATATGTCCAAATTGTCTCCACAATGTAATTGTATTTATATATTTTATAAAATGTTTTTATCATTTTTGTTATGGAATTTTGAATGGCTACAATTTTAGTTTTAATGAGAAATAAATATTATTCATTTACTTATTATATTTGTATGTTATAACATGTTTTTATCAATGTCTTTGTTACTGACATTTGACAAAAATGAGGTAACAAAGAGAAGAAAACATACATACTAATATAAATGTGGTCTATAGAACAACAAATAAGAGTATCATACCAAATCATATTTGACAATATGAGACAGATCAAAGTTAATGAACAAAGGATCCATTTTGTAAAATTTTGTTTGTGCTTCTATTGAATCTATGATAGCATACTAAATAAAAACAATCTTAATCTTAGAGGAAAATATCATTCTTGTTCAAAATCTTCTTTCATAAATTTGGGTTTCACATTAGAAGAGACATATAAACTATATACATATACCATATAAAATCGTGTAAAGACTATATACATAGGCCATAGAAAATTGGGCAAACTACAACAAAATAATTGTAGTTATCCCAACTGGTCGACTACTTGGCATGATTATTATGAAAAGAGGAAAGCTTGATATTTAAAGAAATAATGTCAGCTAAGTGACAAGGGATGAAAAAATCCAAAGAATAAATCGAACAAATGTTATGCTCTCCAGCAGTTGACTACCAAGTTGATTGAGTCCCTTCATGTGGCCAACATTATTCCCATAATTCAATTCGGTCCCCTAGCGAAGAGAAATGAAGGGCTAGTTGCAAGAAATAAGCACTTGGTAAGAGCTCAGTTGGTACTTAGAATTACCCTCTAGTATCTTTCTCTTCCCCTCACTTCATTAGTAAATTTATATCTAATGAAAATTGTAAATTGATCTCTAATGAAAATTGTTATTGTATGCAATGTTCCTAATGAAATTTTACACTTAAAATAAACCCTTTCATACATTGATTTCTAATGAAAATTGTTGTGGTATGCAATATTCCTAATGAAAATTTAAAGATGTTATATCAATTCTTTAAAATAAACCCTTGAATGAAAAACAAGCTACAGATAAACATAAAATCTTACAACGTTAAGCTTTGAATTTATGTACTAACTCAAAACCCTAAAGACATATAAGAATGATTAAAATAGGGAGAACTTACACCGAAGCATATATGTAAATTTAACAATGGACGTTTTTTTGTTCACAATGCGATTTGATTATTCATTTTTCATGACTTTTCTCTTGCAAATACATTGGATCCTTGTACTCACTTTATTGACAACATGTACGAAGAGTAACTACAGAGAAGGAAGTATTTCTCTTAAACATGAGCAAAGGAATTATAGACGTGTATATTGCATGAAGCAAAACAGGTGGCCTTACTCAATGCTAACACTTAGTGATTTGTGGCCATTGATATCTTGCATGAAGCAAAGGCAGTGCACACATGCACATCATGCAAGACGACGTGACATTTATCCTAGTGATAAAATCTCTATAAAATGGAATGTTAAGAAAATAATATTAAGTTCAAATCTAACATTAATCCATTAACATTAAAAGTTTAATGAATCCTTTTACAAATACTAACTTGAAACTTAAATTAAAACCTAAGAAATCCTTCCATGCATTAAAGGATCCTCAATATAAGGCCAAATAAGTGGAAGAATTGGTTTATTGCCCAAAACAAAAGCTGGATATATTTAATTGGTATATAAAAGTGTTAAGGGCAAAACATAACACAAAACATAAGATAAGTGATTAAAATGTCATCGATGTATGTGAAAAGTTTATGAAAAAGACGGCAAGTCGTTTACAATAGTCCCTACTTTCTTGAGGCAAGAACTAATAACAAATACTTCAATATGAATTTTCTTTGTTATTCACGCTTTTTTCATTATCATATATTTTCATTTTATTTCTTCACAACATGCATTCAATAACAAAGATGATTCAAAGTGACAAAGATTAAGGAGATATTTTAAGGAATACCCTTTTATATATTAGAAAAGTAGATTATAAAAGTAGTGTATCTTAACATAGTTTGGTTCTAACTAATTAGCAATATTTTAGCAACATTTTAGAGGTTATTAATATATTTATGAATGTATTTTTCACATGTGTTCATTGCACACTTATATGTATCAGTAATGTATTTTTAATTATAGCTAAGGCCAATTTTTTATTGTTTATTATCATTCATTGTAATATTATGGAGTGGTTAACGTTGATCTAGTCAAACTTGCATATGTAGGTGCATTAATCCATCCTTGAGGTAGCGCCCCACTTGAGTTGTGTATAAATACATCACAACTCTTATTTGTAGAACATCAAATTGTGATCTTCTTAATCTCTTTTATAAATTGTTTTATGTCTAAGGACATCTATATATTTGGCG
>JZKD02S1945577.1:532671-548250 GCA_000966675.3 Picea glauca | reverse complement strand
AGGGGTGGAGGTGTTTCCCACCGTGTATCCTCCGAAACCTGAAGTCATGGGAGAACGGTGCTAGTTCACGCTCCCCAGGTCGTGTGATGATGACTGTCAGTTGCCTGCTAGGGAATCTTGGTCAAGTGAGCAACACTTCCATTTACGAGTTCTATTTGGAGTTAGGTCAGTATAGCTGACGCTCCAAGATAGTCTAGCAGAGGAAGTATAGGAATGGAGTTGGAAGTAGGTTAGGAAGGAAGGATGAGTAGATAGTTGAGACTTTATGGGGATCTGTCATGTGGTGGGAGTTGATGAAGAAAAATGTGTATATATGAATATTCATTATGATGTAACTAAACCACAGTTGTTTAAAATAAATTATTGAACCGCATAATTGTGAATAAAGAATTTCTTAAACAATTGATGATTGTTGTCTTTTATAAAAGACTAGTCTTGCTGACTGGATTGAATGCATACATAAATTATTAAAGAATGACAGTTGATTATTAGTACATGCATGAGATTTGCATGTACTAGCTACACATGCAATTCTTGTACATATACATTAGTATGTATGGACTTCTTGATTTACTTACTGATACTGTCAGTTACTTGCTGTGAATGTATGAACCATGCCCTTTTCCCTTATAAAATCAGATTCCTTAATTTCGGGACGAAGTTTCTTGAAGGGTGGGTGTATGTAACGACCCTAATTGAATAAATGATTAAAGATTACAAAGAAAACTTAATTAAAGAAAATAAGTGTGATTAATTAAGTAATAATCAAACTGAATATTTCATTTAATGACTTGTGACATAAATTTAAGAGATAAATAAAAAAATGAGATAACATGGATTGCGTATGCTGCAGAGGGTGGTGTATGCAGGGCGAGAAGCCCAGAAATCCTGAGAGGATAAAAATTTTAATGAAGGAACGAAGGACAGAGGACGGGGGTGGTTGAGGAGTGAATGCGTGAGTTGGCAGGGAGGAATAAGGGAAGGGAGGAGGGGGATGTGCGAACCATTCAGCAGGAGGAGGGAATGGATGCGGGTAACTGTTGTTTTTCCATCTGCAGAGAGCCGAGAGATTTACTGTGATATGTGTGCTCAGATTGAGACACGAGACTTACTGGTTATGACATATTGATCAGGGAGGCACCGAGTTGCTAGAGGTTTTGGGCACGGGGGCCAGGATATCCGTAGATATCCTGGAGCTAGGTCGTTTTCCTAGTTGGCAAGGTGGACATTAGTTTTGGGAAGTTATTTTCTGTGTCTGTGGCAGGACTGGACTGTGTAGCAAGGCAGAAAGACAGCAAGGGAAACATAAATTAGCATCAGAACCAGGTACTTTGTCAAGTTATGTAATTATTTCTTTCTACCATGAAATCAGTATTTATTGATAAATCTAAGTTACTGAGGTTTCTGTTATAAAGATCGATATTATTCTATGAAGTTATTGTTTCAGTTAGTAAATAAGTTGCTTATGAAAATAAATGATGTTTAGAAATATTAGGTTGTTACATATGGTATCAGAGCATCTTAGTTCGAAATCTGGAGCCTAAGGGCCGAAACCCAGAGTGTTAACTCCAGCCACGCTTAACCTGTAAGAAAAACACGTTCAGTTTGACCAAATAGGATGGATACAATATGGTATCCAAGCAAATAATCTCATATATCTCAGGCAACAACTTTAGAAAATACTCATTAACTAGATCATGAATGGATAATACAGTCCTGGTTTGAATATTCAAAGGAACGCCCTTTTAAAGATAGCGATATTGAACCAGATAGATGAAGGATCACCCCATAAAATGGTTGTGAAGCTTTTAAGCATGAAAAAGAGAAGTGATAACTTAAATTACATGAACATTATGTGTCAATGAGGCTACGAATAATATTAACATCTAAAAATCGATGAAAATATCGAGGAAAGCTTCTGTCGAAAGCCTGAAGTTGGGAAAATTTAATAACTGCACAAACCATACTAAATAAAATTCAAATGACCTTTGCGGGACCTTGAACAGGCCTACTTTACCTCGAACTTACCTAAATGGGGAACTGTCGATGTGCAGTCGGATAAAAAAAAAAAAAAAGGAAATTTAGGAGACTTACATTATGCAGAAACAGTGAAACTAGTTGCCTGTATTGGCCTCAGTAAAGTTTTAAAATAATGAAGAAACTCCGGAACGTTAGACCCATACAAATTTCGACCGTGCCAAAATAAAGAAATTGTACATCACATGGTGTTTCATGCCACTAAATGATTTTATCTCGAAGAAGAGTTGTCTGTTACACGGGAGAACAGATCTGCGCCGTCGGATCTCAGATGAAATCCCGTTAGTCGTTAAATTTAGACAAGTTGCGCGAGGTTTAAGCCCTAGCGTGCATAGGAGGGACCATCAGGAAATCTGAGTCATCGAGGTTTTGTGAAGTTAGAAAATCGAGACCTTGTGGTCCTCGAAATCCCAAGAATGGATCCTAGCCGTTGATCTCGGCAGGACACGTGACAACGTTGGGAGGCGTCAGGATTTTACCATCGAAGATTTGGGGAGTATATAACCGTTACATATTGAAATCACGATACGTGATTTCTCGATCAGATCTGGACCGTCCATTGTGCGGGACGCGTGTCAGGAGATCCCGTAAAGTCGGGGATCGGGAAATCGGGGTTTCCGAAAACAAGAGGCTCATACATATTGAAATTGTGATACGTGATTTCCCGATCAAATCTGGACCGTCCATTGTGCGAGGATGCATGTAAGAGGATCCCGTAGAGTCGTGGATCGGGAAATTGGGGTTTTCGAAGATAAGGAAACTGCGTCGCTGGGAATCGCGATCGGCGATATCCCGACGGTGACGTAAGCAAGGTGGGACCACTAGAGTCAGAGTGAAGGACAAGTGTCCATCATCTGGGAAGAGTCAGGAAACCCATAGGAAAATCCCGGTACAATCACAGTCATCCATCTGTGAGACAGGTGGGTACCATCGAGAACCATCGGCGATTGGCCCATCGAAAAATCAGATTTCTCGAGGTCATGAGAAGCAGGACATTGTAAGTCCTGAAACCCTGAGAATCAAACAGAACCATCCGTCTGCGTGGACAGGTGGTAAAGGATCGGGCGTCGTTGGAGTTTTGTTCATCGGAGTTTTCGATGGTAAGGAAATTGTGCATCAGGAAACGAGGTCTGCGATTTCCCAATGAGATCTGAGCCGTTTATTCCGAGGACACATGGCAATAATCAGAGCCATCAGGAAAGGTCCCGATGGGGGGGGGGGGTTGTCCATCGGGCCATCGTGTATCGGGAAATCGTGAATCCCGTGGACAAGGTATCTATGCATAATGAAATCGCGAAACGCGATTTCCCGATGGGTCAAGGGATAACGGGGCCCACGGAGGGGTCAACGGTGGACACGTGGCCGGTTATGCGATGAAATTGTGTTAAACACTTAAACCTTCATCAAAAGGGAATTAATTAATTAAAGCTTTGATAAAGGCTTAATCACATCGTGCATCAGGAAATCAAGGATTCTGTGGATGAGTGGTTCATGACAGTAAGAATCGCGAAACCCCGAATCCCGATGAGGATATGACTGCAGTCACATGAGTTCAGGTCACATGGACCTCAACATAGCCAAAACAGGGCGAACGCAAGGAATAGGCACATCGGGTATCGGGATATCGAGAATTCCATGGACGCGGGATTCATGCAATAAGATATTGCGACATCTGAAACTCCGATGTGGGATAAGGCCGTGGCCCTGGGATATAGTGGTCATATGGGCCAAAAAGGCCTAGCCGAAGGGCTAACGCACAAGATATCGCATCAGTAAATCGATAGTCGGGAAATTGCGAGGGCTGGGGTTCGTAACAACGAAAGTTGCGAAACCCTGAAACCCAATAAGGGTAATACCGCGGTCACGAGGAAAGGTCGCATGGACCACGGGCTTAGCTTGGAGGGATAAAGTGCTAGGAGCAAATCGGGGATCGAAGAATCACGATTCCTAAGGACTTGTGAGGCTCGACATTGAGAACCCCGAAACTCCGATGAAAGATAGGGCTAGGGTCACATGGGACGTCGGTCATATGAGATGGGTGTCTAGCCCAAAGGGGCTAGCACATAAAATGTCGTATCGGGAATTTGAAGGAACAAGAATTCTCGACATTGGGGAATATGAAACCATGAAGCCCGATAAAAAGGATTCCTAAAGGAAATTTGGGTGCAATCGCAGGGTAGAAAACGCGAAGAAAAGAGAATACCAGGGGGTCGGATATTGACCGGTGACACCCGGGGAAATTCGCAGAGCCACTCAGCTCGGTTGATGAAGATAAAAAAAAAAAATCCTGTATACACATATGACGATATATACGCATATAGCTATAAGTTTACTCAGGCAAATGAATTTTGTTCGAAAGAAGAAATTACCATTTATTACCCTAATGAAAGGAAGGTTTATGTAGAATCATGACTCAATTAGCTCAACATTCTCCATGAAGGTACTGAAATGTGCACCACAGGCGAAATGAATCATACCTCGTACTGAAACTGAGGACGAGCTCCACGAAATGTACAGACAAGGGATTGGCTCCCAACAATTCAGGGGGACTGGACTCCAAGTCTTGCATCTTATCAGGGGCCATGTCAGAATACTCTGTTTCTGCAAGACGAATGGGTAAAGAGTTCAGAACAACGGTGTAGAGGTGAGCCATAGCAAGGGTGATTCTGAAAACCTCGGAGCAGAGCAGAGGCAGATCTGTGGTGGACAAAGAATGATGCTAGGAAAGTCCCAGCGGACGAGATAGTGGGACCGAGTAAGGACGCGTGGGGAGTTCGAAGGAGCTGACAGGTGTAGGATGATGAGGTAATATACGAAGGAACTTGAGGAAGCCAGACGAGCACGTGGAACCCATGCATGCCCGAACCCATGGGAGAACATTTAATCATTTTATATGTATAGTTTAAAGTGTTAAAATAATTAAAAATAAATTAAATAAATTAGTATGAATAATTTATATAGATATAAAAGACAAGATAATTTTACTTAAATTTAAGCTAAGTTAAATTAGTATAATAATATTCTTTTTAAAATGAGTTATTTAATTAAGTGTGAGGTTATTCTACCTTAAAGATATTTAATGATGTTGAGACTTAGACTGGTGGTGCATGCACTAGGAAGTGACGAGTAAAGCACAAGGCTAATGTAATCACAGGGCGAGGGAACGAATAATTCTTTTTGCAAGAACAAACAAACCAAGATTAGATGCTTAAACCTAACCCAAACTAAGCCATTTTCCCTGATGGAGTAATGTTTGTTTACAGAAAAGTAAAGAAAACTTACGCCCAACCCTGTTTCTAAGTTTGAGTAGCACCAATTTGAAACGTCCTTGAACTCACCCAGACCACTTTGGGGGTGATGCAGGTTAAGTCATACAAGATGGCCAGGACTCGAAGGGTTTGAGGAAGGGGAGCGTCATCACAAGCACCACCGACGTCACCCATACCATCACCACCATCGACACCACCACTGCCACCACCACCATCGCCCGAACTAGCCCTCATACTACGCTCGTTGGAAGCCATTAACGAGACCTTAAACGGACATCAACCAGCAGGGGCTGAAGTGGAACCCTCACCATCTAGAACCGGTAATCCAGAAGCCTCAAGGAACTCAAGGGGAGAACTTCCACCCGGAGACATCACACGAGAGTTACAGAAGATCAAACTTCCAGAGTTTGCCGGAGGTCGCGCCAGTGAACGCACGGAAGCGTGGTTGGAAGGCATGACAAGGTGTTTTGCCTTAAGGGATTATACGTCCAATTCAAAGGCCAAGATTGCAATTTTCCAGTTAAGGGACAACGCCTTGAAATGGTGGGGAAACTTAGAAAGACAACTACACCTTACCCCAGACACAATATCTTGGGAACTTTTCGAGGAAAGGTTCCGAAGGAAGTATCTACCAGCATACTACGAGGAACAACAGGTAGGGGCATTTCATGCCTTAATACAAGGGAATAGAACTGTAGAAGAATATGAGATCAGATTTATGGAACTGGTCAAATATGTGTCGTATATGGATACCGACCAACGACAGGTTGATCGCTTCATTTATGGACTGAACCCTAAGATAAGAGCTATGGTAAGTATTTGGAAGCCGTCTTCAGTAGCAGAGGCAGTAGAAAGTGCGTGTTACGCAGAAGAACACATGAACTTAACAGGGGGTGCAAGATCGACATTTCCTCATTGCCCAGGATTCGTAGGAAAGACCCCAAGGACATTTTCAAAGGGAGGGGGCTCAAGGCCACCACCTTATGGTAACAGAGGCGTACCAAGGACAGTAACTACAGGGATCTCAATGGTAGCTAGTGCTGCATCTCATTCATCGCCAACAGTGCAGACAGGCCCACGACAATCGCAGGGAACAACTAGTAGGGGCAGAGGTTCCAGGGGGAGGAACTCATTTCAGGGACCGTCACATAACAATGCACTGGTTCCATCTCATATTACCTGTTGGAGGTGCAAAGGACCCCATTAGCAGGGAGACTGCCCGGAGTTACAACAAGGGTTTATGCATAGAGAAGGAAAGGCACCAATGGGAAGATCAAGTAGCAGCCACAAGATTTACGCAGCGGTTAACAACCGCCAGGCTGAACATCAATCCACAGTAGTAGAGTCATCAGGTACGCTAAATCATATTAATGTTAAGATTTTGTTTGATTCTGGTGCGATAGATAGTTTCATTTCACCATCTGCATTAGAGAAGAGTGGGCTGGCAGCCTACGAGCACGATGACTTTAAACAAGTCGAGATGGCTTCGGGGGAAAAACAAGTTGTAGGACCTAGTGTCGATAATTGTATAGTAGACCTTGGAGTGTGCACTACCAAGTTGAAGGTATACGTCACTGCTCTTGGGACGTATGACCTAATCATCGAGATGGATTGGTTAGCAGATCATCAAGCTTTGGTAGATTGTTTCGCGAAGAGGGTACTTTGTATTGATGATGAAGGAAGACCAATAGAGATCCAGGGTGTACAGAGAAAAGTGTCATTACGCTTTATATCAACTATGAAGGTCAAGCGGTTCTTGAGGCAAGGGTGTCGAATTTATGTAGTGGAGGCAGTGAATGAAAGGAAGGGACCCTCATTAGATCAGTATCCGGTATTGTCAGAATTTCCAGATGTTTTCCCGAATGAGTTACCAGGGTTACCTCCGGAGAGGGAGCTTGATTTTACTATTGAGCTAAAACCCAGTGCAGAACCAATATCCAAGACTCTGTATCGAATGACAGCGCCGAAACTTTGTGAGTTGCAAATGCAGTTGAAAGAATTACTAGACTTGGGGCTAGTAAGGCCCAGTGTCTCACCTTGGGGCGCACCGGTAATTTTTGTAAAGAAGAAGGATGGATCCTTACGATTGTGTATAGACTACAGGGACTTGAACCGTGCTATAGTGAAAAATAGGTACCCAATGCCGCGAATAGATGACCTCTTCGATCAGATGAAGGGAGCGGCGATATTCTCAAAGATCGATTTGTGATCAAGGTATCATCAGTTGAGGATTAAGAAGGGTGATATCCCGAAAACTGCCTTTCGAACTCGATTTGGACATTACGAGTTTGTTGTGGTACCTTTCGGATTGACTAATGCGCCAGCAGTATTCATGAGTCTCATGAACAGCGTATTCCGGAAGTACTTAGATCGATTTGTCCAATTTTTTCTAGATGACATTCTCATCTATTCCAAAAATGAAAGAGAACACGAGGAACACTTTCAAATAGAATTTTCTTGCCTTAGAGAGAACAAATTGTATGGGAAATTGTCGAAGTGTTCCTTCTTCCAAAAGGAAATCCACTATCTAGGTCACATCATTTTAGGAAAAGGAATCTCGGTGGACCCAGAAAAGGTAAAGGCCATTATGGAATGGCCAGTGCCGAAGAATGCCCATGAGGTAAGAAGCTTCATGGGGCTAGAAGGTTACTACCAAAGATTTGTGGACTGATTTTCAAAAATAGCGAAATCCATCACCACTTTGTAATGCAAGGGGGTCGGGTATGAATGGACAGAATAATGTGATAGGGCATTCAGGGAGCTTAAGAGATTACTAACTAGCGCGCCAATTCTATGAGTGCCAGATATGGAAAAGAACTTCATGGTCTGCACGGATGCCTCGAAACAAGGTTTGGGGGTCGTGCTAATGAAGGATGGAGGAGTGATAGCTTATGCATCAAGGAAGTTGAAGAAGCACGAGGAATTATACGCGACTCATGATTTAGAGTTAGCAGTTGTAATACTGGCTCTGAAACTTTGGAGGCACTATCTTGTGGGGAGAAACTTTGAGCTCAGAATGGACCATCAGAGTTTAAAACATCTCTTCACTCAAAGAGATCTGAATGCCAGGCAAAGGCGTTGGAGTGAGTTTATGAGTGAGTACGATTTTGGTATTTCGTACATAAAGGGGAAGGAAAATGTGGTCGCAGATGCTTTGAGTAGGAGACCACGTATCTTCTCCTTGGTAACTTTAAGGATCAATCTGAAGGGACATGTGTTGACACAACTACACAGAGACAGTTGGTATTTAAAGGTTACTTCAGACCTTTAGAGCGGGAGGCAGATAGACCCAAAGTATGAAGGATAAAATCTGGAAATAGACGGATTGTTAAGATATCAAGGAAGGATGTACATCCCTGAAAATGGGGATATTCGAAACATCATACTGAAGGAAGCCCATAGGTCACTTTATTGTGCACATCTGGGAGTTATGAAGATG
Organism: Picea glauca; assembly: GCA_000966675.3. Taxonomy (NCBI): domain Eukaryota; kingdom Viridiplantae; phylum Streptophyta; class Pinopsida; order Pinales; family Pinaceae; genus Picea; species Picea glauca. The sequence goes on along the minus strand of JZKD02S1945577.1, from coordinate 539,505 downwards.
TACGCAGATATGAAGAAACTCTTCTTTTGGGCAAGCATGAAGCGTGATATAGTCCATTTCATCGCCAAATGCCTAGAGTGTCAACATGTGAAAACCGACCACCATCACCCGGCAGGCCTCCTACAACCACATGATGTCCCTATGTCCAAGTGGGAAGTTATCTCGATGGATTTGGTTGTAGGATTTCCGCTCACATCTCATAGACACAATGCCATTCTTGTGATAGTGGACAAATTAACCAAGAGTGCTCATTTCATTCTGGTTAGAGACACTTACGATGTTGCTGATGTGGCATGAGTGTTCATAAGTGAAGTTATCCGTTTGCACGGAATACCCAAGAAGATTATTTCAGATAGAGACTCCAGATTCACGTCTAGATTTTGGACAAGTTTATAGTCAGCATTGGGGACTCAGTTGAACTTAAGAACATCTTATCATCCTGAAACAGATGGACAAACTGAGAGAGTAAATCAACTTATGGAAGACATTCTTAGGATGTATGTAATGGATAATCAAACCCAGTGGGAAAAGTACCTACCTTTGGTAGAGTTTGCTTACAATAACAGTTATCATAGTTCCATCGGAATGGCACCATACGAAGCTTTGTATGGAAGACCATGAAGAACACCATTGAGTTGGGATAGACTAGAAGACTGAGTAACGGTGGGGCCAGAATTGATTCAAGAAATGGAGGAACAGGTGATTCAAATCAAACAGAGACTAAAGAAAGCACAGGATAGGCAGAAAAGCTATGCAGATGCACACCGGATCGACCAAAGTTATGAAGTGGGAGATCGGTTTTTCATTCGTATCAGGCCTAATAAGAGTACCATACGGTTCGGAAAAGGGACAAAGTTGTCACCTCGGTTTATAGGGCTATTTAGGGTCCAAGAAAAAGTTGGACCCGTTGCCTATCGTATCGTACTGCCACCCCACTTGCATAAAATTCATAATGTATTTCATGTATCTGTTTTACGTCATTATGTTGCTGATGAATCACATAAACTAAATTGGAAAGAATTGCAGGTATCGGATGTGGGAACTCTCATGGTAGAACCGTTACGCATATTGGACCGTAGAGTCCGACAGCTCAGGAACCGTCTAGTTGATCAAGTTAAGGTCCAGTGGGAAAAGTATAGTCCAGGATCTGCTACTTGGGAAGACGCCGAGACACTACGGCGAGACTATCCGTCACTATTTTGACCACCTCAAGAACGTGTTTCTCAAAGGAGGGGTGTAGGTAACACCACCTTTTGACTTAGACGACCAGGATTTCCTGAGGCCTATACACTTTATTTTCCAGTCACAGTGAAACCATTAAGTGATACACTTAAACTTTAAAATTATGAACTTTTATGAATATATAGATGTTATTGATGATGATGCATGAAATACGATCTATTATGTGAATGAAAATTTTATGAATGTATAAATGCTATTGATGATGATGTATATGATGAGACATATTGTGAGAAAGAGAAATTGTTGAATGTTTAAATACCATTAGAATGAAGTTGGATATGATGAAATCTATTTTGATAAATGTTAATCTTGTGAATGTGTAAAAGTATGAATTATGGGATATTGTGAAATCTAATTCAAATTAGAAAACTTTGATGTTAATGTATTGATACGGGGATACCAAATTGAGATAACGAAAGTATGCAATTATATGATGATAATGCATAGAAAATATGAGTTTGTGCTGCAAACTAATCTGCAGGTTATGGGCTATGAAATAGCCAAGTGATATTGATGATGAGAGTGGATATTGGGACCACTAACCGAGAAACATTATGGTATAAATAATATATATGGAAATTATTTTGATTTGGATGCACTGCTATGATATATGGACTAATGCATGATTTTGGTACTAACACTGCCCAAAACCAAATAAACGATGACAAAACCTCTAGCAACACGATGCCCCTGTGTCTTCCATTGTAGGGTGTTGACCTTGGTTCTGCTAGGAGGGGTGGAGGTGTTTCCCACCGTGTATCCTCCTAAACCTAAAGTCATGGGAGAACGGTGCTATTTCATGCTCCCCAGGTCGTGTGACGATGACTGTCAGTTGCCTACTAGGGAAGCTTGGTCGAGTGAGCGACACTTCCACTTACGAGTTCTATTTGGAGTTAGGTCAGTATAGCTGACACTCCAAGATAGTCTAGCAGAGGACAGATAGGAATGGAGTTGGAAGTAGGTTAGGAAGGAAGGATGAGTAGATAGTTGAGACTTTATGGGGATCTGTCATGTGGTGGGAGTTGATGAAGAAAAATGTGTATATATGAATATTCATTATGATGTAACTAAACCACAGTTGTTTAAAATAAATTATTGAACCGGATAATTGTGAATAAAGAATTTCTTAAACAATTGATGATTGTTGTCTTTTATAAAAGACTAGTCTTGCTGACTGGATTGAATGCATACATAAATTATTAAAGAATGACAGTTGATTATTAGTACATGCATGAGATTTGCATGTACTAGCTACACATGCAATTCTTGTACATATACATTAGTATGTATGGACTTCTTGATTTACTTATTGATACTGTCAGTTACTTGCTGTGAATGTATGAACCATGCCCTTTTCCCTTATAAAATCAGATTCCTTAACTTCGGGACGAAGTTTCTTGAAGGGTGGGTGTATGTAATGACCCTAATTGAATAAATGATTAAAGATTACAAAGAAAACTTAATTAAAGAAAATAAGTGTGATTAATTAAGTAATAATCAAACTGAAGATTTCATTTAATGACTTGTGACATAAATTTAAGAGATAAATAAACAAATGAGATAACAGGGATTGTGTATGCTACAGAGGGTGGCATATGTAGGGCGAGAAGCCCAGAAATCCTGAGAGGATAAAAATGTTAATGAAGGAACGAAGGACGAAGGACGGGGGTGGTTGAGGAGTGAATGCGTGAGTTGGCAGGGAGGAATAAGGGAAGGGAGGAGGGGGATGTGCGCACCATTCAGAAGGAGGAGGGAATGGATGCGGGTAACTGTTGTTTTGCCATATGCAGAGAGCCGAGAGCTTTATTGTGATATGTGTGCTCAGATTGAGACACGAGACTTACTGGTTATGACATATTGATCAGGGAGGCACCGAGTTGCTAGAGGTTTTGGGCACGGGGGCCAAGATATCCGTAGATATCCTGGATCTAGGTCGTTTTCCTAGTTGGCAGGGTGGACATTAGTTTTGAACAGTTATTTTCTGTGTCTGTGGCAGGACTGGACTGTGTAGCAAGGCAACAAGACATCAAGGGCAACAGAAATTAGCATCAGAACCAGGTACTTTGTCAAGTTATGTAATTATTTCTTTCTACCATGAAATCAGTATTTATTGATAAATCTAAGTTACTGAGGTTTCTGTTATAAAGATCGATATTATTCTATGAAGTTATTGTCTCAGTTAGTAAATAAATTGCTTATGAAAATAAATGATGTTTAGAAATATTAGGTTGTTACATTGTGCAAGAGGGAAAGATAGCACGTGCTATCTTTCCCCCACAATGGGATGATGTTTCCCGATATGCAATCGTGCTTGTGCAAGAGGGAAAACTAGCATGCTTTCCCCCATGGTGCGATGATGTTGTCTGAGATGATCTTGTGCTTGTGCAAGAGGGGAAAGCTAGCACATGCTATCTTTTACCATCGTGGGATAATGTTGTCTTAGATGAGCTTGTGCTTGTCCAAGAGGGAAAGCTAGCATGCGCTTGTCCAAGAGGTAAAGCTAGCACATTCTAGCTTTCCCCAATGATGCGATGATGTTGTCCGAGATGAGCTCGTGCTTGTGTAAGAGGGAAGGCTAACACGCGCTAGGTTTCCCCTATGGTGGGATGATGTTGTCAGAGATGAGCTCGTTCTTGTGCAAGAGGGAAAGCTAGCACGTGCTAGGTTTCCCTCACGATGGAATGATGTTGTTCGAGATTAGCTCGTGCTTTTGCAAAAGGTAGCTTTAGCCCACGGTGGGATGATGTTGTTCGAGATAATCTCGTACTTGTGTAAGAGGGAAAGCTAACACGCACTAGATTTCCCCCAGGGTGGGATGATGTTGTCTGAGATGAGCTCATGCTTTTGCAAGAGGGACAACTAGCATGAGCTAGCTTTCCCCCACAGTCGGATGTTGTCGGAGACGAGCTCGTGTTTGTGCAAGAGGGAAAGCTAACACGCACTAGCATTCCCCCACGGTGGGATGATGTTGTCCGAGATGAGCTCGTTCTTGTGCAAAAGGGAAAACTAGCACGTGCTAGCTTTTCCCCATGATGGGATGACGTTGTCCAAGATGAGCTCGTGCTTGTGCAAGAGGGAAAGCTAGCATACACTCATTTTCCTCCACGGTGGGATGATGGTGTTCGAGATGAGCTCGTGTTTGTGCAAGAGAGAAAGCTAGCATGCACTAGCTTTCACCCATAGTGGGATGATGTTGTTCGAGATGAATTCATGCTTGTGCAAGAGGGAAAGGTAGCACGCGCTAGATTTCCCCCACAATGGGATGATGATGTCCGAGATGAGCTCCTGCTTGTGCAAGAGGGAAAACTAGCATGCACTAGCTTTCCTCCACGGTGGGATGATGTTGTCTGAGATGAGATCGTGCTTGTGCAAGAGGTAAAGCTAGCACGAATTAGCTTTCGCCCACGGTGGGATGATGTTGTCTGAGATGAGCTCATGCTTATGTAAGAGGGAAAGCTAGCACGCACTAGCTTTCCCCCACGGTAGGATGATACTATCTGAGATGAGCTCATGCTTGTGCTTGTGCAAGAGGGAAAGCTAGCACGCACTAGCTTTCCCCTACGGTGGGATGGTGTTGTCCGAGATGAGCTTGTCCTTGTGCAAGAGGGAAAGCTAGCATGTGTTAGCTTTCCCCAATGGTGGGATGATGTTTTCCGAGATGAGCTTGTGCAAGAGGGAAAACTAGCATGAGATAGCTTTCCCACACAGTGGGATGATGTCCAAGATGAAATTGTTCTTGTGCAAGAGGGAAAGCTAGCACGCGCTAGCTTTCCCCCACGGTGGGATGATGTTGTCTGAGATGAGCTCATGCTTGTGCAAGAGGGAAAGAACAAACACTAGCTTTCCCCCATGATGGGATGATGTTGTTCGATATTCGCTCATGCTTGTGCAAGTGGGAAAGATAGCCTGCCCATAGTGGGATTATGTTGTCTGAGATGAGCTCATGTTTGTGCAAGAGGGAAAGCTAGCATGCTCTAGCATTCCCCCATGGTGGGATGATGTTGTCTGAGATGAACTCGTGCTTGTTCAAAAGGGAAAACTAGCATGCACTAGCTTTTCTCCATGATGGGATGATGTTGTTCGAGATGAGCGCGTGCTTGTGCAAGAGGGAAAGCTAGCACACGCTCTCTTTCCCCCATGGTGGGATGATGTTATCCAAGGTGATATCGTGCTTGTTCAAGAGGGAAAGCTAGCATGAGCCAACTTTCCCCCACGGTGGGATGATGTTGTTTAAGATGAGCTTGCGCTTGTGCAAGAGGGAAAGCTAGCACACACGAGCTTTCACCCATGCTGGTATGATGTTGTTCGAGATGAGCTCGTGCTTGTGCAAGAGGGAAAGCTAGTATGCCCATGATGGGATGATGTCTAAGATGAGCTCGTTCTTGTGCAAGAGGGAAAGCTATCACGTGCTATATTTCCCCCATAGTGGGATGAAGTTGCCTGAGATGCACTCGTGCTTGTGCAATAGGGAAAACTAGCATGCTTTCCCCCACAGTGCGATGATGTTGTCTGAGATGAGCTTGTGCTTTTGAAAGAGGGGAAAGCTAGCACGCGCTAGCCTTTCCCATTGTGGGATGATGTTGTCTTAAATGAGCTTATGCTTGTCCAAGAGGGAAATCTAGCATGCGCTTGTCCAAGAGGGAAAGCTAGCACGTGCTATCTTTTCCCAATGATGCAATGATGTTGTCCGAGATGAGCTCGTGCTTCTGCAAGAGGGGAAGCTAACATGCATTGGATTTCCCCTATGGTGGGATGATGTTGTCAGTGATGAGCTCGTGCTTGTGCAAGAGGGAAAGCTAGCACACGCTAGGTTTCCCCCATGATGGAATGATGTTGTCCGAGATTAGCTCGTTCTTGTGCAAGAGGTAGCTTTATCCCACGGTGGGAAGATGTTGTTCGAGATGAGCTTGTGCTTGTGTAAGAGGGAAAGCTAGCATGCACTAGCTTTCCCCCAGGGTGGGATGATGTTTTCTAAGATGAGCTCATGCTTTTGCAAGAGGGACAACTAGCATGAGCTATCTTTCCCCCATGATGGGATGTTGTCGGAGACGAGCTCGTGTTTGTGCAAGAGGGAAAGCTAGCATGCACTAGCTTTCCCCCACGGTGGGATGATGTTGTTCGAGATGAGCTAGTGCTTGTGCAAAAGGGAAAACTAACACGTGCTAGCTTTTCCCCATGATGGGATGATGTTGTCCGAGATGAGCTCGTGCTTGTTCTAGAGGGAAAGCTAGCACACGCTCGCTTTCCTCCACGGTGGGATGATGGTGTCTGAGATGAGGTCATGTTTGTGCAAGAGAGAAAGCTAGCACACGCTATATTTCACCCACAGTGGGATGATGTTGTTCGAGATGAGTTCGTGCTTGTGCAAGAGGGAAAGGTAGCACGTGCTAACTTTCCCCCATGGTGGGATGATGATGTCCGAGATGAGCTCCTACTTGTGCAAGAGGGAAAGCTAGCACGCGCTATCTTTCCTCCACGGTGGGATGATGCCTATGAGATGAGCTCGTGCTTGTGCAAGAGGTAAAGCTAGCACACGCTAGCTTTCGCCCACGGTGGGATGATGTTGTCCAAAATGAGCTCATGCTTGTGTAA
>JZKD02S1945577.1:457045-493418 GCA_000966675.3 Picea glauca | reverse complement strand
AACGATATCTTATTTTGAAGTCATTGAAATCATGGGAGATGAAGACCCCTAACCTCCCTTATTGGGAATTGATTTGGATTATGACAATTATGCTATCATTGACCTAAAGAGGGACATGATGAATTTTGAAGCAGATGGAGTAAAATTAATCCAACCCTTAGATCTATACATGGGACCTAGATATACTGAGCCAATTGATAATAACATGGAACCCAAAGTTATCGACCAGTTATACATCGTAACAGGAGGGATGAGACCAAATTACATCAACCCCACTGCAGATGGATCTGTAAGTTGGAGGAATATATAGTCAGCTGAGGAGAACTCAAAACTAGATTTTGACAATTGGCAATAGGGTTCATATGAGATATATTCAAGACATTGCGCAACTATCAGGGAAGCGCAATGGATTGGAGCCGAGATGAGGGATTGCCAAACATACGAAGGTACTTCAGAGTTGAATATTTTTCTCACTGTTATAGATGGAAAATTTGTGCCAAAGAAAAGGATATCGGTTATGGACATAGCTTTGAAGGATACCCTATCCAAGTGGTGGACCACTCATAAAGATTCACTTTTAGATTGGTAGGACGCAAAGAGACCTATTCGATACATATTTCACATAAGTGATCAAGTGACAACAAAGACGAACATGGATTTTCACGAAGTGCAATTGTTTGATGGGTAGTCTGACCCCGGAATGCATGTCGAGCAATGCATCAAGCAATGTAAATTTGTGCAAGTACCATATTAGGTATGGGTTCATTTATTTTTCCACTCATTAGGTGAAATTCCAAAAACCTGGTACATCCATGAAAAGACTAGGAGACAAATTAACCAGTGGCAAGCACTAAAAGACCAATTTTATAGAGATTTATCTTTTACTAGTAAGACTTTGAAGCTCCACCTAGTCCTTTAAAGAATTTGAAAGATGTTATTTACTAACGATTATGAATCTAGATCAATCCCAGTGGTATGTTATGATCATGCTCATTTTCTTCAGTCCAATCTAGACCACAACCCTATCAGAATATCGATATCCTATTGCAAAGTTGATAAGGACCTGGAAGAACCAAATGAGGTAGAAGAACTTAGGAACCTCAATATTAAATAAACGGTGGGAACTAGGGAAATCTAGGATACTACACCTAGTCATACAAGTAGTACCTATACCCATCCTCTAAAGTTGTGGAAAGTAAACATAGGGAGAGAAGAGAATCCTAAGATATCTTCTATAAGGGATTACTGGGATGAGTAGACAATGAATTAAATCTAGAATCTATTGCAGGAATACAAAGACCTATTCCCAAAAACATTTTTAGAAATTAAAGGCATAAAAGGAACCATGGGAGATATGAATATTGAGATAAAAATTGACTTGATATCCATGAAGCACAAACTATATCTTCTCAATCCCAACGTGAAAGAAAAGGTCAAAAGAGAAATAGACAAAATGTTTACAATAGGACTAATATTTTTGGTTGAAGAAGTAGAATGCATTAGCCCCATAGTCATACAGAGAAAAAAGGGTACCGAGGAAATTAGGGTCTATGTTGACTATAGGAGTTTGAATTCTGCATGTGTACACGATCCATTTCCAACATCGTTCAGTGATGAGGTATTAGATCAAGATGAGGGGAAAGAAGAATATTCATTTACAAATGGATTCTCAGGGTATCACCACGTCATAATTTTAGAGGATGACAAGAGGAAGACTAGTTTTATAACTAAGTGGGGGTCATTCACATATAACGTCATGTCGTTCTTCCTAAAGAATACCCATGTACTCTTACCCAGGATTGTTATTTCATCATTTCAAGATTTCATACACAGGTTCTTAGAAGTCTACATGGATGATTGTACAATATTTGCTAGGCCATATTGTTTTTCGGGAAGGAGTCCTGGTAGACCTTGCTAAAGTTGTGGTTATCCTGAACATGCTTCCACCTACAACTACGAAATAGTTGTGTAGGATGCTTGGTAATACAATATACTACCGTAGGATCATTAGAATATATGTGAATATTACAACACCATTGGGAAAATTACTGAAGAAGTATGAAGCATTTCGGTGGATGAACAAGTGTGACAAGTGTTGGGCTAAATATATACACTATTAATTCCCAACATTAAACTTTCAACCAGGGAGTCGTAGACTTAGAGGTGCAAGCACATGAAATGAATAATTGGAGCCTAGTCTAACCTAATGCCGACAAACCACACTTTAATGCAATAAACAAAACAAACAATGAATTCAATTGATAGGATACACACTAACACCTTAGGTTGAAACCCATTACAAGAAGGTCATATCTCATGAGTTAGGCCTTTAATATTCCTTTGGTGTGAAGCTCTGGCAAATTAAAGTGCAGGAAACCAAAGTATAGGAAATAAAACCAAGTGCAAGAAGTAAAGAGGAACAAATTTAAACTATGGAAAAGCCAAATTGAAGAAAACTAGTTAAAGAAAAATGAAATCAAACAATTAGACAACGAAATCTAAATTCAAACTATGAAAATGAAGTTCCCTCGAAAGAATACACCCAAGAAATGAAAATGATGAAATCGAAATGAAGAGAAAGGTGAAGCGAGAGAAAAATGAAGAGATGATGTAAAAGCAATGTCCTTTGTCCAGTTCATGCTCACTTATTCTTAACTCCACGCATGCGAGACAACATTACAATATTTACATAAAAATTTATTAACAAATGATAAAACAGTTAACAATTAAATAATACACTAATATAAAAAATAAAAGACAATAACTAAATAACAAACTAACATAAATATATTAACTAAATAACAAAAATAAAAATACAAACTAACCTAACATTAAAGTAATGAATATAGATATCAACAAACTAAATAATGAACTAACATATATATTAACAAACTAACAGCTTACCAAGTCAATATAATACTTTGACAAACAAAATAAAATGAAATCATTGTACTTAAAACTGGAGTAAGTCATGCACAAAAATATGTATATACATGGATTTTTAATCAAATACAAAATTAGAGACTTTGATTTTTTTTTTCTCAAAGATATCTATTAAACTTCAAGTCTGAATAGATCTGTATGAGGAGGAAGGAGGGCGTAATTGCAGAGAAGTTTTTGTATTTGTTTTAATCATTTTTGTGGCTAAACAATGATCATGTTTCAATTGTCTACAAGTTTATTGATAGTGAAGATCATGATTAAGATTGCAAGTGACATAAATCAATCTATCGTAAGAATGAATGGGAAATAATGGTGTTAAATTGGTGCATATTTGTGGTGTTCTTATTCAAGGACCAATCTTCAAATTCGTAAAATAAATCAATAGAATTAAAATAATGCAAATCTAGAGTTAAATATAAAAGGAAATCATCACACGAGTTGGAGATAGAATACAAAAAAAAACAAAATATAATCTAAAACTAATTTGATGAAAATAATAAAAACAACAGGAAGTTACCTGAGCTGAGGGGCCCTTCCCAACCTAGACAAAAACTTGGAAGCTTAACTCAGCTCGGAAATGAAGTCTAGAATCCCAACGATCAATCAATTCTTCATCAACAAGCAAATCTAGTTACACAAATGGTGTTTTATTTAGGAACAATCATCATCCTTTTATCAATTTATGTGTCACCATTACATGTTGATCATCATATAAATCATATCTTGTCTTGGTTACAAACCAAAATTATAGTAGATTCGTTCATCAAAATACTTTTCTTGTTATTTTTTTGTACCAAATTTCCTCTTGGGCAATCTCATGAGATTGGAATTTGTGATGGAAACTTTTTTGGTTTCAAATGAAGATGAGAACAAGAGCATCAAAATAGAAAATGCATCTCTCCTTTTGACTCAATCCATGCTAGACTTCTATAATAGCTCCATGTGGTTAAGGATAAAAATCAGATGCCAAAACAATAATCTTGACCCATCCTTCGTTTGCATAATTTAAGTGATTTGGTTTGAGATATGGACTTTATGAATGAAGTTCCATGTGACTTGGAGGTAAGATAAAATGCTATGAAAATAGAAATCCAACCTTCACGTTGACTAGTATTACATGCTTATTAAAAACAATATTGGCACAACATGAAAAATATGAGTTAAAGAACTGGCCATAATGCTTTAATCGTTCCTTTTTTTGGAAAATTGCCTGCATAAGAGCCAATTTTCCATTCTAGAAACAAAACACAGGTTCCATATTCATCATATTATTCGTTATTTGCATGAACATCGTGGTCAAAATTAAGTATCTAGAACTTTTATTAATTTGGATGAATTATTCCCCATGAGTTGGAGGTCCACACGTGTGACCTGGGTGGATTTTGACACTTGTGTCCATATGCTGACGTCAATGTGGAGAAAACCCATGTTTCTTATTTTTGCCTCAAAGTTCATGATTATTCTAAACAACGACAGGTACCAAAATGATAATATTGGTGCAAAAATGCTTAACTGTTATTCTGGTACAAGAACACTGATTGTGCTAGTACAAGAATCACACTTCAAAAACTGTCATAAGTAAACCATGATATAATCATCTTTTAACCACTAAAAAGATAGAAAAGATGATGTATTAACCACAGTAGATATAATGACGAATGATGGCGTTTAATTAGAGTTTATGGTGTCTATTAACAACAAAATGTGGGAAAAGGTGTAATAATGATTTTTTTGTATAGCGGAAAACATAGCAAAAGTGGAGCTCAAAAAACCCCCAAACCCAATAATTTGCATGTTCTCATGCAAACAAGGTGAACTCATGATAGTCTACTTATGAATTTATGTGACATTGTTTCTTTGTGTAGGTGTTGGTTCTTGTGGAGCTACACTCTAGAAACTGATTATACTGTCACAGATTGATTTAAAATAGAGAAACAAAATTATCATGAAAATGGAGGACAAACAAGGGATGGGTTATCATAGAGTGGTATGAGTGTGGAGAATGTGAAATGATGGGGATGGTGGCCATATGAACTTGGACACCTTTATACTCTATATCTTATATTCACTCTAAGACCAAGATTTACATGTGTTTCTTTGCTTGAATAAGAAACCATGACTTCATCCTCTTATTTAGAATCATTCAAATGACTTAGGAATGCTTTATGGTGTACAATAAGAAGACACTATAGATGTTTCTTTTCTTTTTTTTAGTATACCACATATTTCATTTTCATTGCTTGGTCTTATGATCAGATTATGATTTTCATTATGATTGGTGGAGTGAAAATGGAAGGTTTAGTGAGTAGTCATGATGGTAATTTATAAGTGGTAATAATGTGTAGTGAAGTGTGGAGTAGGTGATAGTGGTTATGCATCATGTTTTCCAAATTCTTAGTAAATTAAACAGATTTATACATGTTTTACCTCAAGTTAACTGATGCATGTTGAAGTGGAAACTATGTAGAAGATTATGCAAGATATGTGGAATCATGATGTGTACCAATGAAATATCAATATGAGGTGGAGAAAGGTAGATAACTTCTAAAGAGAATGAAGTTGATGAGGGCTACACAAAAGATGATGAGAGTTGAAGAGAACGTAAGTTGATCTGCTAGATCCCGAAAAAAAAAAAATTGGTTGAGATGAACTGAAGATGTTGGAGATGTTGAAGAGAGACTCTGAATATTTGGAGATCTTGTAAGGTCTCTTCCAACAGAGATTTATAAAACATAAGTTAAAAAAGAGAAATGTTATCCTAACTTTTTAACCATTCATTGTCCAACATAATTATAATTTATGAGCAACATCATAATAAACCACATATCCAGCATCATAACAAACCACATATTCAACATAATGATAATAAACCATAAAACACAACATAATAATGAAAATGCATACGTCTAACTGATGCTATTGTTGTTCTCCAACTCTTCTTAATGCTCTACCCAAAACTGACTAACCTCCCAACCAGCTAGGAACAGAGCCTCTCCAGCTCCCTAGCTCCAGGATTCTGTAAGGATTCCTAGCCCCTGAGCCCAAAACTCCCAGCAACAGGTGCCCCATGTCTCAATCCACCAAAATCCAACAAGTTCCTCAAGCAAAAACCAGTACCATCCTCCAGCAAGCTACTCTAGCCCTCCAAATTAGCAATACATTCCTCTCCTCTCAAAAATGATGCTCTCCCCAAAACCCTAAAAGTCTCTTCTCGAGTGTTTTTCCCTTCTCTTATCCTCCTTTCCTCCTCTCTCAATCACTACCTTCTCCCTTTCATTAAGACCCACCCACCTTATCCCTCCATTCAATTCCAACCACCTTATCCCCTTTCTCTTTAATGATTCCATCATTCGATACATTAACTCTCCATTTAATAAATTAAAATTTATTAACTCAAATTCATTAACCAAATATTTAATCATGAAATTAATTAATTAATTAATTAACTAATATACATTAAACAATTATTTAAATCATGACAATTGATTAATTACTTTGGGTTGTTACATACACCCACCCTTCAGGAAACTTCGTCCTGAAGTTAAAGTATTTTATGATACAAGGGAAAAGACACATGGTTCACACATTCATATCAAATAACTGACATTATTAGTAAGTAAGCCAAGAAAAATCATACATACTAGTGTACATGTACAAGAAATGCATGTGTAGCTAGTACATACAAGTCTCATGCATGTACTAATAACAATAACTATCACCCTTATAGAAATTTATGTATGCATCCAATCCAATCAACAAGACTAGTCATTTTATAAAAGAGATTAAGCCAATGAAATGTTTGTAAATTCCCTTAATTACAATAATCTAGCTCAACAATTTTATTTAGACAATTGTGGTTTTGTTACGTAATTATGAATATTCATATATACACATTTTCTTTTCATAAGGAAAAACACTAAATTCCCCCATAAGACGAATCTCCATACACTCTCAATTATTTCTATTCATCCTTCCTCCCTAACTTACTTCCATCTTCCATTCATATCCTTCCTATGTTGGACTATCTTGGAGCATCAACTATATTGACCTAACTCCAAATAGAACCCATAAGCGGAAGTGTCAATATCTTGACCAATCTTCCCCAGCAGGCAACTGACAGTCATCATCACACATCTAGGGGAGCGTGAGCTAACACCGTCCTCCCATGACTCCTAGTTTTGGAGGATACACAGTGGGAAATGCTTCCACCCCTCCTAACAGGACTAGGGTCCACACCCTACAATGGACTATATAGTGGCACCGTGTTGCTAGGAGTTTTGTCATCATTTATTCCATTTTGGGTAGTCTCACCACTTGAAATCCTGCACTGGTCCACATATCATAGCAATGCATCCAAACCAATATAATTTCACATAAAAAGATTCATACCATATTGTTTCTTAGTCAATGGTCATGACATCCACTTTCATTATCATTATCCCTTGGCTATTTCATAGCCCAATGACCTGCAGATTAGTCTATAACACAAACTCATACATATATATGCATTATCATCATGTAATTGCATACAACCATAATCTCAATTTGGTATCCATGTACCAACAACTTTAACATCAAAGTTTTCAAGTTAGAAATAGATCTCATAATATCCCCATAATTCAATGAACGTTACCCATTCATAGAATTTTCATTTACATAATAGATTGCATCATATCCATCATCATTCAAATAAAATTTAAACCTTCATAGGATTCACACTCACATAGTATATTGCATCATATCCATCATCATTCAAGTGATATTTAAACATTTATAGAATTTACACTCACATAGTAGATCGCATCATATCCATCATCATTCAAATAACATTTAAACATTCATAAAATTTACATTCTCACAATATATTTCATCATATCCATCATCATTCAAATACATTTAAATATTCATAAAGGTTCATACATCTTAAAAGTTCAAGTGTATCATTAATAGTTTCATGGTGAATAGAAAATAAAGGTAATCAGACCTTAGGTAATCCTAGTTGTCTAAGTTAAAAGGTGGTGTTACATACACCCAAGCTTCGAGAAACATATTCTCAAGGTGGTAAAAAAATGAGGGATAATCTCATTGTAATGTCTCGGCATCCTCCCAAGTATCAGATCTTGGACTATACTTGTCCCATCAGACCTTAACTTGGTCTACCAAACAGTTCCTGAGTTGTCGGACTCTACGGTCCTATATGCGTAACAGTTCTACTGTGAGGGTTCCCGCATCCTATACCTACAATTCCTTCCAATTTAGTTTATGTGATTCATCAACGACGTAATGATGTGGAACAGATACATGAAAAACATTATGATTTTTATGCAAGTGGGGTGGCAGTACGAGATGATAGGCAATGGGTCCAATTTTCTCTTGGATTCTGAACGGTCCTATAAATCGAGGTGAAAACTTTGCCCCATTCCCGAACCGAATGGTACTCTTATTGGTTCTGATATGAATGAAAACCTGATCTCCCACTTTATAACTTCGGTCAGTCCTATGTGCATCTGCATATATTTTATGTCTATCATGTGCTTCCTTTAGTCTCTTCCTAATCTGAATCACCTGTTCCTCCATCTCTTGAATCAATTATGACCCAACTGTCACTCAATATTCTAACCTCTCCCAAATCAAAGGTGGTATGCATGGCCTTCCATACAGAGCTTCATAGGGTGGCATTTCGATGGAGCTATGAAAACTGTTATTGTAGGCAAACTCTACCAAAGGTAGGTACTTCTCCCAATGGGTTTGATTATCCATGACGTACATCCTAAGCATGTCTTCCATAACCTGATTTACTCTCTCAGTTTTCCCATTTGTTTCAGGATGATAAGTTGTACTTAAGTTCAACTGAGTCCCCAAAGCTGACTGCAAACTTGTCTAAAACCTAGAAGTGAATCTGGAGTCCCTATCTGAAATGATCTTCTTAGGTATCTTGTGGAAACAGATTACCTCACTTACAAACAGGCGTGCCACATCAGTGACATCGTAAGTGTCTCGAACCAGAATAAAATGAGCACTCTTGGTTAACTTATCAACTATTACAAGAATGGCATTGTGTCTATGAGATGTGAGCGGTAACCCCATCACAAAATCCATAGAGATGACTTCCCACTTGGACATAGGGACATCATGTGGTTGTAGGAGACTTGTCAAGTGATGGTGGTCGACTTTCACTTGTTGAAACTCTAGGCACTTGGAAATGAAATGGACTACATTGCGCTTCATGCCTACCTAGAAGAATATCTTCCTCATGTCTACATACATTTTCTTCACACCCAGATGTGCACAATAAAGTGCTCTATGGGCTTCCTTCAATATGATGCTTCGAATATTCCCACCTTCGGGGATGTACATCCTTCCTTGATATCTTAATAGTCCATCTTCTTCCAAACTATATCCTTCATACTTTGGATCTAATTGCCTCCCACTCTCGAGGTTCGAAGTAACCTTTAAATACCAACTGTCTCCATTGAGTTGCGTCAACACACATTCCCTCAGATTGAATTTTAAGGGTACCAAGGAGAATACACATGGTCTCCTACTCAAGGCATCTGCGACCACATTTTCCTTTCCCTTTATGTATGAAATACCAAAATTGTACTCACTCATAAACTCATTCCATCGCCTTTTCCTGGCATTTAGATCCCTTTCAGTGAAGAGATGTTTTAAACTTTGATGGTCTGTTTTGAGCTCAAAGTTTTGCCCCACTAGATAGTGCCTCCAAAGTTTCAGAGCTAGAATTATAGCTGCCAACTCTAAATCATGAGTAGCATAAAGCTCCTCATTTTTCTTCAACTTCTTTGATGCATAATCTATCACTCCTCCATCCTGCATTAGCACGGCCCCCAACCCTTGCTTTGAGGCATCCGTGCAGACTGTGAAGTCCTTTTCCATATCTGGTACTCGTAGAATTGGTGCACTAGTTAGTAACCTTTTAAGATCGATGAATGCACTATCACATTCTTCTGTCCATTCATACCTAACCGCCTTGCACTACAAAGTGGTGATGGGTTTCACTATTTTAGAGAACCCTTCCATAAATCTCCGATAATAACTTGTTGGCCGCATGAAGCTTCTTACCTAATGAGCATTTTTCGGCACTGGCCATTCCGTAATGGCATTTACCTTTTCTGGGTCCATAGAGATTCCTTCGCCGAAAATGATATGAGCTAAATAGTGGATTTATTTCTAGAAGAAGGAACACTTCGACAACTTCCCAGACAATTTTTTCTCTCTAAGGCAAGACAACACCACTCGCAAGTGTTCCTCATGTTCTCTTTCGTTCTTGGAATAGATAAGGATATCATCTAAAAAGACTTGTACAAAGTGGTATAAGTACTTCCAAAATACACCATTCATGAGGCTCATGAATATTTCTAGTGCATTGATCAATCTAAAAGGTATGACAACGAACTCGTAATGCCCAAACCGAGTTCGAAAGGAAGTTTTAGGAATATTGCCTTCCTTAATCCTTAACTAGTGATACCCTGATCGCAAATCAATTTTTGAGAATATCGTTGTTCCTTTCATCTAATCAAAGATATCATCTATTTGTGGCATTGGGTACCTATTTTTCATTGTAGCACGGTTCAAGTCCTTGTAATCTATACATAGTAGTAAGGAACTGTCCTTCTTCTTCAAAAATATTACTAGTGCACCCCAAGGTGAGACACTGAGCCTTATTATCCCTAAGTAGAGTAGATCTTTTAACTGCATCTGCAACTCATAAATTTTTGGCACTTTCATCCTATATAGAGTCTTGGAAATTTGTTTTTCACCAGTTTTTAGCTCAATATTGAAATCAATATCCCTCTTAGGAGGTAACCCTGGTAACTCATTCGGAAAAACATCTTTAAACTCTGACAATACTGGGTACTGATCCAAGGAGGGTCCTTTCCTTTCACTCACTACTTCCACTACATAAATTCGACACCCTTTCCTCATGCACCGCTTAACCTTCATAGTTGAGATAAAGCGTAGAGACACCTTTCTCCGTACACCGTGGATCTCTACTATCCTTCCTTCATCGTCAACACAAAGCACCCTTTTTGTGAAACAATCTACCATAGCTCGATGGGATTCTAACCAATCCACTCCAATGATTAGGTCATACATCCCGAGAGCAGTGACATATACCTTCAACTTGGTAGTACACACTCCTAGGTATACTAGACAATTATCAACGCTAGGTCCTACCACTTTTTTTTCCCCCAAAGCCATATCGACTTGTTTAAAGTCATTGTGCGTGTAGGATGCCAACCCACTCTTTTCTAATGAAGATGGTGAAATGAAACTATCTGTAGCACTAGAATCAAATAAAATTTTAACATTGATATGATTTAGCGTACCTGATGACTCCACCACCATGGATTGATGTTCTTCTTGATGATTATTAACTCCTTCATAAATCTGGTGGCTGCCACTTGCCCTCCCCACTGGGGCCTTTCCTTATCTAAGAACAAATATTGCTTGCAACTCTGAGCAGTCATGCTGGTAATGGGGTCCCCCACATTCCCAACATGTAATACGAGATTGAACCTGCGCACCATCCTATGACGGTCTCTAAAATGAGTTCCTTCCCCTGGAACCCCTACCCCTACTAGTTTCTCCTTGAGAAGGTCATGAACCTGCCTGTGTAGTTGGTGATGAATGAGATGATGCACTTGCTGCCATTAAAATACCTATGGTGACTATCCTTGGTGTGGCTCTATTACCATATGGAGGTGTCCTAGAGCTCCCTCCCCTGGAGAAGGCCCTAGGGGCCTTCCCCACAAATCCATGATGACGCGAAAAGGTCGATCTTGTACCTCCATTTAATTTCATGTGTTCCTCTGCATAACGTGCATTTTCAACTACTTCCGCTACTGAATATGGTTTCCACATCTGCACCATGGTCCTTGTCTTAGGGTTTAACCCATAGACAAAGCATTATGCCTATCGTTGATCATTATCCATGTATGAAAAATATTTCACCAACTCCATGAACCTGATCTCGTATTCTTCTACGTTCCTATATCCCTATACTAGAGCATGAAATGCTCCCACCTATTGTTCCTCATAGTAAGTTGGTCGATATTTCCTTCGGAACCTCTCCTAAAAAATTTCCCAAGAGATGGTGTCCAAGGTAAGGTGCAATTGCCTCTCCAGGTTGCCCCACCAGTTCAGGGCACTATCCCTTAACTGAAAGATAGTTATTTTCTCCTTTGATGTGGAAGCATAGTCTCTTAAGGGGAAACATCGTGTCATCCCTTCCAACCATGCTTCTGCACGTTCATTGGCACGACCCTCGGCGAGCTCTGGAAGTTTAATCTTCTGCAATTCTCTAGTGATGTCCTCGGGTGGAGGCCCTCCCCCTGAATCCCTTGATGCTTTAGGGTTACCCATTCCAGATGGTGGGAGATCCACTTTGATCCATGTTGGTTGACACCCCTTTAAAGTCTCATTTATGGCCTCCAAAGAGCGCAGAATGAGAGCTAATTCAAGCAATGGTGGTGGTAGTGTTGGCGGTCTCTCCATCGATTCCCCTCTGCCTCGATTTCCTTGAGTCCTAACCATCCTATATAATTGAATCTGCATCAACCAAGAGTTTGTCAGGGAGAGTCTAAGGCAATTCGCATTTGGGCAACTTAAACTTGAAAACAAAGGGTTAGGCGTAAGTTTTTTTTTTCTTTTACTTGTTTGTAAACATACATTACTCTCTTTAGGGGAAGTGGCTAGGTCAAGGTCAAAAGCCTCTAAGCTGGATGTCTTCTCCTAAGAAAACTATTGACTCCCTCACCTGGTAGCTACACTAGCACTATACCACACTCGTCAATTCCTCTAACTTACCTTCCTAGTGCGCATGAAACGCCCCCCCCCCTCCCTGCTTATCATGGTCTAAGCCCTTAAACTATTCATTTAAAACTAATTTAAATATATACAGGTCAGAGATAAATGAAATATAATTGAAATATATACATATTTTTGTTTTATTATTATATAATTAACCTTTAAACTAATTTAAACAATAATAGTTTAAACCTAAAATAATTTAAAAGAATAAAATAAATATAAAATAAAACAATTAAAATACAAATAAATAATTAATTAATCAAAATAATTAAATTTTAAAAACAAATCTAAGTCGAGCAATAGGTCCTTGCATGAGGCCCACGTGCCCCCTGGGCTCTCATCCCCGAAAACCCTACACCCCCAACCCTAGCTTCGCATAATCCTTCTTCCTCTCCTCTTTCCCACTCTGCATAACACTCCTGGTGGCAGATAACCCATGCACAGAGGAGGTGTTGGTGTGGTTTCCCCTTGCAGGATTCCTTCATGAAATTTCCTCTTCTGGCTACTAGCTTCTCTGACCAACAGGTTGCAGGTTCCATTAGGGCGTTATGTTTTTTTTTGTGTGTGTGAAGATAATTTTTTTGTATAGGCATAGTTGATTTTGGATATTGTTTTTTGTACAGGTATTCTAGGGAAT
The DNA here is from genome assembly GCA_000966675.3 of Picea glauca. Lineage (NCBI taxonomy): Eukaryota > Viridiplantae > Streptophyta > Pinopsida > Pinales > Pinaceae > Picea > Picea glauca. The sequence goes on along the minus strand of JZKD02S1945577.1, from coordinate 480,004 downwards.
GTTGATGCGTAGTGCACCCATAATATTGTTCAACGGGATATCTCCTTGGCAGTCTATGTGTGGGCTCTTTGCCTCTATATGTGATATGTGTTGTGAGTTATGGAAAGGTCTGGGGAGTTTGGCGTTGGGATCTGTGTACGGTTTATGTCTTGGCTTGGCTCATGGTATACACAAGCTTTGGCTCCATGTGGACTCTTTCCTTTCTTACTAGATTAGCACTTAATGTGTCGGGCCCTTCCATTGCGCTTGGGTATGTAGGGTTTCCAAGACACTTGCAGAGTGAGTGGCACTGCAATACCGCAAGGATAATGATGAGTAGTGCAATACTTATGCCTCTTGTAATCTCGGTATTTGGTCTTATGCACTAGTGGTGCATACCACCAACCCTCGGGCCGAGATCCACACAGGATCGTTCTTCTTCTCCCCAAGCTGAAGCAACTCCCTTGGATCCCTATTAGAACCTTGCTAATATGATCCACAGGTCCTTCATGAAAACCCACCCTGTACAACTTAACACCAAGTGCGAGCCTCACATCCCCTTCCGACCACAATCGGTCCTTAACGCATGCGCTCCTCATGACTCGTGATCTTGCGAGTTTGTGAGTCGAATAACCTCAACTCCTCTTTTCCAAACCTTTGATAACCGAGATAACTATATGGGTATGGCTCCCTCCTTGCTAACGCCTTCCACACATAACCACTGGTTTGGGCCTAACTCTAGCACCCCTTGCAACTCACAACTTCGCGAGTTGGAGTGTTGAACCTTTGTGCTCCTCCTTTGCAAAACCCCAAGATGCGAAAGGTCTGTGATGGGTTGGCTCCTTCTAAGGTGGCACACGTACACCACTTGTCGCCTACTTCCATATTCTCTGTGCACTCTATGTTTCCGCCACCTATCAACCACACGGTCCCCACCTGACGGATGTGCCACATGTTCACATGAGCCCTCGATGCTTGGTACTTCATGATATCCGCAGTCGAGAAGAAGTTCTTTCAAACCCCGAACCCCCGATATGCGATACCACTAGGAGGTTTTGATCCAACGGTTCTCCCGTGGCTTGGATCCAATGGTCTGGATCTCCTCCTCTACTCCTCACAACTCAAGATTTTTCCATACCAAGAGTTTTTTCTAACCTCTCACGAACCCAAAATTCATGAAATGATCCAACGACGTGGGTTGAAATGAGATCAACGACTCTCATTGATTCTCAAATCCTAGGTGATGTCAGTTTCACCGACCTCTAACCACCCTGCAACTCTGTAAGATCCAACGACTCTCGCAACTTTGGCACTTCCTTCACGAAGGCCTCTCACCAACCATACGGTTCCTTTCATTCGCGACCTCCCAGAGGTTAAACTCCATGCAAATTCCTCGAGATTCGATGGATATCGGTCCTTTGGCCTAGATCTGACAACCCAGATCTATCCTCCTAGCACTCTCTCCTATTGTGTGTCTAGATGTAGATTCAACAGTCCAGATTTTTTCTCCTAGTGTCGATCTAATGACAGTTGTAGCTCGTCCTTGAGCACGTGCTTCTTCCTCCCCCTTGGAAGATTTTCAAAGTTTCAAAGGCCTCAACCTTTGCTTCCTCTATGAACTTAATTCCTCTGTATATCGCTTGCGTTCTAGGAACATTATCCCTCCTGATCTTCGTTCACTCTAAAACCTTAAAAGGTTTCTTGACCTCTGCACTTCTTGTAGGGTGCTTGAACACTACTGTGTTTTCCGTATTGAGATTTTCCTGCTCAAACCTCTAAGGGATTCATCCCTTTCCTTCTCCTTCAAATGGATATTGGTGCCCTCTTGGCAGCTTCTCGTTCGAGTACTCCCTATTAAACAAACAAAGTATTTAGCAACTCTGTGAGTGTCTTTCTCCTTGACACTTCTCCTTCTTCCCTGAACTTGAAATAGAGTCCCTCCCGTGCAATTCCTTGCACTCGCTCGATGCCCTTCTAAAAAATATCTACAGAACCTTGAACATTTTGTCTTCTCACTGGACTCGAAATAGAGTTCTTTATGTGCACTCTATGCACTTGCTCAATGCTCTCTTGGTAGAGCTTACACAGAACCCCCAGTGATTTTGTTATCTCTGTGAATTCCTCTATACAGTATTACCTCCAAGGTGTTTAGAAACCTTGAGGCTTCCTCCTTGAGTCAATGAATTCCTCTGGTGTGCCCTCCTGGCACAACTTTGTCCAAATTCCGCAGAATTCAGAAGTGCACTTTATGCACTGGCTTACAGAACCCGCAGTGTTCTATCATGCAACCTCTTGCATGAAGCCACAAAGAACCAAACCTGGAATAAAAGAACCCAAAAAACAATGATTTATGTATGTATCCTACAAATTCACATCTAACATACACCTACAACATATCATAGCCACACAAAGACATTCATCAATGACACAGAATAACATGCAGGAAAAACTGCTCTGATTGTATTAGTATGAAATGCCTCTTTACAATGTGAGCTCAGACTGCAACAGAGTCGTGGCTTCCTCTCTTCTCTAACTTATTATCCATTCTTCTCTACCTTCTCTTCCCTTTTCTCTCTACTCTATTGAAAACAAAAGAAGATCTTTTTACAAAAGGGGGCTCCTCGATCTCTTCCCTCCATCCTCACCAACTCTCATTAATTACAATGACTTACATTGAGTGGGCCATCTAATCTGAATTAGATCTAGATCCCCATCAACCTATCAGCCATTAAAGGTGAAACTAACTACTTCATACTCAAAGGCATGGCTTGGCTCTTCGGCCTTACAATCATTTAATACATTTTCAAAATTTGAAAAATGAGAGGGTTGTGCCTCTCTCCTTCCATTGAATTCACGCTTGATGTGTTGTTTGGCTGGCACTTGTTGACGTGGAGTGATTCTCCTGCATCATACTCCTCAGCTAGAAAAATCATGAGCTCCTTCTCATGAGCTTCCCAACATGGCTTTGAAATCCACCTAGATCCCAAACAGTTCTTTGGAGTTGTCCTGCTCCATTCCCTTATTGTTGTTGTTGCTTCTACTACCCTGTTGCTATGGCAGGTTCTCCTCTCCTCAACTTCCCTTTGCTAACCACTTATGTTGATCTGATCATCATCCTTCTGATCTTCTCAATATTGTCATCCAGTTGCTCCCATGGTTGTCTCTCCTTTCGTATCCTGCTCCACTACACTTCTTCCCTGCAAATGGGTAGATCATCTCGATCCCCCAGACTATCTTCTTCCTTTGTGGCCTCATCTTGCCACTCTGTTGCAAAATTCAGTTCTGTAGTTTGATCACTGAGTCTCTTCTCAGCTTCCCATTCTAACTACTTTGCTTCTGTCAGTTCTCCTTATGCTGGTTGAATTCCATCTTCCTCTATCTGCTCCACCAAAATGGAATTTTCCTTCATCTTCTACTGCATGCCTCGGCACTGCAATTATCATCTGTTCAGCTCCCTGTCTAGAAATTCTGAGAAATTCCTCAGAATGCTTCTCCGCTAACATTCACATGACTGTATCCTCTCAGCAGTCATCTACTAGTTCTAGATTGTTCAGCTAATCCTCCAACATTTCTAACTCCTTCTCCCATGGAGTGAGCATCTCAATTGTGTGCTCCTCTTCTTTTCCTTGGGTAGCTTCTGACATCTGCTCCATCTATTTTATAGTCATAGCTAGTTGTATTTATGTTGTTTTTGTACCCGCAACATCTTCCCTGGCCTCGCCTTGTCTACTTGGTAGGAATATCTGAATTCCTCCAATGATCAGGAGATTCCTCTGATCCTTCCCTATCAACTCCTCTCATTGATCTGAACTCACCTCTGATTTCATGAGACTCTCATGTGGCCTCATCTTCTCTCCCTTTCCCTCCTAGAAATATGGAGTTTCCTCTCTTCCTCTTCCCACCTGGAAGCCTATGAGATTAGTTGATCCCATCTCAGTTCCCACCTGGCAACTTGAAAGTTCCTTGTTCCTCACCTAGCAGTCTATGAGATTTTCCAACGATCCCATCTCATTGCCCATCCGACAATCTAAACTTTCTTCACTGCCTTCCTGATAGTTCACGAGATCTTCCCATGATCTCTTCTCCTCTTTATCACTGAGATTTCTCCTAGCTTCTGGTTCACACACATGAACCATCTCTTATGTGGCCGTGAGGCTTTTCACATACCTTATCCACCTCCTCAATAGACTTTGTTGTCTTCTAGCCAACAATTTATTTACTGGCCACTTTGCTTTCCTCCTTAGAGGCCACTCATACACCCAATGTGTCTTTGTGTTCTATTGCACCCACAGTGAAAGCTATTACATTCTCTCCCTCACCTCAGTGAGTTCTTTATCCATTTCATCTTTTCTCTACTGCCGGTGATTCTTCTTTCCACCGTGTCCATGGCCTTCAGTAGCCATCTTCCTATTCCTGTCTACCCTCCTGGAAAACTTTTTTTTGTCACTCTGCAACTGAGAGCACCTCCAGCATCTCCTATAGTTCACTTGACTATACCAATTGATTGTTGCATCTTGCAACAATCTTCACCTTTTACTTGTCTCCTACAGGATCTTCTTCATCTCGCTTCCTCTTTTGCCTAAAATATACGGGAAAAATCCTGCTCTGATACCACTTGCTGGTATCAGACTACTCCTTCTACTCTAGCTCTTTCTTCCTAAAATATACAGCCAAGATCAGGCTTTGATACCACTTTGATGGCAGAACCCCCAAACCTCGATATGCGATACCATGCAGAAGTGTTAATCCAATGGTTCTCGCATGGCTTGGATCCAACGGTCTGGATCTCCTCCTTTTCTCCTCGCAACTCGGGATTTTGCAAGACCAAGAATTTGGTATACCCTCTCACGAACCCCAAATTCATGAAATGATCCAACGATGTGGGTTGAAATGAGATCAACAGATCTCATTGATTCTCGAATCCTGGGTGATGGGTTTCACCGGCCTCTAACCACCCTGCAACTCTGCAAGATCCAATTAATCTCACAACTTCATCACTTCCTTCACAAAGGCCTCTCACCGCCCATACGGATCCTTTCCTTCGCGACCTCCCAGAGTTTAAACTCCATGCACCTTCCTCCATATCCGATGGTTATCGATCCTTTGGCCTAGATCTATCCTCCTTGAACTCTCTCCTCCTGTGTGTCTGGACGTAGATTCAATGGTCCATATTTTTCCTCCTAGTGTTGATCCAATGATAGTTGTAGCTCCTCCTTGAGCATGTGATCCTGCCTTCCCCTTGGAATATTTTCAAAGCTTCAAAGGACTCAACCTTTTTTCCTCTGTGAACTAAATTCCTCTAGATATTGCCTGTGTTCTAGGAATGTTGTCCCTCTTGAGCTTCATTCACTCTGAAACCTTAAAAGGTTTCTCGACCTCTACACTCCTTGTAGGGTGCCTGCACACTACTATGATGTCTGTCCTGAGATTTTCTTACTCGAACCTCTGATGGATTCATCCCTTTCCTTCTCCTTCAAATGGAGATTGGTGCCCTCTTGGAAGCCTCCCATTTGAGTACTCCCTGCTGAACAAAAAGAGTATTCAGCAACTCTGTGAGTGTCTTTCTCCTCGACACTTCTCCTTCTTCCCCAAACTCGAAACAGAGTCCCTCCTATGCACTTCCTTGGACTCACTCAATTCCCTTCTGGAAAATCTCTACAAAACCTTAGACATTCTATCTTCTCACTGAACTCGAAATAGATTTCTTTCTATGCACTCTATGCACTTGCTCAATGACCTCCTAGTAGAGCTTCCACAGAACCCCTAGTGATCTTGTTATCTCTGTGCCTTCCTCTATACAGTCTTACCTCCAATGTGTTCAAAAACCTTGAGGCTTCCTCCTTGAGTCAATGACCTCCTCTGGTGCACCCTCCTGGCACAACTTTTTCCAAATTCCATAGAATTCAGAAGTGCACTCTATGCACTGGCTTACAGAACCCACAATGTTCTGTCATGCAACCTCTTGCATGAAGCCACAAAGAACCATACCTAGAATCAAAGAACCCAATAGACAACGACTTCTGTCTATATCCTGTAAATTCACATCTAACATACATCTACAACATATCATAACCACACAGAGACATTCATCAACAACACAAAATAACATGTAGGAAAAACTGCTCTGATTGTATTAGTATGAAATGCCTCTTTACAATGTGAACTCAGACTGCAATAGAGTCATGTCTTCCTCTCTTCTCTAACTTATTCTCCATTCTTCTCTACCTTCTCTTCCGTTTTCTCTCTACTATATGGAAAACAAAAGAAGATCGTTTTACAAAAGGGGGCTCCTCGAGCTCTTCCATCCATCCTCACCAACTCTCATTAATTACAATGAATTACATTGAATGGGCCATCTAATCCGAATTGGATATAGATCCCCATCAACCTATCATCCATTCAAGGTGACACTAACTATAGTCTGCTCAAAGGCATGGCTTGGCTCTTCGGCCTTACAATCATTTAATACATTTTCAAAATTTGAAAAATGAGAGGGCTGCACCTCTCTCCTTCCATTGAATGCACGCTTGATGTGTTGGCTGGTTGGTGCTTGTTGACATGGAGTGATGCTCCTCCATCAACCAGTGTTGAAAGTACAACATAGTGCTAAAATATAAGGCTTTGTTGATGTGTTATATCTTGATGCAATCAACAAAAAGTATCTCAAGGAAGTCTCCTTGTGTAATATCTTTGTGATGAAGGATAAAATTGTTTCCACTCCAGCACTGCATGCAACCATACTTACTGGAGTTACAAGGAAGAGTATCATTGAGGTGGCTCATAGTCGAGGTTATGAGGTCCATGAGCATTGATTCGGCATTGGGAAAAAAGGTGGTTCCTAGAGCACCATACCCACTGCCCTCGTGGCTCCTTCATGTGGCTTGGTGCTATTTTGTGTTGTAGGTGCTATTCCAAATAGATCTCCCTTATTTTATCTTTGCTCGAATCTTATGAGAGAGCTGCATTCATCCAAGCTTCTCTCAAACGAGGTAATAGTGATATCATTGATGTGAGTTTTATATCATATTTTACATATTTTATTACATTGTCTTTTCTATTAGGAAAACAGTTTGTTTGTAAGTATGAATTGTAGGATATAATAGGTATGTTGGTGGTAGGTTCGCACCACTTTCTGATGTACCAATGATGAGATAGACATCAACACCGACTGAGTTCTCACCCAATCTTGGAATTTGATGCATTGAACACTGAAACGACCTGAGGTCTCATTCTTGGTGCTTGTAATCTGACGCGTGGAGCACAACAGTGCCCTTTCATGGGCTTCTCCTCCATGTGAGTTGGTGCTTGCACATTGTGCTTTTACTTGGTGATGTATGAGCACTAATCCATGTTGTGTGTTTATGGAAGTTTCTTAGATCGATGCTTTTTGGAACATTTTTCTTTTAAATTTTTAGACTTATTTGATAGTTTATTCAAACTCTAGTCGTCAATAATTATAGAGACAGATTCACTAAAATTGTCAGTTTGACATTAATATTTATAGCTAGCCCATAATAATTATGAATAGCTATCATCTTCAATAGGGGTCATAGGCATATTGTGTTTCCCTTTTAATATCATAAGGGCTGGTTTATTACAACCATTTCACCTATTTCATTTTAAACCATAAAGGATTGAAAGAAAACCTTGATTATCTTCTTATAGGGTTGAAATAATTGCTTGAAGAAGGTTTAGATTATTGTGAACTTTAAATTGGTCAGACTTGCTTAGATTAGTGTAGTGCTTCCTTTACATTAGAAAGGATGTATGTGGTTCCTTCACATTTTCAATATGTGTATTATTTATATTTATAACTGTGTTAAACTATAATTTTTTTTTATCAATATGTATATTATTATTTATATTTATATCTATGTTTATGGGCTTTGCTTCCAGGTTAGGTGGAGCTGGAGCTTGAGCTTGGCCCTTGGGCCCATATTTATATTTACTCTTGTATATATTATTTATATCTCTAGTTATTTATGTTTATATCACCCTTTTCAAGGATTTTACCTATATAGGCCAACAAGTTTTTTAAAGTTGTAGGGGGTTTCAGGGAGATTTTCAGGGTTGTTTGATTGACACAAAACATAAATTTCAGTCAAGAGTCAAGATGACGGGTGGGTAGGTAGGCCCTTGGATCCATACTTTAAATCAGGGCTCTGATACCATGTGTAAGGTCTCTTCCAACAAAACCTTATAAAACATAAGTTAAAATAGAGGAATGCTATCCTAACCTTATAAAACATAATTTAAAATAGAGAAATGCTATCCTATCATTATTCAGCATAATTAAAATTTATGAGCAGCATCATAATAAACCACATATTCAGCATCATAACAAACCACATATTCAGCATATTCACCAACATGATAATAAACCACAAAACACAGCATAATAATGAAAATACATACCTCTAACTAATTCTATTGTTGTTCTCCAATTCTGCCTAATGCTCTGCCCAAAACTGACTAACCTCCTAGACAGCTAGGAACAGAGCCTCTCCAACTCCCTAGCTCCAAAATTATGTAAGGATCCTTGGCCCCCAAGCCAAAAACTCCCAGCAACAGGTGCCCCATGTCTCAGTCCACCAAAGTCCAACAATTTCCTCAAGAAAAAACCAGTACCATCCTCTAGTAAGGTACTCCAGCCCCCCAAATCAACAATAAAGTCCTCTCCTCTCAAAAATGATGCTCTCCCCAAAACCCCAAAAGTCCCTTTTTGAGTGTTTTTCCCTTCTCTTATCCTCCTTTCCTCCTCTCTCAATCACCACCTTCTCCCTTTCATTAACACTCACCCACCTTATCCCTCCATTCAATGCCAACCACCTTATCCCCTTTCTCTTTAATGATTCCATCGTTCGATACATTAAGTCTCCATTTAATAAATTAAAATTTATTAAACTCAAATTCATTAACCAAATATTTAATCATGAAATTAATTAATTAATTAATTAACTAATATACATTAAACAATTATTTAAATCATGACAATTGATTAATTACTTAGGGTTGTTACGGATCTCCCCCAAACCCATGAGTTTGTATGTCCTCATGGAAACTATTTAAGAATCAGTGGCATGTGACTATAAGAAAAAAAATTCTTCCAACTTTTGTTGATACAAACCGAGAGTTGCTAAGAACATAAATCTGAGAGATGCTAATGAATTGTGGGCACAAAGTCCATGATTTCTAAGCTTGACCACACAAAGAGAAAATCATAAGGTCATATAATAAACTGATCATAACATGAAGTACATCCAATGTCACATTTTAAAAATTTATATTTGAACAATTTCCGAAGATCACTTATGAATATTCCTCCTCTATGATTGACTGAGATAATTCAAGCATAACCCACAAAAAATGTATAATCGACTTTTCTGTTCTATAGAAAATATTCCTATTTCCTTGATTAAACAAAATTCATCAAAACATTATCAACACTTATGTTCAAAGAGCCCTGTATAAATTAGAGTATGGATTTTGTTCTTCTTCTTTAGGAAGGAAAATAAAAGAGTATTAGCAGTCTCAACAAATGAAAAACCCATAGGAAACCAATCAAACTTTTTCACTTTGAAAAGATTTACAGTGGTTCAAGTAATAAAGATAAATTTCACAGTTGAGTATATTAAGATTTTAAGATCATGGTCCCACTCTTAAGATAGTACATCTTAGATATAGTATGAATTGGATGATAGGGTGTTAAGGTCAACTTAGGGTTATTCTCAAATGGAAAATAGATGGATTTTATTTAACCTTCAGTTCAACCATGCATGGTTCTTCTTGATGATTTACACAAGTATATCATTCATACAAACAAATATAGATTAGGCATATCAAAATCAGAACCCATTTCTAGCAAGTTTGTTCAGTACTTTGATGGGGTAATTTTGACATCTAAGAAATACCCCCCAGGCAGAATGCCCCATTTCCCACGAGCATGTTCAGTACCCTGATGGGTTTTCCTAGTCATACCACAGGCTAGTACTCCCTGCCAGCAGGATAGTACTCCTAGTCAGTATCTCGGTGGGTTAGCCTCTTACACCTATTTTCCATCATAGGATCTTGTCCCAAAATTCACCCTTAAGATAAAATTTTGTAGTTTTATTTTGCATGGGTGAATGGAGGAGCAACTATGAAAATCATTTTACATGATGAGATGGTATTAGGTTGGAAGATATTCTACAAATTTCCCATAAAAGATTATCCTCATGAAAAATAGACTTATGTATTTAGATAAGTCCAAAGACATATCATGGTTAAATTTACTTAATGTGTGGTGGATGAAGCCATTATAGAATAACCTAAAGTACCTCTAGTCCCTAAGGTCATCTTCTTCACATAGGATTATAGTAGTGTTCCCATGGGTAGAAACATCATGTACTCTCCTGCAACTATTTAATAAATATGCTCTACTGACCAACTTTGAGATAAGATCAAGTTGTAATAGCTCCCTACACGTCTCATAATATGGAATTTTAAATTTATGTAATCTCATAATTAAAAAATGAAGGACTATGAACCACTGCTATAATAAATGGTCTGAAATTTTGTTTAAAGAACGGAGAAGAAATATCTAAAAGAAATGAAAATGATTGGTTATGTCAAGAAGTCTTGGGTTTGATATTTGAATTTTTTCTTTTTAGTTTTACTCTGTCAATAATTGTCTAAACTGTAAATTCCAGTAAGGAAAATAGTTTGGAAAAATAGGAGGGAAAAATAATAAAAGTTAGAGAACAATTTTCAAACAAACAAAGTTTAGGGGGGTAATAGGAAATGAAATTCATTTCTCCCAAAGCAGTCTTAGGTAATAAAAGATAAAAATAGAACACAATTTTGAAGAAACAACAAGACCAAAAGAAATGAAATTACTTTCCTGAATAAGTCATGAAGATGTTCTCCCAATCCAACTGAAAAGAGGATACCTGCAAAACTCCAACAAATCATCATAGCCTAATTTATTTAGAAAACTTGGAAAAAGATCTGACTATCAGCTGAAAAACATATTAAAAATTTTGGGGCAACAAACTCCCTTAATATTAATTTCTCATCCTGATAGATACAGATATTGAAAAAGACATAAAAAATGATGTTGCACCAAACTAACAACTATATGCAACATTTATTCATTTATTTATTATCCTACCTTACCTAAGAAAATACCCATTTTCAAGTATATGAATATTTCCAATGAAGCCACGTGCTTAATAGGATTATGAATATACTCACATTTAGGTTTGAATAATATACGTTAATAAGTACTCGAACATGAGGAACTGATTGATTCGAATGAGAGGATGTGAACATTTGTCGAAGAAGAGAGTGGTGGTTGAATCTAGTTGTCCTCTGGAACCAATGTTCGATAAAGTCATGATGTTCTTGGTTCACTTCCTCATTTAGAACAATATGGATGTATCCCACTATCATACCATGTAGATCATGTTTTGTCTAATGACTAGTCTCGTTAGTGCATAAAGGATCTTCATAAAGGAATATTAGGAACTACTCGATCTCAAGTTCTAATGGTGTCTCTCCATCGTATGTGGTCTATGATTCATTAGTCTCCTCTATAGGTTGGAAAGGGTGATTACATAAGGATTCTAGATATTCTTTTGGATGTAGCTCATGGAACTTTGGTTCTTCTATGTATTTTGGAGAAATAGAAAGGTTCTTGACTATGGTCAAGATGTGTTCTTCCTGAGAATAAGAGATTCGAGTTGTTGCTAGTATTTGAGAGAGTTATTCCAAACTCATTCTCATATTTGAATCCACCTTTTTGGTTGATGGGTCCCTGTATAACACATGGATTAGTGCATAGAGTTCTTACAACACCCAAAATATTTTTTATTTTTAATTTTTTGATGAAAATGAAATGAAAACTAACTAACACTCAAAACAATTTTAAGCAAACATAATAAATAATAGAAACTAATTGCAGAATTTGATAAGCATACCACACTTACATCAAAAGAAACACACTTGCAAAAAATTAAAAAGACTTTGCAGGAGAGTAAACACACTTTGCGAAAGAGAAACACACTTGGAAAAGAAACATGCATGGTTTTGGATAGAGACCCACTAAAGTGGATGCACAGGTTTTTACCTCTCTTCTTACCATCTTGTCCTCGACCATGCTGTATAAATTAAAGGCAACCTACCTAGACCTCAATCCCTTTAGCACCTCCCCAGAAATGGTGGCAAAAATGTTGGGCTAAATATATACACTATTAATTCCCAACGTTAAATTGTCAACCAGAGAGTCGTAGACTTAGAGGTGCAAGCACAAGAAATGTAGGATTGGAGCCTAGTCTAACCTATTGCCGGCAAACCACACTTTAATGCAATAAACAAAACAAACGATGAATTCAATTGACAAGATACAAACTAACACCTTAGATTGAAACCCATTACAAGAAGGTCATATCTCACGAGTTAGCCCTTTAATCTTCCTTTGGAAAATTAAAGTGTAAGAAACCAAAGTATAGGAAATAAAACCAAGTGCAGGAAGTAAAGTGGAGGAAATTTAAACTATGGGAAAGCCAAATTGAAGCAAACTAGTTAAAGAAAAACAAAATCAAGTTTAATTAGACAACGAAATCTAAATTCAAACTATGAAAATAAAGTTCCCTTGAAAGCATACACCCAAGAGAGAAAAAAAGGAAAATGATGAAATTGAAATAAAGAGAAAGGTGAAACGAGAGAAAAATGAAAATATGATGTAAAAGCAATGTCCTTTATCCAGTTCATGCTCACTTATTCTTAACTCCATGCATATGAGATAACATTACAATATTTACATAAAAAAAATATTAACAAATGATAAAACAATCAACAATAAAATTATACACTAATATAAAAAATAAAAGACAATAACTAAATAACAACTAACATAAATATATTAACTAAATAACAATTACTAATTAACTAAACGACAAAAATAAAAATACAAACTAGCCTAACACTAAAGTAATGAATATATATATATCAACAAACTAAATAACGAACTAACATATATATTAACAAACTAAATAAAAAACTAACATCTTACCAAGTCCTTATAACACTTTGACAAACAAAATAAAATGAAATCACCGTACTTAAAACTGGAGTAAGTCACGCACAAAAATATGTATATACATGTATTTTTAATCAAATACAAAGTAGAGACTTCGATTTTTTTTCTCAAAGATATCTATTAAACTTCAAGTGTGAATAGATCTGTATGAGGAGCAAGGAGGGTGTAATTGTAGAGAAAGTTTTCTATTTGTTTTAATCGTTTTTGTGGCTAAATAATTATCATGTTTCAATTGTCTACAAGTTTATTGATAGTGCAGATTGTGATTAAGATTGCAAGCTACATAAATCAATATATCATAAGAATGAATTTGAAATAAAGGAATGAAATTTGTGGTTCTCTTCTTCAAGGACCAATCTTAAAATTCGTAAAATAAATCAACAAAATTAAAAGAACACAAAGATAGAGTTAAATGTAAAAGGAAATCATCACAGGAGTTGGAGATAGAATGAAAAGAAAACAAAATATAATCTGCAGCTAATTTAATGAAAATAATAAAATCAACAAGATGTTACCTGAGATGAGGGGCCCTTCCCAAACTAGGAAACAACCTGGAAGCTTAACTCAGTTCGGAAATGAAGTCTAGAATCCCAACGAACAATCAATTATTCATTAACAAGCAAATCTAGTTACACAAATGGTGTTTTATGTAGGAACAATCATCAACCTTTTATAAATTTATGTGTCACTGTTACATGTTGATCACTGTATATATATAATGTATATATAATGGGTCAATACATCAGAAATCTTATCTTGTCTTGGTTACAAACCAAAACTATAGCCGATTCGTTCATAAAAATGCTTTTCTTGGTATTTTGTTGTACCAAATTTGCTCATGGGACATCTCATGAGATTGGAATTTGAGATGGAAACTTTGTGGTTTCAAATGAATATGAGAACAACAGCATCAAAACAGAAAATGCATCTCTCCTTTTAACTCAATCCATGCTAGACTTCTATAACAGCTCCATGTGGTTAATGATAAAAATCATATGCCAAAACAATAATCTTGACCTATCCTTCGTTTTCATAATTTAAGTGATTTGGTTGAGATATGTACTTTATGAATGCAACTCCATGTTACTTGGAGATAAGATAAAATGCTATGAAAATAGAAATCCAACCTTCATACTGACTATTATTCCACGCTTATTAAAAAACATATGGGCGAACATGAAAAATATGAGTTAAAGAACTGGCCATATCTCTTTAACCATTCCTTTGTTTGGAAAATAGTACAATAGAGACCCAATTTGTCATGCTAGAAACAAAAACCATGTTCCATATTCTTCGTATTATTATTTATTTGCATGAATATCGAGGGCAAAATCAACTATCTAGAACTTTTATTAGTTTTGTTGAATTATTCCCCCTGAGATGGATTTCCACACGTGCGACATGGGTTGATTTTGACACATGTGTCTGTATGTCGACATTGCTATGGAGTAAACCCATGTTTCTAATTTTTTCCTCAAAGTGCGCAATTATGCTAAACAACGATAGGTACCAGAATGACAATATTTGTGTGGAAATGCTTAACTGTTGTTATGGTACAAGAATATTGATTGTGCTAGTACAAGAATCACACTTCACAAACCGTCATAAGTAAACCATGATATAATCATATTTTAACCACTAAAAAGATATAAAATACGATGTATTAACCACATTGGATATAATGATGAATGATGGCATTTAATTAGATTTTATGGTGTGTATTAACAACGAAATGCCAGAAAAGGTGTAATAATGAATGTTTTTGTATAGCGGAAAACATGGAAAAAGTGGAGTTCAACAATAAGGAGTTTGATACACTCAAGGAAAATCTCAATACTACACTAATCCTTATATACCCCAATTGGGAAATTGAATTCCATTTACAAGTGGATGCATCAGGTGCCACACTAGGATCCATCTTAGCACAACCAAGGCAAGGGAATATTGATCACCCTATATACTTTGCTAACAAAAAAAATGTCAATATGAACACAACTACACAACTACCGAAAGGGAAGATTTGGCTATGATTTATGCTAGGTTCTCATTTTAGGTTTTTCACTGACCATTCTACATTGAAATACCTTGTAAATAACCATGTTCTTGAGGGAAGGATTTGCAGGTGGCTCTTACTCTTTCAGGAGTTTTCCTTTGAGGTAATTATGAAACTCGGAAGATGTAACATAGGACCAGATCACCTGTCAATACTGGAATTAGGGAGAAGTGGAGGAGAAATGGATGACAAGCTCCCCGATGCAGACCTTTTCTATATTGAAGCAATTCCAGAATACCTCGAAGATATTGTTTCTTTCCTTAGTACAAGGAATTTCCCAAGGAATTATTTTGCAACCTAGAAGAGGCACTTGGTAGTCCACGTAGAATATTACCAACTTATTGTAGGTCATCTCTATAAGATGGGACTGGATAACATTCTCAGATGGTGTGTCCTAAACCATGAAAAGAAAGATATCCTATGGGAATGTCACTATGGAGTTGCGGGAGGGAACACTGGACGAAAATCGACAACACATAAAGTTCTCTAGGCCGGATTATGGTCAGCCATGTTATTCAAAGATGATAAAATATATGCTAGGTCTTGCAATGCTTGTTAACGAGTAGGGAAGCCATCATGCATAGACGAATTACCTCTTGATTAGGTTAGGGAACTGCAAGCCTTTGAGAAGTGGGTTGTTGATTTTATTGGACCAATTAACCCACCCGCAAGACATTCAAAGGCCATCTACATCATTACCACAACAGACTATCTTATGTGATGGACTGAAGAAGAAGCATTCCATGATTGTTCAACAAATACAACAGCTAGATTTATATTTGAAAATATTATTGCTGGATTTGGATTTCCTAGGATCCTAACTAGTGATCAAGGGAGCCACTTCATTAGCAACACAATCCCAACACTGAAGACACAATTTTGTATTCAACACCATAAAATTAATCCTTATCATCCACAAGATAATGGAACAATAAGGGAATTCAACAAGATTTTGGCGAGAGTGATGATGAAGGTGTGTTGTGCAAACAGGGAAGACTGGTATGACAGAGTTTAAGTAATATAATGGGCTTATAGGACTACCACAAAGAAGTTGCACAAGTACACCTCGTATCAATTGGTTTAAGGAAAGGAATGTGTGGTACCTGCAGATTTTATTACCCCAATCTCTATATAGCTCAGGATACATAGATTACAGATGACACATCCATTGCGCAAAGGATTGTAGACCTACAGGAACTAGAAGAAGTAAGGTTCCTTGTTTATTTTCATCAGTCAGTGGAGAAAGCTAGGTAAAAGGCTTAGCATGATCGACACATTAAGACTAAGAGGTTTGTGTAAGGTGATAAGGTACTCCTCTAAGACCGTCTCTATCATAAACATCCAGGCAATATGTGCCTGCATTGGTTAGGGCCATTCCTAGTGGTTGAGATCAGACAATCTAGTGCAGTCAAGCTAGCGCAACTGGATGGTGTCCTTCGACCAAGATGGGTGAATGGTGCATGCCTAAAACCCTACATTACACATACTTAACATGAACCATGGTTTCTCCAATCCAAGGGAGCATATATAGTAGGTAGACTTTGATTTTCTGTTGACTTTTATAAAAATGTTGAAATTTGTTTTATATATTTATATACTAACCTTGGTGTGTGATTAGGAGGACCATAACATATCTGTCTCATTTTTGTTGTTAGGTGTTTTTGTAACATACCCATGCATCAACGTGTTATCCGATGTGTATTCAATCTACTCATCCATACAAGTACAGCTTCCAAAAAACCTTTTTGATCGGGGGAGAATCGAATCTGAACTTTATTAATGGCTAAGTCTTGGTGACGCCAGTTCTAGTTGTATCTTTTAGGGTAATTGCCAAGAACTATCAACATTTCTTGTCAAGTCTTAAAAGTGCTTGCCCACATATATCTTGTTGATAATATTGTCATTATTATCAACTGTTAAAATGGTAATACCCTCACTCCAACCACATGTTGAGTAAGAGACCCATTACAGTCAGAATCTTTCTCGAATATTTTACCCCGTTACCAGTCTCGTCACACATCCGCACCATAGATTGCACTGATAGCCTAATTACTCATTCATTGATGATCCATTAATGATCTATCCTTCTACCTTAGCTATAATACTTCATAATATTTTTCAAAACCATTCTATTCACCATTTTGTCTTCTTTTGTTGAGTCTCTTCATCCTAGTGCATTTTGTGAAGTTAGTCGCCACCCAGTTCTTGAGCCATTGTCGCTACTAGAATTCTATCATGAAAATGTCAAGATTATAAAGAGGATGAGGCTCTGTATTGAAGGAAGCAGTTCCATATGAACCCTATGATCCTAGGATTGATTTCTTGGGTGATGTCAAAGGAAAATCCAAGTAGACAAAACTCCTTGACTTGGATCTCATGGACACAGCATTGTTCCCCCAAATGAACATCGACGTGTTCTATGAGATGGAATTTGGGATGATTGGGGAGGTGCAATTCCTCCTGAAGGATAAGTTTCGGAACCTGTTCCACTCGACAATTATGAACCTCTGGGACCTACCACTATTCGGAACCACTGGATAAGTTGTGCAATGCAATAAGTTATTGATCAACAGGGTGCATGATCATAGTTTATGGCTCAATGAAAGATATCCTATTCATGCTGAAGTTATTCACCAACTGACAAGACTATCTTTGGAGGGAGAAGATGTCTCCAAAGTTTTTCAAGGACCAAGCAAGCATGGAAAGAGGAAGGGAGAGATTAACATGTATGAGCACTTCCATACACAGAGAGCAGGTTGTATGGAAAAGATCAAACAAATCCTCCCTGAGATGGTCAGAAAGGCATGCTAAGTGATCTCTATCAAGGTCATTCACTCTGACTATAAGGGGGAATGTACACTGTATTCCTTGTCAGTGGTTGTGACACAAAACCCCTACCTCAGTAGGGATCTGTTGACCTCTCAACCTATGGTTCTTCAACTCCCTTTCAGTTGAAATGGCTATTTGATTCCCAGCTGGAATATTCAACACATATAACCACAGGTCCTTCTTAGAAGTTATGCCTATGTGAACAAGCACTAGTCATAAACCTCCACCTCTCGTGACCACTAGAGCAACCACTAACTTAACCTGAAAGGTAATTCGAATTTTGCGACTTCGTGATTTCTATTATGAGCCCCCCTAACTCCTTCAATCCCCGAAACCCCAAAAAGGGTTAACTGGTATTTTTCTCCTCCCTTATGCTTCAACCACGTGACCTCTAGTCATGTCTTAGAGATTCACCTCTGAGTGCATCAAAATTTCATGACTTATGAGTTTGCAATGAAGCTCTTCCCCTTTTCTCAAAGTCTAAACTTGCAGCCTCTTCTCCTCATATCGATGGCCCTGAGCCTCCCACGATCTGATGGTCCATATTATGTTGAAAATTCACAGATCAGGATTTCTCAACTCAAGATCTCTAAGTCACAACTTTCTCCACACTCCGACTCGTGAAATGCCAAAACTCGAACCCACAATATCAACGTCTCTTTTTGATATAGATCTGATGGTTGTTCTCCCTTCTGAGATTACAAGTATTGAATGAATCTCGCCTTAACTTTCCCATTGATCCACTGGATCCAATGGTCCATGGAAAATCAGTAATTATCCCTCTGAGAAACTTCAACCATCCATTCAATTTCTTGATAACCCCTTGCCAGATAGCTTGGTGTCTTTCTTCCTAAGCTTGATTTCTGTGAGGTGACTCCAAACCTCCTTCTTCCTTCGAAATCTTCAAATTCTCTATCCCTCTTGAGATTGGTTCTTGTTCTTGCTGCAACCTCAAGGATTCTAGGGAATTCTTGCACACACTCCTTGAGGCCTTTATGATAATCACTGATTATCCAAACACTCCAACTCTGTGCACTCTTTGCGACAGAAGTTCTTTCGCCACTCTCTTTGGTTGGAAAAGTCTAAGACTTCAACCGAACTGCACACACCTTGCAAGGATCTGTGCTTTCCTTGCACTTCTATTGGTATGATAACAATGGTATCCCTCCTGAATTTTTCTAAGGTAAAACGCAGAACCTTGTCAATGCACTCCTTGTGGACTTTCATTTCACTCCTTGCAAGAATTATTAGGACGAGAAACAATTGAAACTCATACTCTCCATTTCATGGACTTCATACATTCAACATGAAATCATAGATATACAGGCATAGCATTGAAACAAATGCATAACAGAGTATTCAAATGAACTGTAAACATATCAATCAATAGATGCAAACAATAACCATGATACACCATGAAATTGGATCAAAGCCTCCTTATATTAATTTAAGTGCTTGTGTACATGGTCTCTATAGCAACATATATCTTCTCATACAACTTCTACAATCTCTATGTTCTTCTATGCTCTCCTATGCTCTCTTTCTCTATAGATTCTATATGCTGACTTCTCTACTAGAATAATGATACAATACAACACAATACATATGAGGGATATTTCTCGAGTTTTCCCTCCTACAACCTCAAGCTATCTAATTGAATTAAAGTATACATCTACTTTACATTGATCACATTAAATTCATGCAACCGACAGATGAGAGAAACCACTCAAGATCTGTGTTAAAATATCCAAACCATAAAAGAAAAAAATATATGTTTGAGATATTACATTAATGTGTCATCTTTTCAAATTCAAAACGTCTTCAAAATGTGTGCTGGTGCATATCCAGCTGTCCTCCTCTTGTGCACACTTGCTGGAGATGCTCCTGCATCATACTCCTTTGGCTGAAAAATTCATGAACTCATGTTCATGAGCTCCTACAACATCTATCCATGTTTCTAAATATATGTTTCACTTTCCCAATCAGCATCCTCAATCGGGTGTCCTTTACATTTTACCAAATATTCAAAATATGTTCTTCACCTAGTCTTTTTACTGACTCTCTGATCAATGATATTTTCCATCTGCGACTTTTTATCTATAGGCATATGTTTAAACCACTGAATTCCCTTCCGATTCTCTTCTCCTCTGGATTCATTTGTTTTGTAAGGATACATATCTTCTATGTTGAATATGGGCGATATTCCCACACCATCTCCCAATTCTGTCTCATAAGAATTTTCCTCAAATTTTCGTAAAATCTTACATGGTCCTATCTTTTTCATATTGATCTTATTATATGTTCCCCTTGGGAATATTTTTTTTCTTAGATGTGCTAAAACCAAATATCCCACTTCAAATTGACTCTCCCTCATGTGTTGATCTACTATGTGCTTATATTCCTAGTTCGAATTCTACAACCAGTCTTTAATATTACTATGGAGCTCCTGCATCTCTACTACAAAATCTTATGTTCCAACACTTCTGAACTCAATTTTCTCCAAGTCTTTCAACTCATATACTCCTCTTGGTTGCATTCCATACATTATCTAAAATGGGCTCTGTCCTATTCTCCTGTTAGGTGAGTCGTTATATGAAAATTTTGATTGTGGTAGAATTTGATCCCACTAACCATGATGTTCATCTACTAAACTCCTCAATAAATCCCCTAAAATTTGTTTTACTACCTCAATCTATCCATCTGTATGAGGGTGATATGCCGAGCTAAGAGATAAAATTGTCCCCATCTTCTTCCATAGTGTCCTCCAGAAATGACCAACAAATTTGGTATCTCTTTCTGAAACAATACTCTTGGGTAAACCATGAAGTTGAACAACTTCTTTGAAAAACAAATTTTCAATGTGTGTTGCATCACTGATATTTTGACATGGAATAAAATGTGCCATTTTGGAAAATCTATCAACTACCATGAATATGGAATCACAACCTCTCTGTGTCCTCGGTAGTCCCAAGACAAAATCCATGCTTACTGCGTCCCACAGCTTCTCTGGTATTGGCAATGGTTGATACAACCATGTATTCTGTCTTTTCCCCTTTGTGTGCTGGAAAATTCTACATATTTTGACAAATTTCTTGACATCCATCCTCATCCCTGGCCAATAATATAAAGTGTTCAGTTGCACAAATGTTTTTTCATGGCCAAAATGTCCAACCAATCCCCCACTATGTTTTTCCTTTAAAAGGTTTTCCCTCATAGAACTCTTTGGGATACACAACTAATTTCCTTTGAATAACAGTCCATCTTGGATCAAGTATTCAATTCATTGGCTGATATCTCTTAGAACAGGGTTATCACATGCTTCATAAGCATCCTTGAAATCTGAATCATCTCTGTACATATCCTTAAGGCTATCAAAACCTAAGGTCTTCACACGAAATTCCTGCAAAATCAAACATTTCCTGCACAATGCATCAACAACCTTGTTAGAAGTTCCAGAAAAGTGATTTATAGCAAAAGTAAAGTTCTGCATAAATTCAACCCATTTTGCATGTTTCTCGTTCAATTTCTCCTATTTGGTTACAAATTGTAAGGCATGGTTTTTGCTATACAAAACAACTCCTTTGGAACCAAGTAGTGCCTCCATTTCTTCAGCACCTGTATGAATACATAAAACTATTTATCATACGTGGAATATTTCATCTTGGTCCCTTTCATATTCTCACTAAATTATGCAATTGGTCTATTGTCCTAACTTAAGACTTCTCTAATCGCAAATCCACTTGCGTCACATTTGACTTGGATTTTTTTACTGAAATCTGGCAGAACTAGAACTGGTTGTTTGGTTATCTTCTCTTTCAGTAACTTGAAAATTTTCTCCGCTTCCTCTATGCAATGAAAATATTTGTGTCTTTTCTTGACTGTGTCCATCATTGGTGCACTAATCCCACTAAAATTTCTAATGAACTTTATGTAAAAACTGGCTAATCCACAGAAGCTTCTAACTTCAAAGATATTCCTCGGTGACGGCCATTCTTTGATCACTTTTACCTTCTCCAGATCCATCTTCAACTCATTCAAAGAGATCACAAAACCCAAATAAATGAGTTATATCTTCATGAAAGACAACTTCTTCAGATTTATCAGCAAATTCTCTTGCTGCAACCTCCTCATCACTAGAGTTAGATGTCTTAGATTCTCTTCCTTGGTCTTACTGAAGAACATTATATCATCAAGATACACAAATACAAACTTCCTAATGAAATCTTTCAAGAATTCGTTCATTAATCTCATAAAAGTACTTGGTGCATTCATCAAACCAAATGGAATGACAAGACATTCATACAATCCTTCATTCATCTTGAATGTTGTCTTCCATTCATCACCTTCCCTTATTCGAATCTGATGATATCTTCTTTTCAAATCAATCTTTGAAAAAAACTTTGCTTCACTCAATCAATCCACCAAGTCATCCATCCTAGGTAAAGGAAAGCTATACCTGATGGTGATTTTTTTTATAACCCTCAAGTCTATACACATCCTCCATCCACCATCTTTCTTTGGACTTAACACTGTTAGCAGAGTGCATGGACTCAAGATTTCCCTAATCAACCCTTTATCCATAAAATCCTAGACTTGCTTCTTGACTTCCTCATTCTCCTACGGCATCAATATGTACCTTGCTTTGTTAGGTAAACTCGCTCTTGGTATAAGTTAAATGTGATGTCTTATACTTCTGATGGGTGGAAAAAAACAAGGCAAATCATCCACCATTGTATCAACAGAATTCTCCAGCAGTTCCTGAATTTCCTCCGGTAGATCATCTATCGACGTGTTGGTCAAGATGACTCTAGGTTTTCTTACCACAACAAAATGCAGTTCTTCTTCTTTCTTGACTTCATCTAGAATTTCCTTCCCACTCATGAGAATTATAGTATTGCTTGCTTCTTCACTTTCTTGTCTTCAATTGGCAACAACATATGCATCCTACCATTCTTTTCCAAGGTATAGGTTTTCTTTCTCCCATCATGAATAACATTTATGTCATATTGCCAAGGCCTCC
>JZKD02S1945577.1:410921-457035 GCA_000966675.3 Picea glauca | reverse complement strand
TTTAGGCCCTCAAAATGGCTCCAAAAGTTAAAACCTGCTAAAAATAGTAAATTGCCAAAATTGCCAGAAAACTGTTTTGAGCCAGTTGGAAAAGGTGGGTGGCCACCGATATCCATCTGGATAAATTCTCCCCTTGGAGAATGAAACCCAAGTGGTTGATTTGATGTCATTATCAATCAATCCTACTCTCCCTCTAGAGAGTAAACCCGATTTTTCCCATGTTTTTCTCGTTGATACAAAATCTACAATGTTGGGGGGCATTCCTCCTTCTCCCGCAAAACCCCGTCGAAGTAATAAGTCCATCCTTTTTTATTGGGGTATGCTAACTAGACCTCGTCTTTCCTCCCACATTCCTTTCAATATTACAGTACAATTTTGTGGTTGGGACATTCCTTAGACACTGATAGATGAAGGTTCATGTATTAGTATTTTGTCCTCTATTACTTGGCAAGCTTTGGGTTATCCTGAACTTGTGCCAGTTACCCAGACTCTGTTTTCTTTTAACAGAAGAAGTAGTCACCCTTTAGGGATCCTTCCTTAGTTTTCTATAACTTTGGGAGGGAAAAATGTCTTTGTTGATGTTATGGTAGTCCAAGACCCTTTGGATTTTGATTTACTCCTTGGGCGAGATTATGTCTATTCCATGAAATCTATTATGTCCACTCTTTTTTGTGTGATATATTCCCACATGATGGAAGAATGGTTACTATTGATCAACTTTCATTTGTTGTCCTTGACTTGACCATCAACTCAATGAACTCCCTAAATAGGTCTTATATGTAGTCGGTATCACCCCTGCCATAGGTCAATTATGTGGCGTTGTCTCCCATGACTTCAAATTCCGATGACTTAGATCTGATAGTTGACATGGTGATCTCTTTGGTAGGGATCTTGGAGCCTGATCAACTTACCCCTATCACGGACCTCGACATGTGTTCCTTACAAAGTGTTTATCTTCCATCCAGTGAAGATCTGTTGGAATCCATGATTGACATTTTTCCCTTGACATGGTGTCCTTCCAGAGTGTTCTCCTCTTGGAAGCCATGATCAAGAAGAGATAAAAAGCATAATTTCTCTTCTCTGTGGTAAGCTCGTTAAAAAATTAAACTGAGGCTACGAGCATAGTTTCTCTTCTCTATGGAAAGATCATTAAAAAATGAAACAGAGGTCACGAGCATAGTTTTTCTTCTCTATGGAAAGCTCGATAAAAAATGAAATAGAGGTTACGAGCATAGTTTTCCTCTTTGTTGCAAGCTCATTAAAAAATGAAACAAAAATCTAGGGATTGAACTTGGATCCTTGAGCATAGTTCTTTTCCCGTGTCAAGCTCATTAAAAAATGAAACAGTCACCTCTCCCATCAGGTCAAGTATTTCGCTAGATCTCGTAGATGTCGAGTCGAGTCTTTCGTCAGGTCTCGTATTTGAACCTTCATTTCATCCACCTGTATCATTTGTCTCCATCTAGTAGAGAAATTGGTGACAACCTCAAATTCGGTGAATGAATTGAAGCTTGGGGGGGCATGTCTCTAGCCTTTGATGATCATTTTGGAGTTAAGCCACTAGATTTTCAAGCTAGGGGAAGAGTACCAACCATCCATGGGTATCCCAACCTTTGGAAATTACGTTGGGAACTTACAAGCATAGTTTAATTTTTTTTCAAGCTTGTTTAAAAATGAAACCAATACTGAGCTTAGTCTTTGTTATTTCTCGCACTCGTAAATACATGAGAATGTAACCGGGTATACTTTTATCGCTTTTTCAGACTCACATGGATACATGAAAAAGGAACCCCCTGGAGTCATCTTTAAGCTCTTTTCAAACTCTCTAAACATGAAAAGATTGTCGAGTGATCTTGCTTCCTTTCACACTCGTTAAAAGGTTTGAAAGGGCATCTTTCGAGTGATAATTTATCTCTTTTTCATCCTCATGAGACTAACATTACGAAAAAGGACAACACTGGAGTCATCTTTAAGTTCTTTTCAGACTCTCTAAACATGAAAAATCACTGACTTTACCTTCTCTAGACTCGTTAAACAATCATACATTGAAGGGCCCATATGGGACCGAACCCTTACCTCTTCTTGTTTGTTAAAAAAAGGAAGAGGGACTTACCAAAGGCGAGTTATATCGAGCATGTTTTATCCTCCTTGAGCTCATTAAATCAAAAATATTTACTCGTCTATCTGGATGGGGGAAAATTTTGAAGGAAGCAAGCCAAGTAGTTTTTGAAAACATCACAAGTCACTCTTACGATCACCCTTGAACATGGCACTTTGTCTTTGCATGCATTTTCATCCTTTGAACCTATGCACTAAACTAATCCTCTTAGTTTCCCTACTCCTTTGGGTCACTCGATGAAAGTCACAGTATCCGCTGAATTATCGTGTTTTGGTCCATGTCATGTTTCTGTTGATGTGCCTCAATGTTCAAGGGAATTATCTGCCTCAAGAGTCAACCATCACAATTTTTTTGTTTCAATACCCATGTCAGTCCATGTTCATTTGATCCACCAATTTACATATCTGTGTCAGTTTTGTGTCATTGATGGGGGATACATAAAGGCCCTCCTTCGATGATTTTGTTCCTGTCGACTTCAGCACATTATCTAGGAACTAGACTTAGAAACTAGTTAGTACCTTGGGACCAACATGCCTCAACAACAGGCCTCCTCAAGTCCGATAGTGGGTTTACATAATTGAAGTTTGATCGGATGATTCCATGGATGTTCAACTTCAGCTAATCCATTTGCATTCCCTGGAATGTACTAGGGTACCTTGGGAATCATTGACATCAATGGTGATTTCCCTCTTACTTTTTAATGATTTACCTCATTGACTGGTAATCAAGTGGTCTCTGCCATGTTCGACATCATGACATCTATTCACATGGTTAGATTTGTACCGCATCAGGATCAGTAAGAAGAACCTGGGTTGAGTGATCACTCTGATATATACTTTTCCCAGGTTGTGACAGAGTTTCTTTTGAACATTGACATGTATACTGTCACATAGATCCACTTTGTATTGGTTTGTGGCTATGCCTTGTTGTCTCATATATGCACTGTGTATTTTTCATGTCTACGATCAGTTCATGTCATGTAAGTATAGATCCACATTGTATATTTGGTGGCTATACCTTTTTGTTAATACAATTATGGATCCGCAGTGTATTTTATGGCACCCATACCTTGCAAGTCTTTATCACCCAAGCATAGGTATGCATGCCTTGGGTTTGAAACATATCATAAAATTTGGTTGAAGGTTGTGTGCAACTTCTACCAAGTTCTCTAAGTCCATACCCTTGCTCGAAAAATTCTACAAAGTACTTCATTCATCATTTTCTATCTTCTAACTTCGCACTTTGGGGGGCAATTTGTTACACATCAAAATTACTCACTTCAATGATGACCTATTGTCATCATGACTAGTGTCATAAGTGTCGCATTTTATCTGCAAGTGTCACAAATATCATACTTCCATATTGCCTATGTCATGTCTCTAACGACATCACACGGACACTTAAGACACCTTCAAAGACTGGTTTAAGAAGGAGAAATCATCTGATAAAGAGTACAAAGATTTTTCCATGAAGAAAACTACTTAAAATAAATTTTGGAGGGAAGCACTCCCCTACCCACTATCAAGGAGTGCCAGTGCTCCCTACCCTCCTTTGGGTGAGAACTGTAGCACCCTATACACCCTTCTGGGGGAGCACTAGGCTTTTCTGAAGGAATTTTGGGCAGTGCTCCCCTACCCATTATCAGGGAGTGCCAACACTCCCTAGCCTTCTTTGGGGGAGTGTTGCAATGCTCTGTGCACCCTTTTGGGGGAGCATTGGCTTGTTTGAGAAAATTTTGGGTTGTTGAGGAGAATCAGGGAAAGATCCCCCTTATCTTGGAAATTAGTTGGATTTGAATATGAGGTCAAGGCTACATCTTAGGGAGGATCCACAACTGAAGGAGAAATATCCTCAACCTATCCCAAGAATCTCTAAGGTGGTTGGGTGTCTCCAAGCTTATATAAGGAGGCCTTCTCATGGTGAAAGATGGAGAAATTGAGAAGCACCTAAATTATGATATCATAAGGAAGGGGAGACATTGAAGGCATCAAAGTTATGATCTCATAAGGGAGATATCATTGACGCATCATCATTTTTTGTGTGGATTATTTGAGCAAAGGGTTGGACAAGGAGATATGGGAGAGGATGTTGCACCTTCATCAAAGGTTTGTAAGTATTATCTATTGTTCTCATTAATATACATATGTGCTTGGACGGTTTCTTTCAAGGTTGTGTCTATTCTACATGAGCTTATCTCTAGTAGATAGATCTTGTTTTAAGCTAATCTTAGTGGAATAGGAAGCTTGATCTGTCTTTGTTTGATTTGCAGGACTTGTCGAGGAGCATGGGGATAAAAGGTCAACTCATACTCTGTGAGGACAAACATCTTTAAAAAGGTGCACCTTTATTCCTCTTCTCTATACATTAGTTTAGCTAGGTTTAAAAGGATATTAGTGACCAAATTTAGCACCCTTTCTGTCTTGGTCTTAGGATTCTAGAGTCCAAGAGGGAATCCACTTGTCCACAAGGGGATTTCTCTATAACAGTTCCTATCAACATATTGTCTCCCTTGCGAACTTCCTCCCCTTTCTGGGTGGTTATGAGGTTTCTTTTATTCATCCTTGGACTTATGTACTCTATCTTGGGCAACTGCTTTGCCTCTACTTTGACTTCTACCTATGCCCCTTTCAATTTTCTTTCGGTCCATTTTCTCTTCTACCTTCAGATAAATATGATAAGCATATTCTACATTCCTAATAGTCACCATGCTCATCTCATCCTAAATGTCATATCTCAGGCCATTCATATATCTGGAAACCTTTTCATCATCACTCTCACGATGACCTGCTTTGATGTTTATCCTGTAAAACTCCTCAGTGTATTCCTTCACTGTCATCCCTTTCTGTCTCAAATTATGCATTCTTCATAACAGATTAATTTGGTAATATATGGGTATGAATTTGTCTTTCATATTTGCGACCATCTTGTCCCAACTTTTGATTATTTGTTTTCCTTCACAATGCCTATCATCCTGCAGTTAATCCCACCACAGTGTTGCATGCCCTTTTAGTCTAGTGACACCATGTTTTACTTTTTTATCTTCTTTTATATCCTCATAATCGAAGTATTTATATAGAGCTCTAAACCAATCTAGCATCTCCTCAACGTCTAATTTTCCTTCATACATTGGGATATCCATTTTTTCTCTGGCCCCTATTCTTGCAATAGATTTGAATAGATGTTCCTCTGCAGCATCTTTAGCTACAAATTCTTCTTCTAATCCTGCTTCATTCTCATTTTCGGCTTCACTAAAATCTGTGGTATCAGGTGTTCACGTCTGTGTTGTCTCCATAGCATCCAATTGAGCACAAAGTTCTCTCATATCCCTTTCCATGGTTGTATCGGGCATAGGTATTTCTTGATGTCTCCTTGGCGACATTGTGTCAATCTGTCCATGCAAAATTCAAATCACAATTGTCCTCTATATTCCCTCTACAGAAAACAAAAGTTATTAGTTAATCTCTGATACCACCTGAAGCAACACCCATACCTTAGCAGGGATCTGCTAACCTCCTGGCCTATGGATCTTCAACTCCCTTTGAGCTGAAATGTCTCTTTGATTCCCAATTGGAATCTTCAACACATATAACCACAGGTCCTTCTTAGAAGTTACGCCTACGCAAACAAGCACTAGGAATAAACCTCCACCTCTCGTGACCACTGAAACGACTATTGACTTAACCTGAAAGGTAATTTATATTTCAAAACTTCGTGATTTCTATTACGAGCCCCCCTGATTCCTTCAATCCCCGAAACCTCAAAAAGGGTTAACGGGTCTTTTTCTCCTTCCTTATGCTTCAACCACATGACCTCCAGTCAAGTCCTAGAGCTTCACCTCTGATCGCGTCGAAATTTTACAACTTACAAGTTTGCGATGCAACTCTTTCCCTTTTCCTGAAGTCCAAACTTGTGACTTCTTCTCCTCAAATCAGAGACCATGAGCCTCCCACGATCTGATGGTCCAACTTATGTCAGAATTTCATGGATCATGATTTCGCAACTCAAGATCTCTGAGTCACAACTTTCTCCACACTCTAACTCCCAAAACACTGAAATTCAAACCCACGATATCAACTCCTGCCATTGATCTAGATCTAACAGTTGTTCTCCCTTATGAGCTTACGAGTATCGAAGGAATCTCGCCTTAACTTTCCCATTGATCCTCAAGATCCAACAGTCCATGAAAAATCGGTAGTTCTCCCTCCGAGAAACTTCAACCGTCCATTCAATTTCTTGATAACCCCTTGACAAATAGCTTGGCATCTTTCTTCCTGAGATTGATTTCTGCGAGGTGACTCCAAAACTCATCCTTCCTTCTAACTCTTCAAAGTCTCTAGCCCTCCTGAGCTTGTTTCTTGTTGCAACCTCAAGGATTCTAGGGAATTTTTGCAAGAACTCCTTGTGGCCTTTACGATAATCAATAATCATCCAAACACTCCAACTTTGGGCACTCTTTGTGACATAAGTTCTTCTGCCAATCTCCTTGGTTGGAAAAGTCTAATAATTCAACCGACCTATGTACACCTTGCATGATTTTGTGATATCCTTGCACTTCTATTGGTATGAGAACAATGGTATCCCTCTTGAGATTTTATGAGATAAAACTCAAAACCTTGTCAACGCACTCCTTGTGGACTTTCACTGCACTCCTTGCATGAATTCTCAGGATGAGAAACAATTGAACTCATACTATCCCTTTCATGGACTTCATACATTCAACATGAAATACCAGATATATAGGCACAACATTGAAACAAATACATAACAAAGTATTCAAACAAACTGTAAACATGCCATTCAATAGATGCAAATAGTAACCATGATACACCATGAAATTGGATCAAATCCTCCTTATATTAATTTAAGTGCTTATGTACATGGTCTCTATAGCAATAACTATCTTCTCATACAACTTCTACAATATCTATCTTCTTCTATTCTCTCCTAGGCTGTCTTTCTCTACAACTTCTATCTACTACCTTCTCTACTAGAATAATGATACAATACAACACAATACATACGAGGGAGCTTTCTCGAGTTTTCCCTCATACAACCTCAAGCTCTCTAATCCAATTAAAGTCTACATCTACTTTACATTGATTGCATTAAATGCCTAAAACCGACATATGAGAGTAACCTCTCAAGATCTATGTTACAATCTCCAAACCATAAAAGAAAAAAAAAGAAAAAAATCCAGATATTACATTAACGTGTCATCTTTTCAAATTCAAAATGTCTTCAAAATGCACACTGGTGCATATCCAGTTGTCCTCCTCTTACGCACACTTGTTGGAAATGCTCCTACATTAGGTTGACTTTTGTGCAATGATGCATGGTTCAATTGGTGTAGTTATTTGTTCGAAGAACTCCTCGTCATTTGCAAGGAAGTTCAAGAGCAGGGAGGCACCTTCATATATGGATATCTACTTCCATATTTTTCAATGCTGAAGTGGAGGCCACCCACGAGAAGACAAATAGAACTTGTTGACAAAGGTCACCTCACCAATATTTTTTATCCTTGTCATGCAAGTCCAGACTCAATAAACATGGATTTCAACAACATTGAGTTCCTAAAGTGGTATAATCAGTTGATTGAGGCCACCCAAAGGATGTATATACCACAAGAGCTTCTAAATTTTCATATGAGTAACATCTCATTTTCTCTAAACTGCCATTATACATTTGTCTATCCAAGGCATGCAAAGCCTTCAGAATTTCATACAAATTCGCTACCATTCTATTTGGATGAGAAGATACTAGATAAGAAAATCATTTCTTGGCTAGGAGTTAAATGCACCTTGTGCAAGTCAAGTGTCCATTATTCATTGCCACTAGAATTGTTAAAGAAGAAGATTCTAGTAGAAGAAGAAGGGTCAAGCTCTGGAAAGGTAGAATGGCCCCAAAATTCACCAACGGCCTTAGAATTAGTGGAGGAGGAAGAAAACCAGTTGCATAGGACAAAGAGACATTTTCCAGGATGTCCCAAGCTTTTGGATGATGCCATCTTCTCAGGTAAAACCATTAATGAAATCTTATCTACTGCATTTATACAAGAGGTTTCAACTAAGAATCCCAGAACTGATGTGTCCCCAACAGTCATCCCAACTAAAATCATCACCCCCCCAGGCCTATATCAACTTCGCTACCTCGTACTCGAGCATCCACTTGAGAATCTCAGAATATTATATATATCATCGATGACACTGAGTCTAACCCAAATAT
Source organism: Picea glauca (assembly GCA_000966675.3). NCBI lineage: Eukaryota > Viridiplantae > Streptophyta > Pinopsida > Pinales > Pinaceae > Picea > Picea glauca. The sequence goes on along the minus strand of JZKD02S1945577.1, from coordinate 448,694 downwards.
ACCTTCCACCATAGTCATTGAGCAACAACCATCATCACCAATTGTAACTACCATAGTCCCGCTACTGCCCAATTCCCGAGAACTTATGCAGCTTGATATTCCATAAACGGTTCCCTTTCAGGAGATCAAACCATCCACAATACCAGTACTTATGCAACTCTCACATGTTCCGTCCTAGATACATAGTCTCTAGGGAGAAAGAGCGACACATAAGTCATGAAGGATCATATTAGAACCCCTAAAGTTCCACCCATAACGTAGCTCACGATGTTTTTAATGGGTAAATCAATAGATGCGGACATGAGCTAATCCCCCTAGATCCACCTGGATCTAGAAGAAAACAAGATGCAACAATACACTTTCCCTATATTATGATCATTGAATTTAATTACCAAAGGAGAAATATATAACATACCTTATGAATCACTTCTTTATTTCTTTGTTGATCCTGCTTTGCTCCAATGCTCCTGTGAGATCAGGTCTGTAATAACACAAATCAACTAATGTGAAAGCAAAAATAATGAAATTCAATGACAACCTAAACATGTGATCAAGGAGTCATGTAATAAAATATCAATCATTTTATGGGAAAGAGACATGCCACCATATTATATTAACGAAATATAGAGGTTACAACCAAATCGCCTTGATGCCGCAAGTTCCCTTTCAATGACCCTTCGTTCTGACACACACATACATTTGCTCCAATATTTGCATGAATATTTCTCTCAAAAACTTGATGGATGAATTGAGACCTCAAGTATCGCTTGAAATAGGATTCTTCACACAAATTTCAATCTATTCTCTCTTCAGTCTCTATGCTTCTTTATGCTTGTACCTCTAACCTTTTCCATGAGAAGCCTATAATTATATAAGAGAATATGAAGTGGTTAAAGAGATGAGGATGATCCCATCAAATCAGAGAAGTCAGTGGGATCGTAACCATACAGACACCACCTCATATTTCCAGAAGATTCCACTTCTAGAAGTTGATAGAACTTCTTTCATCTTTTAGTTTTAAAGTGTCGTCGTGACCTGCCTATCTGGCAGCCTGTGAAAATCCCACAGATTGTCTATAGTGCAGCACATGGAAATCAAGGATTTTCGCACTGTGTAAAGGGAGCTACCCGCAGTGGCCTTCCAAAAATGCATCTTGGAAGGGTGGAAAGAGGTTGCTTTTCTCAGGAAAAAGACTATATTGGGAACCTGAACACATGTTTATGTAATCATCATCAGGGTGACCAAAATAATGTGTAACAAAATGCCCCCCAAAGTATGAGGCTGGAACTCTAGATAGTTGAAATACTTTGTAAAATAAGCATGTATGTGTTGAGAACTAGGGGCGCACCAATCAAGAACCTGCAAACAATCAAACATCTATACAATATCACATTATGTCTAAGGTAGGCATTCCCATGTCCAGACCGTAAATGATTGAAACCATAAATGTAGGTCATGGCCACCAATTATACAACGTGGATCCATGCATTGAGAACTCAAGTACGAACATAGCCACAAGACATACAAGGTGGATCTCTGTGTCAAAAAAAATAAAAAATACTCCATCGCAACCTGGACCAAAAAATGATGAAGTCGAGGGTCGTCAATCCATCATCTGTTAGTACGATTCTAGTCACATGATTGCATATGTCGAAGTTGAACATGAAAAGAAACCACTTGATTACCATTCATTGATGAAAATTGTTAACAAGTGCGAGGGAAATCACCATTGATGTCATTGACTCCCAAGGTACTCTAGTACAATCTAACAAGTGTGAATAAAGGAGTTGAAGTTGAACACTTGACAGAATCTCTCGATCATGGATCGATGACGTAGATCCATTGTCGAAAGAGAAGAAACCTACCATTGAGGTATGCAGGCTCTAAGGTACTAAATAATTCCTAAGTATTTTTCCTGGATAATGAGCTGAAGTTGACAAGAAAAGATTCATCACAGGAGGGCCTTGATGTAACCCCCATCAATGACACGAAATAAGTAATAGATTTAGGGTATATAAAAATACATATGTGACTTGGGATTGACACAGGGAAGGCCGACATGGTAAGAATGGACAATTGCAGATGGCTGACTTGATAGAAGGTTTCGGTTGAACTTATCTTGAACATATGTATGACATGACAATGATCTTGGAAGTATTGACTCAAAGACGACCCAAGATACGAATTTGTAGAAGTTCTGACAAGAGACAAATGGATTACTCAACCCAGATTCAAATGACGAAGAGGGGTTTCATGTTCAAGAGTGACGCTTGATACCATTAATACAGAGACACATTCCTTTCCCAAATTTTCCCCCACCATTTCTGGCAAGTACCTCTTTATTTTTACGTAAGCTTGAGGAGGATAACATATGATTTTCAATTTAAGCTCATTCTTTGGGTGAGTCCCTCGGAGTAAATTTAACAAACCCTAAGAAGGAGTGGTTCAGTCCCATATGGGTCTGTCGATATATGTTTAACGAGTCCAAAGATAGAAAACTCGAAGGTTTTTCATGATTATAGAGTATGGAAAAAAACCTTAAAAGAGAAATCTCTCAGTTCCTTTTTCGTAAAATAGTTCGACGGGACTGAAAAAGTGTTCAACTATCGCCCCTCAAACATTTTCTTAAAATACTTTTACGAGCATGAAAAGAGAAAGGTCTCTCAACAATATTTTCGTTTTTAAGGAGCATGAAAAGAGCATAAAGGATTCTCCATAGGTTTCGTTATTTTTGTGTTACCATGACGAGTATGAAAAGATAAAAAAAGTATACACAGTTACATTCTCATTGGTTTTCAAGCCCGAGAACGAACAAAGATTGTGCTTGAGGTTTTTTCGAAAACCCTTAAAAAGTAGTTGTGCATGTGACAAAAATAAAATAAATCACGAAAACTGCCCATAATTCATTGTCCAAAGTCCTAAATTCCTTCCTGCAAGGAACAAAACACTTACAAGACCTTTGGAGTTAATGGGTTTTTGACAAAAATGTATTTATATAAAACAAAATATTATAAAAAATGATAAAAAGGAAATAAATAGAAGCAAAAAGTCTTTTTCACCATTTTATTTTCACTTGGTCAAAAACTTACCAAAAACCCTTGTTTTTTACCTCAACTTCAATGACGGATTTCGGAGGCCATGGGAGATCATTCAATGAATGGATTGTGTAAAATATGTAAGCATCTCATATTCTATATTTTCAATGGATTAATTTTTATTTTTGATGGTAAAAAACCAAGATTGTTTGATGATTTGGGATTGCTAGTCATGTGTTGGGGCCGTCGTAAGTGGCCTATAATGGGCCCTGCGGAAATCAATGATTTCTGTAGGTGCATTAAGGCGCACTCGCGGAAATTCCACACTGTACTTGAATTTTGATTTCGGCGGACAGAAAACTAAAATGAAAAGTGAACGTTGACTCAACAAAAATCCCAAAAAATGTTGAAAAAGTGTGCTAAAGATCTTTTTGTTTCCCATGAAGATGTTTGCTTGCAAAGATGTAGGAATGGAGAGAGCATGAGCACAAAGAATATGATCTCATGGATTTAAATGATCTGAGGGCCATGAATTCCCTCTGGCAATGTGTTCTATTAAAATTCTTCAAAGGTCGGGGCATGAGAGCCCAACGAAGATTACTACAATATTTGGTTCATATGTGGGATTCAGAACAACAAGTGTTCCACATGGGTGTTCATGTCCTCTCTTTAGATATTGAGGACATTTATTTCCTAACCGGGTTGTTACATCATGTGGCATGCATGACTCTGACAGGTGGATGAGGTGGTGTATTTCCCATGAGTGAGTACATTCGTCGGCATTGTGAAACTAATGTCGAAAGACGTAAAGGAAAAGTAGCAATCCGAGGTGTGAGAGATTTGACCCTCAGAACCATCCTTTTTACTATTGCACAGATGGAAGGGACTGCTTGACCACACATGGCACTCCAAAGTTACTTTCAATATGCTATTGAATGGTTGGAGCCTTAAGTATTCAATTGGTGTGATGGTGATCTACGCAACATGAAAATGCAACTCACGAAAAGTAAGAATGGGGACCTAAAACAATTCGATTATGGGTCCATTTTAGTATCATTCTTCCTAGAAAGAGTTTCACACCTATGCCTGCATGTGGAATGGGGAATACCAGCACTGAGAGACCCACGGATGAAAAGGTGGAGTGACCTGATGACACGGCATGTGGCAGGCCAGATTGTGAAGTATGGCGACGCATTCTTCAATTGGTCGGGACCGCAACTCATGATTATTGATGATTATGCTTATGTCATTCTAGACTTTCGAGGTGATCTAGATTTGGTTCTCCCTAAGGGATCTTAGTGGGGAGATCTAGGTAAGAAAGGAATTTGTGTTTTTACAATGTTTTTATGAGTTTCAAAATATTTAATGTTTTTGTGTTTTAAATCAAAAGAATAATCAAAAAAATTTGATCATGCAGATGTAGGGCCACATCGACCCCTAGGCTCTTCTCCTATTCAGAGGCGAGGAGAGGCACGCGTAGTAGCTAGATGGGATTACAAGGATTATGATGCAACAGAGAAGAACCTGGAAGGCTTGATGGCATACATCCCTGATATATCCATCGAGGAGATCCCGAGGCGTTATCAATGCCATACTGTAGGCATATCCGACTCACTTAGTCGGTTACTACGTAGGGTAGCGAGAGAAGTAGTATGCTATCATGAGAAGAATCCATGAGTCCATTTTGTAGGGGCCATGGGATCTATATTTTGATATTTTTATCTTCGGATGAAAACTCTTTTTGTAAACATTATATTATTATATATATACATGAGGCTTTTACCGGTTTACTCTGCTTTTTGTACAATATGTGAAATGTGATTGGAATTACAAATGTGTCAAATGTCTGTCTAATAAATAATTATCTAGAGTATCAATTAATGTATTTAGACATATAGGAATGTGTTGATATTCAATATAATCGAAATGACGTTCCAAGAGGCAGATTCATAAATATACTCGTAATAGAGTAGGGCTTCGGATAGTATAGACATTGTTTAACTGTAGTACTACTAGTTGTGAATCAAGTCGTATAATGAAGCGATGAATCCCAAGAGAAAAAACACTAGTCAATAATTCGATGATCGTGCTATACTTTGCAATATTATTGGTTGCTCGATCGAGACAAACACCTTGTAGACAAATAATTTCGTTTGAGGGTGCATAAATTTCCCAAGCAATAGAATCTAAGTTCCGGGTACTACGGCTAGCACCATCAGTGAAGCCAATGTGAGGTAGAAAAAACACTGACATTTGGAGACCAAACATAATGTAGGGTAAGTGGTCAAGGGTAAAATTAAAATAGAAGAAACACACTAAAGTAACACACAAGAGTATGATACAGTAAAAATACAAGTGCTTATGCAGAGACAGGCTAAGTGTAGTACTTCTTCAAGTAAAGCCCATTCCTGGTTTCACTCAAAGGAGTTCCACCATAATCTACTAACTCATATGCTCCCTTCTCTAACACTCTTTTAACAATATAAGGGCCTCGCCACATAGCCTCAAATTTTTTGGCTCCTAGCAAATCACGATCTTGTTCATAGAGGAGAACTAGATCACCTTCAAAAAATGCATGTAGCTTGACATGTTTGTCATATTGGGATTTTACGCATTTCTTTTGGATTTCAATAACTAGGGTGGCATCTCGATAGGTTTCGTCCAATTGTGTAAGATATAACAGGCGTTCCTCCTCAGCATAGGTGTTTGGGAGAAGTTGGACAACTATTTTTAACAATGGAATTTCACATTCAATTGGTAGAATAGCTTATAAACAGTACACTAATTGGAAGGGTGTAAACCCCATGGATGACTTCATGGATGTCTGATAGGCCCACAATGTTGAGAACAACATCGTGTGCCAACTTGTTTTGTGAATTTCGATAATCCATAGAATCATGGTAATAAGTACTTTGTTTATTTATTCAACTTGGCCGTTGGCTTGTGGATAGTAGGGGGTTGAGTTTTCATGTCGAAGACCTAACTTTTTCGTAATATCAGACATCATAAAGTTTTGAAAGTGGCTACCGTGATCAATGATGATAGCCTATGGGATTCCAAATTGTATAATAATGTGATTGAAGATGAATAGGGATTCATTTTTACCTGTGTTGTCAAATGTAGGCATTGCCTCGGCCCATTTTGTGAAATAATCTATGGCTACAATAATTTACACATGCCCCCTGGCCGAGTGAGGGTTACATGTCATGAAATCGATGCCCCATTTAGCGAAGGTTCCAACTGAAACTATAGGATGTAAGGGAGCAGGGTGAGATATTATTTTGTTATTGCATGTTGGCAAGTGTGGCATTTTTGGACGGCAATAATACAATCTTTGAATAGAGAAGGCCAAAAATACCTAGCTTGAAATATATTTTGGGCAGTAGCATACCCAAACATGTGACCACCACATGCTCCAGAATGGCAGTGATTCAAATCTTTCTCAGCCTCATCATAAGTGAGACATCGTCAAAAAATGGAGTCAACTCCATGGCGATAAAGAGTATCATCGAGGATGATATACTGACAAGCTTGGTAACATATGCGATGACAGTCAGTACTAGACAAATTGGGCCAGAAAGTCTGAGTCTAGAGATATATAATGATATCTCCATACCAAATGGAATTGTAACTGATCAGAAAAAGAGATTCATCGGGTAATGAATCCTCTGCTACATTTTTCATCTCAGAATAGGGAATGTCACATATCAATTCAACAAACACCAAGGATTTCTTGGACTTAGCACATTCAAACTCTAATTCAAACTCCTGGAGTATCACAATCCATTTGGAGTATTTTCCCCGTAGCAACTGGTGTGTAATAATGTGTTGCATAGGGTTACAATCAGAAATCAAGGTGGTCTTGTGTAAAAGGATATAGTTCCAGAAAAGTTGGATAGCTTGAAAAGCTGCCAAGGCCAACTTTTCAACATGTAAATACTTGGATTTGGTAGTCGTGAGACTTTGACTCAAATAATAAATAACATGTTCATCATGAGAATCGTCCTCTTGGACGAGAACCATGGCGATGTTTGAATCTGAAGCATCAAGATAAAGGAAATAATCGCAACTATAATCGGGCGGGAAAAGTAGTGGAGTATGGGTTAAAGTCAATTTCAAAGAATTGAAGGATTTGTTGGCAGTGGTGTCCCATACAAATTCAAAGCCTTGCTTTAATATTCAAATAAATTCGAGTGTTAACGTAGTGTAGTTCAGGATAAAAAAATGAAGAAAGTTTTCCTTCCCTTGAAAAATTTGTAGCTGGCGAAGTGAAGAATGAGGAGGGAGATTGAGAATGGCCTCAACCTTCAAAGAATATACCTTGATCCCTTGATGTGACACAATAAAGCCTAAGATTCGGTCAAACTCCACACAAAAAACACATTTATGTGGGTTCAATTGGATATGATAGAACTGAAAACGAAGGAAAATGCCTCAGAGGTGGGCCGGATGATCACTACGATGCATGGAATGTGTTGGTAGGTCATCTAAATATGGTTGTACAATTTTCTTAATATCATGTAAAGCATAAGACATAGCACATTGAAATGTGGCACCAGTGTTCTTTAAACTAAAGGGTAGTTTCTGGTAGGAAAAAGTTCCCCAAGGACAAATAAAAGAAGTTTTGTGTTGATCTGTGGGTAATATGTTGATCTGATTATATCCAGAGAAACCGTCCATCAAAGAGAAGATTTCACATTCGACGCAATCGTCAACGATTTGGTCAATGAAGGGGGTGGGAAAGTTGTCTTTACGACAAGATTTATTGATATCCCTATAATCAACATAGACATGGATCATACCTTGTTTCCTGTTAAATGTAACTAGATTGGATACCCAATTAGTTAAATCCATGGGATAAATAAAGCCAGCTTTAAGAATTTTTTCAACCTCAAGCTTGATAGCGGCTAATTTGAAAGGGTGGACCGGGTGAAGTCTTTGTTGGACAGGTGTAGCACCCGGGTATGTCTTGATTTTGTGTACAACAATATTGGGGTCAATACCAGGCATTTATTCATAGCTCCAGGTGAAGACGTCATGGAATTCTTGAAAAAGGGATTTATACGTGGCAACTTCATTAGTGGAACACGAAGCTCCGATGTGAACATTTTCAACAACTCCAGGTTGTATAGAGATGTTGAGGGGGATGGTGGGTGAAATGTTTCTTAAGTTCCCTTTGTATAACACATCGTGTGTGGAGTCATGAACAGAAGTAAAAACGACAATGGTCGACGGGGTCGAAATCCATTTGTAACTCTCGAGGGTGTGTTGTTCTAGGAAGAGAATGGAACGATGATTTCCATTGCCCCAAGGAGTGTCCTCCATAGACATATCCGACATAATCATCTCATTTGTGTGAAAAATTATGTGAAAAGGATCAAGAGATGAATCTCCAAGAGAGGGGGTAGAGGGGGATGCTGATTGAATGGCTTGGTAAGCAGATTCAACCGAACTCAAGGGAATCTGGTCACCATAGTGGGAATAGTCACCAGGTTCAGGTATTAGCCATGGGTCAAAAGATGAATGGGTTTCACGAACAGAGGTGGAAATCATGTTGATCGAGGCAACCATAGGTGGTCGAATGTCAGGTGGTGGGATTGGGAATGTACCCATCATAGTGGACTCTTTTAGTAGACCCACGCCGACATTCTTGTATCCATGGGGTGTATTTGCAATAAAAGGTATGTTTTTGGTACATGTGTCAGAGTTGAAGAAGGCAGGTTAGTCTACGGTAACTACCTTTCCTTGATGCACAAAATGCACAATCTAGAAATGAGTAGACACAACTGCATGCATAGAATCGATCCATCTACGACTGAGTAGAAGGTTGTAACCAAGAGGTGCGTCAAATACCTCAACTTCAACGTTGACTATTTTTCCTTCTAATGTAATAGGCAACAAAGGGAGGACAATGTAGGGTGTAAATCTAGACTCATTAAAGGCCTTGAGCATGTTGTCTGATTTAGTTAAGGGAGGAGAGCCGATGAATTTCCAGTAGGAAATGGACACGACACATGGTGAGGCACCCTCATCAATAATTGTTCTACAAATGTTCTTGTCAGAGACAACAACTTGTATTTTAAATGTGAGTTGAGGGCGTAACCTTGGAATGTGATCTTCCAAGTTAAATATTATTAAATTTGTATTTGTAGGGTCAATTCCACCGATAGCTTTCAACAACACCTTTCATTATGTAGGACAACTCTGAAGGACTTCAAGGGATGACATCGCAAATGGTTCTTGTGCCAGATATTCCACTATACTGTAGTTCTGGGCAGCATGCGCATGAGGATTGAAATCAGACTTTCAAACCACACCCTTGGGAGGAGGGAGAAGGACTGTGTCAGGTTTTAGTCATTCGAGATGAAGAGGACCATTGGAAGATGGATCTAAGGGAGATTGTTGAACCAACGAAGGTGGTATATCATCAACTTTCTCCTTGGAGGAAGGGTAATCTTAGGCACGAGTGGTAAGTGTGATGTCATTCTTCTTTGAATCACCATTACACATAAGTACATAGGAGGTGGTGGAGGAAGAAGGTTGATCATGGATGACCAATTGATCCTATTGTTGAGAAGGGAAGGGTTGAGAGAAAATGGAAGGGGTAGGAGGTTTTGGGGTCCCTTGGAGTAACTTCGTGACCTCAACACGTCTCAGACAATGCTTTGTGTAGTGATCATCACCATAGATAAGGCAAGGATAACGAGGTTTGTGTTTATCCTTATCTTCAGTAGGTTGTGTCTTGGTATTATTGGATTGTGGGTTGTTATTCTTATCCTCCTTATTCCTACCCTTCCCTTTTTTAGATTTGTTCTTACTGGTAGAAGTTGATTGAATGACGTTCACTTTCAAAGTTTTATCGATGGGATGGGCAGGAATCAAAGAAATTTGAGCATTAGAAGCATGGGATTTGGGTGTGGTATGAGAGGTCTATGCAGACTGAGGTTAAGTATGGAAACTACCTATCACACCATCAATGGCATGAGAAGTTGTTGGGGTCATTGAGGTGGTCGTGGTAGAACGACGAGGTGCATCAAGGAGAAGATCATAAAGAGTACCCATTTGTGAATAAATGAGATCAAGATATTGGGCACGACTGATCGTCTGTTCTTTTGTGACAACACCACCCATAGAAATGTCTTTAGATATGTCATTCACAAAGGATTTCATGAACCATTCTGCCAATAATTGATCAGGAAGATCGAGTTTGATTAGACGACATCTTCATCTCCACTCATGAATGTGATCAAAGATATGAGTGTCTTTACTTTTCTTGAAAGAACTCAAAATCTTGGTCCCTATTTCATAACAGATTGGAAACTGGTAGTGAGTGAGGAAATCCATAGATAGGGTATTGAAATCGGTGAATAAGCCTCATGGAAATTCTATATACCACTTCGCGGCTGAACCCGTGAGAGTTCACTGAAAAAGACGTAATCGAATAGAGTCATATATCAAAGAGTTGGATGAACACCAAAGGTGGAAAGTCATTACATGATTGTTCAAGTCCGCTCCCGGTTTACCATCAAACTTATGAATTTTGGATGGTAGTTTGGCCGGTATTACGGGCCACTAAGGAGAGTGACTGATAGGATCATTTACAATTATAGAAATATCAGGGAGGTTCAGGGTGGCTAAGAAGGGTAATTTTATATTCACGTGGGGTTATTGGTGAGTTTGGGGAGGAACTCTCGTAGTTATACCAGTAGGACCGTAAGTAGTTTTCATATAATGTGAAGGCATGTAACCTATAGGGTTGTACTAGTTAGGTTTGTTCCCTTGAATAGGGACATTGGGTCAAGCGTTCAAACCCCAAATGGGATCAGATGTAATTGGATATGGTTGGCATGTACTAGGGGGTATGAAAGAGCTAGCGTGAGGTTGTTTCCCCCCAGTTGGTTGAGGATTATTTTGGGTAAGATAGTTCCAATATTGGGCCAAGGCTGCAAGTATGTTTTGTCCATAGGGTGGGGTAGGTGGGGGTTGCATCCCAATTGGGATTTGACCTCCAAAAGGGGATTGTGTTTGGCCTCCAGAGTGAAATTTTCCACCAACAAGAATATGGTAATTAGGTGTGAAAGACTAGGTGGTGCCACTATGGTCAATTTCTTCGATAGGGAATGGATAAGACCCTATATAAGGGGGATAAGGAAGTGTCAGAATAAAACCAGGAACAATATTGTGCCCACAATAAGTGGAGACTCCAGAAGTTTTGGATGGGACTTGGGTAGGAACGAGAATAGATGTATTCAACGCATGATATCCAGGGGGAAGTGTTGGGGTGAGTCTAGGTGAAAGCGACGTGCCAATGGGGGCTTGTCTTGCCACCATATTCCCAGTGGGAATAGTCATAGTATTTGGGACCATTGTAGAATGGGCCATCTGAAGGGGGATGGTTGAGTTGGAATCTATCGACCAGGTGTCCAAACTGTCGAATAGATAGGCAGTTGTAATTGGATTATGTTCTATAGCAGATGTTTCAGGTAGCTCGTACACAAATATATTGGCACTTGTGTTGGGGTCGAAAATATACCATCTCAGAGTGTGAGTAGACCAAAAGGGATCCTGAACTTCAGGGCCTATGAGCAGTCTGGTTGGTACTCCATAAGTTTCAACAATAATATCTCCAGAAGAATGTTGGCGGAGCTAAATATCTTACAAAAGAAACTCAATGGACAATTTATGGAAAAAAACAACATGCGCTAGTAAAATCTAGGAATCAAACCCAAGAAAACAAGACCTTCATATTCCGAAGTCACTAGTTGGTGATGAAATCCAATGTCAAGACAAGAAGGGGCTGGGCTAGGGTGGAAAAGTTACGTTGAAAACCTGCTTAACGAAATTACACCCTGGTGCAAGCTCCCACACATAATCATGTGTATACCCTCCAAGGACCCCAAGTGAATCTGGCCAACGTCAATTCCAGGTACTGTGAAGACTTACCCCTCCACAATCACCTTGTGTAATACCCTAAGAATATAGGCTATTAAATTTACCACAAACAACAATGATGCCTGGGGAAACAGTCGATAGTTTGATCCACACGAAAGGGCAGGGTATTTATCCTGAAATCAACTTGACAAGATTCCACTCATCATTGTGGATATACCTTCAAGTGACCCCCATAATACATGCAATATCTACACTGAGATCAACAAAGCAGGGTGAGTAACTCTGTCAATCTCAATCCGACCTCAGGTTTGACCCTTGTGTGAGAAGAGCTTCCCAGGAAAAAATGTTGCAAATGAAATTTGACACTCCCTATCACAAGATACTATTGTGTGTTATGTGCTTTGGATAATGTGTCTCACTGCCTATTCCAAAGCTCTAGCCTAGCTAATGTTGGTGTAAAAGAGCCCTAGAAAATGTTACTAGTTGAATTTTAAAGTTTCGTAATATTATTAAAGGTTGATGTTACTCAAGAGGGAGACGGGAATGAAACCAATGTTGTGTAAGACTTTGACCCAAAAATGCGTGAATAGAAGTGAATGATACAAACTTTCATTCGATGAATTCTATCTATAACAGGGCAAAAGAATTTTTCTGAAACAATGCAAACTACGATGTACAATTCCCTTTTTGAATGTAGTACCAAACAATCATTAACAATGTAATTTTACTTATTCGTTCTCTTTCAATATTTCAAATGCCAATATTTTTTGAATAAATGATTGCTTAAAAGACCTAAAAGACTTAAAAATAAATAAATTTAGAAACTGAAAATAGGGATGGAACTAAGAAAGGGTAAGCAACCAATGAAAATAAAACACACAAAAAGCACCCAAATCAATCTTTCAATGAAGATAAAAACACAAAATGACAAGGTTTCTTCAAATGTGAACAAGAAATGTTTTTTTGATCATTAAGAAGTCCAGACGATGCAACCAGCTTACAAATCCAAACCCAAAAAAAAAATTTGATCGAGCAAGCACTTGGATGAAAGTCCAGAGATTATATCCTTGTCGATAAAAACAAAGATCAAAAGAGAGGCGTTCGATCTTTGAAATCAATCAAGATCAAGTTGAAACAATCAGAAGCATTCAAGAACTAGTATCAAAAATATTCTTCCAGCTGACTGAAGCAAAAAATGGGCAATAGTAAAGGTCAAGACCCAATCCAAATTTTTTTCAAATGCTACCGCTGGCAGGCAGTATAACACAGTGCGAAAACGAGTGGTTTTCGCAGGCCAATAGTCATGCAGGTCTCGGAAATCCCTCACTGAAACAAACCACCAGGGTGCATAAATGGAAGGTTTCCATGGGCTACCAATAGGGTGCAGTGCATATGCATTTCATAAAATAGAAATTTTTTCAAAAAGGACAAATGGTCTTAGGAAAATTTTAAATCTAGTGAGTCTAATTGGATCTTCCACGGAGTCAGAGACTGAAACAGAATGTAAAAGATAGGCTATGAGCAAATGGCCAATGAAAAACCACAATCAAGTTACTTCCTCCCCGGTGGAGTTGCAAATTTTGTTAATGGGTAAATCGGTAGATGCGTACATGAAATAATCCCCCTAGATCCACTTGTATCTAGAACAAAACAAGAGGGAACAATATGCTTTCCCTAGATTACAATCATTGAATTTAATTACCAAAGGAGGAATAGACAACATACCTTATGAATCGCTTCCTTATGTCTTTGTTGATCCTAATTTTCTCTAATGCTCCTGTGAGATTAGATCTATAATAACACAAATCAACTAACATGAAAGCAACAATAATGAAATTCAATGACAACCTAAACATGTGATCAAAGAGTCATGTAATAAAATATCAATCATTTTATGGGAAAGAGACATCCCACCATATTATATTAACGAAAGGTAGAGGTTACAATCGAATCGCCTTGATGTTGCAAGTTCCCTTTCAGTGGCCCTTTCTTTTGACACACACATACATTTGTTCCAATATTTGCATGAATATTTATCTCAAAAACTTGATGGATGAATGGAGACCTCAAGTATCGCTTGAAATAGGATTATTCACACAGACTTTAATCTATTCTCTCTTCAGTCTCTATGCTTCTTTATGCTTGTACCTCTAACATTTTCCATGAGAAGCCTATCATTATATAGGAGAAGATGAATTGGTTAAAGGTATGAGGATGATCCCATCATATCAGAGAATTCAGTAGGATCATAACCATATGGACGCCACCTCATATTTCCATAGGATTCCACTTCTAGAAGCTGCTAGAACTTCTTTCCTCTTTTATTTTTAAAGCGTCGTTGTGACCTACCTATATAGCAGCCTACAAAAATCCCACAAACTGGCTATAGTGCAACACGTGGAAATAAGGGATTTCCGCACTATGTAAAGGGAGCTACCCATGGTGGCCTTCCAAAAATGCATCTTGCAAGGGTGGAAAGGTGTTGCTTTTCTCAGGAAAAAGGTTATATTGGGAACCTGAACACATGTTAATAATCTGTAACAGATGCAAAAGGAGGAAGAGTCTCAAGCACCACAAGAGACTCAGTCATGACAAAGCATAGCCTCACCAAAAAAACAGTTGGAACCTGTCCTGCAATATCTGCAACAATGTTCATAATTGTTACATCTCTACCTAGTGTAGGTGGAAGTTGTCCCTTTTCTTTTGCTAGCCCTGAAGACTAAATTATCCCAACAGTTGCGAGGGTCACTCCAGGGAGAAGAGAAATTTGAGACACCATCTGAGAAATACATGGCTAGCAGGATTCTTCTCTAGTCATACTCCCACTGGAGGCCACAGTTACATCTAGAGAGAGCAATTAGTTGTCGACATCACAACTGGTAGGGCTGATCATAGCCTCAACCGATCACCTAGAGAAATGGGTTCAACATGATGAAACAAAATATGAGTATTGAAGACATGAAGGAATGTTGGAGAAGACCAAAATAACATAGGAATAATACTTGAAAATCTAGGCAGAAGGGAAAGTGGATAAAATGAAGGGAAATCTCACAGATATTTGACCAACTTTCATAAACACATCCCCTCAGATTCCTTAATACAACATCATTGTAGAACCAAAGGAACAACTCCAATTGGTTCAGAAAGAATGGGAGGTATTAATAGATCGAACATATGACCTTCAAACAGAGTTGGAGGGAATGAATTTGAAGGCCGAGGCACATCCCAAAGAACTTCCACAATAGCTAGAATGAGTTGTCCTAGAAGGAAACAATGCCAGAGCCTTGTTTCATAGAAAGACTGTTGAATATACCACCATATTCAAGGAATTCAATGACTAGATGGGTGTTATAACCCATCACAACCAGGAACTCGAAGAATTTTTCACCATAATCCATACACTCAATGAACAAGAAGCTAAAACACACAATCCTTTGGAGCAACAAGCAAAATTTGATAAAATGAAACAAGGAGACAATTCTCGGAAAGCTTTGTTTGAAGAGCACTTCAATAACTTGATCATGAATGATATTTCTAATGAAATTCATGTGTAAATCAATGCATTTGCTACACTTATATTGAACTCATTCTTTGACAAGCTTGATGACACTTTGATTGTCTTACCAAAGGCTGGTCATATGCTGCTGCTAGAATCCAAACTATGAAAGGATCTATCGAAGCCACAAGGATTCCTGAATTGCATTTATCATTTCTTGGTACTCTGGTTCTACTGTAGAAAGTGAAATAGCCTGGTGTTTCTTACAGGCCCAAGTGACAGGTCCTAAACCAAGCCTAAAAACATAACTTGCAGTAGAATTCGGATCATCAGGGTCACCGACCCAATCTGAATCAGTGAAACCAACCAATAAAAGGGCTCCCCCTGAACTGTAATGTATCTCTAACTGAATTGTACCACAAACATAACAAGGTATCCTTTTAGCTGCTTTCCAATGGATTTCATGGGGTGTTTTCATATACTAGGCAACAATACCAATAACAAAGGAAAGATTACGATGGGTATGAGTCAAGTATAAGAGGATACCAACTAACTGATGGTACAGGGTGGCATCAACTTCAGGAGAAGTATTGGTGGCAGTAATATTGACTCCAGACTAGAAGGGAGAAGGGGTTGGTTTATAATCATCCATTTCAAAGCTACGAAGAAGGTCACAAGCATACTTATACTAGGGGAGAAAAATTACTCCATTGGTTTGCAAAACTTGGAGGCCAAGGAAATAGTGAAAAAATCCTAAGTCTGTCATTTCAAAGTTCTTCTGAAGGCTGGTTTTCACATGGTTTAAAAGTTTTGAGTAACTACCAGTAAGGATAAGGTCATCAAAATAAAGGGCAAGTATTATGAGATGACTACCTACTTTATTGGTATAAACATTAAGATCATAATGGCATCTAGAGAATCCAGTGGAAATAAGAAAGTTGTCCATTTTGGCATAGAAATCTTGAGGAGCTTGCTTAAGACCATAAAGAGATTTCTTAAGGTGACTAACAAGGCTAGATTCATTATGGACATGGCCAGGAGGTTGCTCCATGTAGATTTCTTCTTGCAAATCTCTATGCAAGAAGGTGGATTTAACATCCATCTAATGGACCTCCCATTTATGTGAGGCAGCAAGGGAAAGAACAATATGGATGGAATTCATTTTAGCTACAGGGAAAAGGTTTCATTATAGTCAATTCCTTCAACTTGGGAAAATCCCTTGGCAACTAACCAATTCTTGTGTCTTTCAACACTTCCATCAGATGCATACTTAGTTCTATAGACCCATTTACATATGAAAAGTTTTCTTCCTTTTGGAAGAGGTACAAGATCCCAAGTATCATTTTCCATTAAAGAACGATACTCTTTATTCATTGTTGTATCCCAATCTAGATGACCTGAAGCTTCTACAAATGTCTCTGGATCATGAGTTTTTGAACCTTGAGCCAAAAGAGAAGAGGCTCACTGGAACTATGAACGTTTTTGAAGATGATCTGAAGGATCACCCACAAGATCACCAATTGCTTCTTGTGTTGAACAGACCCATCTAGTAAGTGGTGGAGTTGGTGTTGGTTTAGGTTCAAAGGACTCATCTAGAGGAAGGTGAGCAGGCGTAGGTGGATTTTCATCCTCACTGTCATTATCTGAAGAAGAAACCATAATAGAATAAGGCACAAATGTTGAATATGGCTCACGGGCCGAAGAAGGCACAACCACCAAATTAGGCTCGCAGGCCAAAGAAGGCACAAACGCCAAATTAGGCTCACAAGAAAATAGTTTTTCATCAAATTTAACATCTCTTCTAATAATAATTTCATTATAATGTGTTTGAATAAGTCTATAACCTTTGACATCTTTAGAATAACCAACAAATATACACTTCTCACTTTTAAGTTGCAATGCTTTCCTTTTCTCATCAAGAATGGGAGCCCATTCTATACTGCCAAATACATGGAAGTGACTTACATCTCATTTAATTTTAGTCCAATATTCTTCTGGTGTTATATTTTTAAGAGCCTTTTTGGGAGTGTGATTTACTATGTAATTTTCATAGTTGATGGCTTCCGCCCAATACTTTAGACCTAATCCCTTAGATTGGATCATATAATTAGCCATTTATTTTAATGTGCGATTCTTTCTCTCAACAACACCATTTTTTTGTAGTGTATATGGACCAATGTGTTTCATTTGGATTCCCTGTGTAGTGGAGTAACTTGTAAAATAATTGTTCACATATTCGCCTCCATTATTTGTTCTTAACCTTTGAATTTGATGTCCAGATTTCCTTTCTACAAGTGCCTTGCAGGACGAAAACTTGTCAAAAAATTTGCTCTTAAGTTTTAAAAAGTAAAACCAAGTACATCTGGAAAAGTCATCAATGAAAGTTAAGAAATACTTTCACCCATAAAAAGAAGGAGAAGAAATTGGACCACACAAATCACTGTGAACAAGTTGCAACGGACCGGAGGCATGCCAAGAGGCACATTTGTCAAAATTGTACCGATGATGTTTTTTGAGAACACAACTGGCAGAAGCACCATCTCTACATGAAACAAGAGGAAGACCAATCATCATTTTTTGATTACATATTTTTTTCAATGATCAATAGTTTAGATGACCAAACCGCTCATGCCGAAGTTTTCTCAAGTCATCTCTATGAGCAAAAAAAACTAAAGAAAAAGATGATGACCCAAATTTGTCAAACTTGTACAACCTGGTAATATCATCAACAATTCCAGTTGCAAGAACATTCTTAGGATCTTTTAGATCCTTGATTACAACTTGGTGAGGTGAAAACTCTACAATTTTACCTTCACTTGAATGAGTGATTTGATATACTGATAGAAAGTTACAAGAAAGACTTGGAACACATAATACATCATTGAAATTACCATTTTCTACTTGAACTATTCCAGATCCTTCAACACTAAGAGATCTATCATAACCAAAAAATATTTTCTTGGTGTTACATTCATTTAGAGTAGAAAATATGTCTCTATCCTTAGCCATATGATAAGATTCTCCAGAATCAATAAGCCATTTATTAGAAGTAGAAGCAGAAGTTGTATTGAAGGAGAAACGAGAATTTGAAAGTGCATGTCCATGAGAATAAATGTTGATGTTGTGATTCTTCATCGTTGCTTCTAAAGCTTCCATGTTCTTGAAACATTTGGACTCATCATGACCATATTTATCACAAAAGTTGCAATGTATGCTAGTCTTCTTATTTTTATATTTTTCTCCTTTGTCTCCATTAGGAGCGGAAGTTGTCTGAGTGGTTTTGGGACCCTTATATTTCTTGTTGTTCTGTCGAGGATGTTTCTTCTTGGGATTCTTGGGTTTATCTTTTTGATGGAGAACTACGGATTTTTTGGAGGTACCTGCAGTGTTGATCACTCTAAGTGGTACTAGCTTATCGTTCTCTCTAATCAAAGTATCACAAAAGTTATCAAGAATGGGTTTTTGATAAGCTTCCCCTAGATCCTCTTGCATGGCATAAAATGTAGATACAATCTCAAAATATGCAATACCTATCTTAGAAATAATAAGATAGATTCAACAATCTTCGTCTATCTTTATCTTACATTCTACACATAAAGTTCTGAGTGTTTTAAACTTAGATAGATAGTCTTCAATGCAAGAAACATCCCTTGGACTTAAAGTTAGTACTTGATTTTCTAACTATTGTTCTCGAATAATATTGTTTTTACCAAACACAGATTCAATCTTTTCCCAAGCTTCTTTGGCTTTATCAATTGATTGAAGGTGGAACCTTAAATCAGGAGAGATGGACATTCTGATTAATCCACGTTCTTGATCATTCATATTATCCAATTTGGATTCCTTATCAACATCAATGGACAATGTTTCATTTCCCAATGTAATCTGGTACAAGCCTTTACTTCTTAATAAATCCTCCAGATGGGATTTCCATTGGAAGTAGTTGTTGCTGGTAAGTAAGAGATTACTTATAGAAGCCATATTAAATATAAATATAATATGGATTTAAAAACAGAAACTGATGATTTGAATGGAAAGATCTAAAAAAATTATGCATTTAAAAAAAAAGACACTTAAAATGGACTTCGGATGTGAGACTTATGCCCTTTTAAAAAAAGACATAAACGATAA
The DNA here is from genome assembly GCA_000966675.3 of Picea glauca. Classification (NCBI taxonomy): domain Eukaryota; kingdom Viridiplantae; phylum Streptophyta; class Pinopsida; order Pinales; family Pinaceae; genus Picea; species Picea glauca. The sequence continues at coordinate 429,140 of JZKD02S1945577.1, read as the reverse complement.
CCAAAGGACCACCTGGTGGTGTAAGTTTCTTTATGACGTGACCCACTTTTATAAAGATAAGTGGGGATCACTTTTACAATGACGTTAGTTTACGCAAAATAAATAACTCTAAAAAAAAATATTAAAGCTACTTATACTGATTCACTTTTATACTTGAAGTGAAATACACTTTACAATTTTAGCATGAACTTTTTCAAAAAAATGTAACAAAAGAGAGACTTGAACTCAAGACCTCTTACTTAATAAGACAAATCTTAACCAAATGGTCCAGCAAAACATAGGAGGATTGGGGGTGTTTTTGTTGTTGTTGTGGAAGATGACCTTGGAGAGCGTGCTAAAAAAAACTCTTTTCACACAAGAAAAAAATTATTCTTCTAGATGACAATAAGGGTTAGATCTCGGTTATCTTACTTGGAAGATGCACATTTTTCTATCTGTTTCTGATTTTGTGAGATCCCATAGGGCATGGGGAAAAGACAATATGCATATCTAAAATAGTAGAAACCCATAAATAAATAATAAAAAACCGAAATAAAACCAAAATACTACTCTGCAAAAATTTTAAAAATGTGTATTCAAGCTTTATACCTTTAGATATTACTGTAATGACCATATCTTTGCCAAATGGAAACCTTTTTTAGTGAAATGAAAAGTGTTCTTGAATGAAACAAGTGCTACATATGCAATAGAAAAGTCCTCTCAGCCCATAAATGTACGGAAATGACAAAAAATGGAGATGAGGAAACTCGGCTTCACGATCTCAATCTACAATAGAAGCGGATCTTCAAACATGATCTGATACCATGTTTGAAAACACAAATATTCCAATAGAGGATGAACACCTTCAGTAACCACTCACATAAATAAAAAAAATATCAACACACCTATGTTTTCACGTGGTGAAACCCCTACAAGGAAACATCCAAGGCCCCAACCAACGCGACCACTTGGAGCAGTTTATTAATGAAAAAGTAAAATATTACAAAGATATTTTACAAGAGCTTTTCTCACAATCAAGCATAGGAAAATGACCCTCCATTCTCTTTAAATATAGATCATGGACCAATCGTGTGTTAAGCCACAGATCAATGGCCGTTAATATCAAGGAGAGTATGAAATGTCATATCACTCTATGTCAGGAACATATCGTGATCATCAGATTCCCTAACTACAAATGCATACTAATGCATACTAAAGAAACACACTTTTACGTGACGACACATTAGACCAAGTAGAACTTAACTAACTCCTAAGTGTCTAAATATCCTAACACCATCATAGTTCAAGGTGTCAAAGGGGTACCGTTAGCTATAGTAGTTATGAGACTTGAAGGGATCCTAGTAGCTTGATGACTTGATTCAATCCTCATCCTTGTATGATCACAAGTCTCATAAGTGGAGGTGTGTGTACCATGTTTGATAAATTTACACTTTTCAAAAGGAAAAGACTCAAAATGCGGTGGTAACTGTAACAAGCGGTGAGACCTGTGGGGAAGCTATTCTATCTCCATGATGACTTAAGACTCGAGATATAAAAAACAAATCCTAAGGCCAACTAGTAATCAAAGAGAACACAAAAAATAATCAAACAACCAATATGCACACAAACAAGATAAAGTCGTTGAAATGGGCCTCCCTCTCTAAAGTAGGTATGCCTTTCCCAAGAGAGGCCTAAGACTCCTCTGCTAAAGATTGGAGGTATCATAATCAGTTATAAAGGCCCTCATGGGATTAACAACTAGTCGGTTAGATCCCCCCAGAGAGGTAATCCTCCATAAAGGTTGTGTGATGTCCAACCCTTATCTGACTCGGGGTACTTGCAGAATAACCACCGCAAGTAACCTATGTGTCACTTATGTCAAGCAACTAAGAAAACATGACATAACTGATGCATAGGGAAACATTCATAAGTTAGGTCCACCATATGGGCAGGGTAACAAATCCCAAAACCTTGAAAGCACCTTCTCTCACATAGGTAAGGATACTAGCAAGATCCCCATATACGAATATACAATGTATCGATGGGATATCCCTTCAACCAACATCACATGACCTCATGCTTAACTTCAGTGTAAGTGGAGCCTCTAGATATTACCAATTATACAATGGATTTCTCTACTTCTGTAGTTAGAAACATATGTTGATTTAATAGACTTGGAGAAGTTTACTCACAAAATCCTATTCCAAGGCTGTAAATCCTAAGCTAGTTTTTGCACCCTAGAAAAACAAAATTGTTACTAATAAAAATTAAAGTATAGCATTACTTTTAGTGGCCTTGTTTACTCAAAAAGGTGTGGTCGTGAAACTAGTGATGTTATGAATCAACGAGTAAAATAAATGAATATGGATACAATGCAAAGTCTTAACTTCAATTATCAATAAATTATATTCTTTTTCCCAAAATGCAATTCTTAATTCGGTTATGTAATTATAAATAAAATGCAATCTTTCTTTGCATGTACTAAGATCAATGATAAGGACTCTGAAGATCAAAATGCAAACAATGTAAAATGCCTAATATTTTTGTATTTTCAATATAAGAGAATCAAAATACACAGACTAAACAACAACTTGATATAAAAACTCTAATGTGTGTAAGCAAATACAAACCAAGTAGGATATCAAGAAGGAAAACACTCAGCCCAAGATACAAGGACAATCAAATGAAAAGGATGATGAGAAATGCACCGCCCAAAAATTAAACCAAAGAAAAGTTTCATGTCATTCCATAGACACTTGACAGTCATACTCGAGATCTAATAAGACTCAAAAATCATCAAAGCCTACCCAATAACCATCAAACACATCAGCCAAGCAACAAAGGGTGATGTACAAGACTGTTTAAGGGAAAAGCATGTATATACACTTATTACAGAAGGACAACATGTGTATGTACGTGACTGTCAGGAAAAAACCCACGTATATGTATTAAAACACAACCAGGCTAAGGATAAGGTTAAGAAAAGACTTAGAGTGAACAGATTATTTCAAGCAATCATATGACAAGAAACTCAATATGCACGAGATAAATCTAAGGACAAAAACACTCCAATCCCCCAAAAATAAGATTTTTTCCCTAGTATGGTCACCAATTATGTTATGAGGAAAATATCTCTATGGCTAGGGGTAAACCACAACAGATGGAAATGACTGCAGAAATCAACTCTAAATCTTAGATATGTTATATAAACAAATATGCTAGCAAGACAAGATAAAAGGCCTACCTCATAAAGACATTTGATGAATTCCATTGTTGAGATATTGACTTATCCATATGTATATCAGTGGCCACCCACCTTTTCCAACTGGCTCAAAACAATTTTCTGACAATTTTGGCAATTTACTATTTTTAGCAGTTTTAACTTTCGGGGCCATTTTGAGGGCCTAAATGAAGATTTTTTGGGATTGATATCCTCAATGATAGTTGAAGGAATGATTGATCCACCAAAATGAATCTCCTCGATGATACCTTTCCAACGGGCTATCACACACCTAAAATGGAGATGGTATGTAAAAGTTACGACCTCAGGAAGTTGATGTACTAACTTACCCAAACAGGGCCGACATGACTTTTGGTGCTTCATCTCCTAGGGTTAGGTTTTTGGATGTCTAGGGTTTTTATCATTATTTTTTATTATAAAAAGGCCTTTATATCCTCATTGTAATGTTCTTTTGAATGAGCATAGTGGTACCATCTCTTCTCAGAGATAAGCCGCCGCCATTCCAGCAAGCTTGTTTTCGCTGCATTTTACAGTTTTAGCTTATTTCATTATTCAATAGAAAACTAATTTTACTGTATCTATGTTATTTTGTGCTAAGAATCTATTAATAACCTGTATTCATTTCATTATGCTCATAAAATCCATATCAGTGGTATCAGAGTGGTCTGCCCCTTGTCGTCTTAATGGATGTCCCCAACGAGGTCAAAGTACAAAGAGTTGGGTCTTGACCTTGTTTCTCTTGAGGACAAAATCTCTCACATGCCCAAGCGACCTCTCATGGAAGGAGAAAATAAATATGATGAGACAGGAGATCCTTTCAAATTGTTGATTGAGGAAGCCCTCATGCAACAAAGAAACGAGATGATGGATAGTTTCGCGCAAATCCTTCAGCGGATACCAACAAGAGACACATCTTCTTCGAACGGAGGCGCCACCCCCTTCAAGGTACAAATAAACTTTGATATTCCTATATTTGAAGGTCATATAGATGCATATGATGTAGACAAGTGGTTGAATCTTATATAAGGGTATTTTTCTATCCATAACTTCTTGAATAGAGAAAAGATTACTTTTACGCTCCTCAAAGTTGTTCCCCATGTCAAATATTCGTGGGAAACAATTTTGTGATCAACAGGAAATAGAGGAAACCTCATTATTTCCAGTCACAACCACCTGGGAATCCTTCAGGGTTGTTATTTAGGAACAATACTACCTTGTTGGAAGTTATGACGACCTGTATACCAAATGGACCACAGTGTGGCAAGAAAGAGACCAAGCAGTGCCATATTTCACAAATATCTTCCATACCTTGCGCACCAAGCTAGGTATCAAAGATTCAGAGTGACATTTGGTGCTCAAGTATCATAGTTCTCTGCATAGATACATCCATACCAAAATTGAATTTCTGTACATCTCATCCTTGGGCGCGACCTATCGATATGTCGTCAAAATCGAGCAGAAAATCAAACAAAAGACGTGACAATTTGGGCCTAGGAACCCCTCACAAAAAAATATTGGAAAGGGTAGCCCCAACCCACAAAAAAAAAGAAAGAGCAAAGATGGATAGTGTCAGGACTACCAGTCCAAGCCGCAAGAAAATAAGGATTCCAGAAATACAAACAAAGATACAGGGAAGTGGTGCGACTTCTATAAGATCCCTTGGAAAAACACTACTGACTGTGTCTCAAAATAGTCGTTGGTGGCCGAAGTGAAAGCCTCTGGATCAGATGAAAAGTCTAACTCTAAGCTAGAACTAGAAAGGGGAAGACGAATCATTGACGCGGAACACAGTGCCATCGTTGCTACCACCAATCTCTAGCCTGGTGAACTAGACGAGTCAGAAGAAGGAGAGCGCCTGTTCCATTCATAGATGTGGGTAAAAGGCACCCCACTACAATTCATTGTTGATAGCAGTAGCCATAAGAACCTCATATCAGCACAAGTCATCAAGTGTCTGGTTGTGGCAACAATGCCACACTCACAACCCTACACCATAGGATGGCTCCGCCAAGGAAGTGATCTCTGCGTCAGCCAACAGTGTCGACTGTCATACAACATCAAGCCCTTCAAAGACAAGGTATTTTTTGATGTTGCTCCTCTTTAAGTTTGTGATGTTATTTTGGGCCAACCTTATTTATGGAAATGTCATGTTGTATATGAGTCTAGGCCTCATAATGTTATTATTACTTTGAACAGGAAATTGTACAGGATACCTGAGCCAGTCCCACCTAGTGATATTTAATTGATATATGCTAAGAAATGTAGGAAGGTCATCTCTAAGATGGGGAAGCTTGTCTTCTTCATGATTCTCTCTCAGAATAAGTGAAATATCACAACCACATCTAGGGTCTCTGCGGCCAACCTCTCCACACAATAGAAGCAAGTAGATAAGGTCATGGAAGAATACTCAGATATATTCTCCTCACCTACAAGGGTACCTATGCACTCCCAGGTCAAGCACCCCATCGATCTAACCCCCGATGCACCACTTCCCAATGGGCCAGTCTATCGTCTCTCTTTTTTAGAGAATGAGGAGAGTAAGTGACAGATACAAGAACTTCTCCACAAGGGGCACATTCACCCTAGCTCATCACCTTGTGGAAGCAAAATCATGCTGGTACAGAAGAAAAATGGAACCTGGCAACTTTGTATTGATTATCAGGCTCTAAATAAAATCATAGTCAGAAACCAGTACCTGATTCCCCGAATCGACGACCTTCTTGATCAACACACGGGGGACAAATACTTCAGTAAGATTGATCTAAATTCTAGATACCACCAGGTTCTAATAGAATAGACAGATGTATAGAAGACTGCCTTCAAGTGACAGGAAGGCCTTTTTGAATGGTTGGTCATGCCCTTTGGTTCGATAAATGCTCTAGCCACTTTCATGAGGGTGATGGATGATATCCTGTGACCATTCACCAATACTTTTGTAGTGGTGTATCTATATGACATTCTAATTTACATCAAGATTTGGGTCGAACACTTGCAGCATATTCAGTAGGTTCTACACACCCTTTGACAACACAAGCTATAAGCCAACTTGGAAAAATTCTCCTTCGGCATGGACAGGGTCCATTACCTGGGCTACATCATTGATAAACATGGTGTACATGTGAATCCAGCCAAGATCCAAGTCATCCGTGACTGACCAACCCCAACAACACTCACTGATCTCTGGAGCTTCTTGGGCCTTGCCAATTTCTATCGCAGGTTTGTGTTGGGATTCTCCCATATTGCATGGGCCCTCAACCAAATAAACAGGGGTAAGGAAAAATTTGTGTGTGGTTGGTCCCAACAACACATGTTCAATGATTTGAAGTAGTGCTTGTACTTAGCCCCAGTACTTTCAATACCAAACATGTGACATCCCTTTCAGATCAAGATAGATGCTTCAGACTATGCTGCAGGCACCGTTCTCACTCAGCACAACCACACTATGTCTTATCAAAGTGAGACACTCTCAGATACTATCCATAAGTACCCTACTTACGGAAAAGAAATGTACTCCATTGTGCAAGCCTGCCACCAATGGAGACAATACATTCTTGGAAAGGAGACAGTCATCCACACTGATCATAAGCCACTAAAGTTCATGCAGACAAAAGTAAAATTACAGAATGACCTCCATCAAAAGTGGTCCACATACTTGCAACAATTCCTCCTCAACATCAAGTATAAAATAGGAAGCACCAATCACATCGCTCATTGCCTCAGCAGAACACCAGTCACGACACTTGCCACGGTGCTAGACTCTTGTGTCCATGAGCCATATAGATAGCCCCAACTCTATGAGATAGACCCTAACTTCACCAACACCTACCAAATGTTGGGTGTGAACATAGTTGTCGGTAATTTACATCTTCAGGATGGGTTGTTGTGTCTTCTGGGCCATATCTGTGTTCCATCAAGTGAGCGAGCGAAGTTGATCTGGGAAGCCCACTATAGTCAGGTGGATGGACACTTCAGCATCGAAAATATAGTGGTGATGCTACAGAAACATTTCTAATGGCCAAAAATTCGACAGGAGTTCAAAAATTATATTAGGTCCTGCACTTCATGTGCTATTGCCAAACTGACCACTAAGAAACAGGGCATGTACACTCCTCTTCCTACTCCTGACAGGCCATGAGAATCCATATCAATGGATTACATGTTGGGCCTCATGTCCACCAAGAACGGAAATGACTGTTTTTTTTTTGTTGTTGATCACTTTTCTAAGATGGCGATTATGGTTTCCTCCAAGAAGAGCATCATAGCAGAGGCCACTACCAAGCTCTTCTTTGAACGAGTCTGGGTATATTTTGGAATCCCACAAACCATTGTCTTAGATTGATATAGTATATTTCTCATCACATTCTGGTCGAGCCTCTAGTCATTGCTGGACACCAAGTTCACCAAATCCACGGCCTTACATCCCCAGACAGATGGCCAAACTGAGGTTGTAAATCGAATGATTGTGCATATCCTTTGCATGTATAATTCAAAGCACCCTCACACATGGGATGAGAGCCTTCCCTATGTTCAGAATAGATACAATCGATCCCTGCATAGCTCAACCGAACACAGCCCCTTTTAGGTGGGGTTGGGATTCCAACCATTGGGTCCCATAGATGTTGCACTTCCCCTTACAATCATCTCAACCGACTATTCTCCTGCTCCAACTGAACCTAACAAAGCCACCCGGTTCATTGAGTGGATCCAACACATTTTCCAATAGGTTCAGGATATCGTATAGAACTATAATGACAAGTACAAACAATGCCATGATCAACATTGAGTGCCACATAAGTTCCAGGTGAGTGACAAAGCTTGGTTTCACTTGTAGAAAGAATGACTTACAGGACCCCATCGGAAGCTTCACCCACTCTATTATGGGCTATACACTATCACCAAGGTCATTGGGGATAATAATTTTGAGCTCAACATTCCTCCTTTCCTTGGCCTGCACCCAGTGTTCAACATGGATCTTCTTCGCCCTTATTTCCCACCATTATTGGACACCTCAGAAGTAGTGGAACAACCGAAACCAATAGATCTCAACCCTGACTACATAAAATAGGCATCCAATGATCATATTGTGGACACACATATCAAGGGAACTTGACAACAAATGATCCAACTTTATCGAGTTGTCAAAGCAGGGAAGCTCCTGCACCAAGGCAAGTGGCTCACCCTGGGCCAAATTCAACAGAAATTTCCTCATCTAATGGGGGACCTTAATGAAATGGAGACCATTGCTTCATAAGGAGGGAGGATTTATCTATATGGATATTGGTGGCCACCCACCTTTTCCAACTGTCTCAATACAATTTTCTAACAATTTTGGAAATTTACTATTTTTAGCAATTTTAACTTTCGGGGCCATTTTGAGGGCCTAAATGGAGGTTTTTCGGGATCGATATCCTCAACAATAGCCAAAGGCATAAATGAAGGTTTTTCGGGATCTATATCCTCAACAATATCCAAATTCATGATTGAGCCCCCAAAATGAATCTCCTCAATGATACCTTTCTAACGGGATATCACACGCCTAAAACGAAGATCGTATGCAAAAGTTACGACCCCGGGAAGTTGATGTACTAACTTACACAAATGGGGCCCACATGACTTTTGGAGCTTCATCTCCTAGGGTTAGGTTTTTGGATGTATAGGGTTTTTTGGATTCTTGTTGATTGTAAAAATTCCTTTAGAGCCTCATTGTAATGTTCTTCTTATGAATGAGAGAAGTCGTCACATCTCTTCTCAAAGATAAGCCGCCACCATTCCAGCAAGCTTGTTTCTGCTATTTTACAGTTTCAACTTATTTCATTATTAAATAGAAAACCAATTTTACTATATCTCTGTTATTTTTTTCTAAGAATATGTTAATAACCTGTATTCATTTCGTTCTGCTAAAAAAATCCGGATCAGTGGTATCCGAGGAGTCTGCTTCTTGTCGTCTTAATGCATGTCCCCAATGAGGTCAGAGTACAAAGAGTTGGGTCTTGAGCTTGTTTCTCTTGAGGAAAAAAGATATCACATGACCAATCGACCTCTCATGGCAGGAGAAAAGAAATATGATTGGAATAGAGATCATTTCAAATTTTTGATTGAGGAATCCCTCATGCAACAGATGAACGAGATGATGGATAGTTTCACACAAATCCTTCGGAAACTACCAGTAGGTGACGCATCTTCTTCAAACGAAGGTGCCACCTCCTTCAAGGTACAAATAAACTTCGATATTCCTATATTTGAAGGTCAGATAGAAGCAAATGCTGTAGACAAGTGGTTGAATCTGCTAGAAGGGTATTTTTATGTCCATAACTTCTCGAATAGAGAAAAGATTACTTTTGTGCTCCTCAAATTCGTTCCCCATGTGAAAGATTGGTGGGAAACCTTCTGTGAGCAACAAGAAATAGAGGAACCTCATTATTTTCAGTCACAGCCACTTGGGAATCCTTCAAGGATGTTATTATGGAACAATACTACCTTGTCGGAAGTTAGGATGACCTGTATACCAAATGGACCACACTGCGGCAAGAAAGAGACCAAGCAGTGCTAGATTTCACAAATATTTTACATACCTTGCGCACCAAGATGGGTATCAAAGATTCAAAGTGACATCTGGTGCTCTGCATAGATACATCCATACTGAAATGTAACTTATAGACATCTCATCCTTGGGCACAGCCTACCAATATGTCGTCAAAATTGAGCAGAAGCTCAAACAAAAGACGTAGCAATTTGGGCCTAGGAACCCCTCACAATAAAAGCCAAGAAAGGTTGGCCCCAACCCACAAAACAAAGGATAGAGAAAATATGGATAGTATCAGGACTACCATTCCAAGATGTAAGAAAGGAAGGACACTGAAAAGACAAAGAAATATACCGGGAAGTGGTGCGACTTCTATAAGATCCCTTGGCATAACACCGCTGACTCCCGCTCGAAACAGTCACTGGTGACCAAAGTGAAAGCCTATGAATCTGATGCAGAGTCTAAATCTGAGATAGAACCAGAAAGGGGAAGATGGATTGTTGACACAGAACCCAGTCCCACCATTGCTACCACCCAACTCCAACCTGGTGAACTAGATGAGCTAGAAGAAGGAGACTGCCTCTTCCATTCACAGATGTGGGAAAAAGGTACCCCACTGTACTTAATTGTTGATAGTGGTAGCCAAAAGAAACTCATCTCAGCAGAGGTCATCAAGCGGTTGGCCCTTTCAACAATGTCACATGCACAACCCTACACCATTGGATGGCCTCGTCAAGGAAGCAATCTCCATGTCAGCCAATAGTGTCGACTATCATATGATATCAAGCCCTTCAAAGATGAGGTATTGTGTGATGTTGCTCCTCTCAAAGTTTGAGATGTTATTTTGGGACAATATTATTTATGGAAACATCATGTTGTATATGGGTCTAGTCCTCATAGTGTTATTATTACTTTGAACAAGAAATTGTAGAGGATACCCGAGCAGTCCCACCTAGTGTTATTTCCTTGATCTCTACTAAGAAATGTAGGAAGGTCATCACTCAGACAGGGAAGTTTATCTTCTTTGTGATTTTCTGTCATAATAAGTGAAATATCACAACCACATTCAAGGTCTCTGCAACCAACCTATCCACACAATAGAAGCAAGTAGATAAGGTCATGGAAGAATACTCAGATATCTTCTCCTCACCTACAGGGGTACCTCTGCACTGCCAAATCAAGCACCCCATCAATCTAAACCCTGGCACACTGCTTCCCAATGGGCCAGTCTATCGTCACTCTTTGTTAGAGAATGAGGAGATCAAGTGACAGATCCAAGAACTACTCCACAAGGGGCACATTCACCCCAGATCATGACCTTGCAGGAGCCCAATCGTGTTGGTACAGAAGAAAGATGGAACCTGGCGACTCTGTATTGATTACCGAGATCTGAATAAAATCACAGTCAGAAACTGGTACCCAATTCCTTGAATCGATGATCTCCTTGGTCAACTTACGGGGACCAAATACTTTAGTAAGATTGATCTAAAGTCTGGCTACCACCAGGTCCCGATAGAATAGGTAGATGTATGGAAGACTACCTTCAAGTATAAGGAAGGACTTTTTGAATGTTTTTTCATGCCCTTTGGTTTGACAAATGCTCCAGCCACTTTCATGAGGATGATGGAAGATATCCTGCGACCATTCACCAATAATTTTGTAGTGGTGTATCTGGATGACATTCTAATTTACAGCAAGACTTAGGATGAACACTTGCAACATATTCAATAGGTTCTACACACCTTGTGATAGCACAAGCTATACGCCAACTTGGAAAAATTCTCCTTGAGCATGGACAGGGTCCATTACCTAGGCTACATCATTGATCAACATGTTGTACATGTGGATCCAGCCAAGATCCAAGCCATCTGTGACTAGCCAACCCAAACAACACTCACTGAGATCTAGAGCTTCTTGGGCCTTGAAAATTTCTATCGCAAGTTCATGTTGGGATTCTCCCATATCACATGGGCCCTCAGCCAAATAAATAGGGGTGGCGGTAAGGAAAAATTTTTCTGGGGCCAGTCCCAACAACAAGCGTTCGATGATTTGAAGTAGTTCTTATGCTCAACCCTAGTAATTTCACTACCAGACCTGCAATATCCCTTTTAGATTGAGACAGATGCTTCATACTATGTTGTGGGTGTTGTTCTCACTCAGCATGGCCACCCTGTGGCCTATCATAGTGAGGCACTATCAGATATTGTCCATAAGTACCCTACTTATGATAAATAAATGTACTCAATTGTGGAAGCATGTCGTCAGTTTAGACATTACATTCTTGGGAAGGAGACATTCATCCACACTAATCATAAGCCACTACAGTTCATGCAGACACAAGGAAAATTATAGAATGACCTCCATCAAGAGTGGTCCACATACTTGTCGCAATTCCACCTCAACATCAAGTATAAAACAGGAAGCACCAATCATGTCATTGATTGCCTCAGTAGACCACCAGTCGCAACACTCACCACGGTGCTAGACTCTTGTGGCCATGAGACATTTGGATGCCCCCAACTCTATGAGACAGACCCTAACTTCTCCACCACCTACCAAATGTTGGGTAGGAATGTAGTTGTCGATAATTTCCATCTTCAGGATGGGTTGTTATGTCGTCTGGGCCATATATATGTTCCATCAAGTGAGAGAGCAAAGATGAATTGGGAATCCCACTATAGTCAAGTGGCAGGACACTTTAGTGTCGAAAAGACAGTGGTGATGATACAAAAAAATTTCTACTGGCCAAAACTTTGATAGGAGGTAAACAAGTGTATCAAGTCCTGCACTGCCTGCACTATTACCAAACCGACTATTATCGCACAGTTTGTTGTTAGGTCAAAAGGGCTAAAGGATAGAGGCCAAACTGGCGAAACAGGAACCTTCCCCACCCAATGTCACCTCAATGGGGAGGTTATTTCTATTTAGGGAGGTTAAACAATGGGAGACGTCCCCAATAACCTGGGGTTTTGAAGAGGATAAAGTATAAAATTCAAGGGAAAAGTTCCTCCTCACAGGTTACCACCAAGGTCAGAAAGACTGGCTAATCAGCCAATAAATGAAGTGTATGCCCAAATGAAAACACCTGCCTGGAACAAAACAACAACAATACAATATATATACAGGCTATAACTCAGTGGGTTATTACYTCATGTGACTATCCAACAATTATATATAAGCAATGAAACAATAGATATTAATGAGATCAACATTTTGTCAATGTAGCAATGTAGAAGTATCAATTCATCAATAACTATTGAGATGTTGTAGCAAACAAAATATCCAATCAATCATTTACTCAATAAATTCCTTTAACCATCATTTAATTTCTTATTGTCAATATTTGTTACGTCAAGATGGAATAACCAACTATGACGTCAGCCTAGTTAGGGTTATCTAGTTAGTTAGGGTTTCAAAATTTAAGGTTTTGAGAGTTGGTTTGAGCACTACCACTTCAACGTTGTGTGTCTAAGATCAATTCCTAAGGGTATATGGAGTAATTCAAGGAGAGGATGCAAGGTTGAAGGAGTAATAGGCTAAAGACAAGAGGGAAGGGTTCTAGAGTGTTGCAATGGCAGGGCCCTAGAATCAAAACCCTAGGGGAAAGAGGCTCACTCTGATGTTGCTTAAGCAAGGCCTCATGCTCTTTCCTCCTTCTTTAGGTCAAACTTGGAAAAATGGCTAGCATGTGAGAAGAGATAAAACAAGAGGATCAAGTGAGGGAGAGTGTTGCAATGGCAAGGCTCTATCACTAAAACCCTAGAATATGGACAACCCTAGGTGTAGATAACCTAGGCCTAGGACGTCACCCTCATTTTAACCTTTAAAATCAAAGATAGCTTAAGGGAAGAAGTGAGAAGAGTGTAGCAAAGGCTAGGCTCTTTCTTCCTTTTTAAATGGCTGCAAAATTCTCTCTAAGGGGACATGAGACAAGGACCTACTTGTGTGCTTGTCACCTAGGGTTTTAAAATCAACAAATTTATAAGTAAATGAAAGAATTATAACCTAAAACCATTCAATTAAGAAGTTTTGCAAGAAAAACACTTACATATCATGATGAAAAGCATAAGAAAACCCTAGTTGTAAACCTTCCTTCAAGAGAAATGCCAAACATGCCAAGACAATCCTTCCATCAACAAGTGCACCTCCTTTAAAAGACCAAATACCCAAACTAGGGTGAAAAAATCAAACCTCACAAGTGTGAGTTGTTGTGTTATGTTCAAATGAGGGAAAAACATCCTCAATATATAGTGTATCATGACCTTTAATTTAAAATTAGGTCATTAAAAATAGCCGACAAGGATAAAAACGAAAATCATACTATTTTTACATTAACTACTAAGTAAAAGACATAAATGAGAAAAAAGTGAGACGTCAAGCCCTTTTGAGGGAGACGTTAGGCCCTTTTGGGGCTAGTTCAGCATCCATAAGTCAAAAGTTATCCATTCCTTGTCTCCTCGAAGCTTCCACATGTGACAACCATCCTATCAAACTGCCACACACTCAAGGTGACATCCAAGCCTCCTGGGTGACATCCTGGCCATAAAAAGGAAAACGTTCCATCTAAAGTGGGTCAACCCCCTGGGTTGGGCTCAGCCAAAGTGTCCTAGGTGGAACGTCCTTCTTCTTCTCATGTGCAAAGGATCATCCAATCACTGTCTTTTCCTCTCCCCTGATGGGGTCCCAACAACCATCTGATGGGCTCTTCAGCCCCATGGAGGTCCGAACTAATCATCTCCCCATGTGTACCGGTCCAACTAGTACCTGTCCGTTGGGCATGGTCCTGCACATCAAAAACATTTCCCTCCATGGGCTCATTAGTCACAGGGATCATAGCAATGTCAATCACATTTCATCATTAATTTTATCAAATACATGCATAAAATCCCTGATATATCATTCAATAGCTCAAAGACATTACAATGACTTACTATACAAAGCCGAAGAAAAAGACAAAATGCCCTATTGGGCCAGCATCCATAAGAAAAGGAAATTCTCCAGAGGGTATCATCCAAGCCATGTAAAATGCGGTGATGTGGTCAAGGGATGTCTAAACATACAGGTAGAGTGAAATATAGGGGCGTACGATATTACCTTTGGGTGCCTTTATAGAAGGCGATTTGTACCTGTAATGGATGCAATTCTTTCCAAGCCCTTTATTGCCTTTATTCTTTCTTTTCTTTATTTCTTTTTATTATTTATTTCAAGGAATAACTATAGGAAACTACCTTGGCATGGTGACTAGAGATGACAGTGTTACCAACAAGCACTTTCACAGAGATGATAAGGTTGGATCGTGATGAGACCCCCTTTCCCTTGGCCATGCAACCAAAGGTCACTGCCCTAGCGTGGTAACCAAATAATGGCAATGTCATACTACTAAGTGCCCATGAACATAATAGGTTGGCTCATGATGAGACCCCCTATCCTCTTGGCTAGGTCTTGTCTTGTTATTTTTCTTTGGGTCCCTCTTCTTTCTTGCCGAGAGGATTTTTATTTCCTTCTTAGGGATCCCTGGGCGAGGCATCTCTAGGTTTCATTTTTTATGGCTTTTATCTTTTACCAATTTCTTTTACCTTTTGGGCCTTTATCCCCTTCTTCCCATGAGATAAGGTGTAACCCCACAAAGAGATCATCCTAATGTCCGGACTAGGGGAATGGGAAAAATGAGTGGGAGATAAGATGTAAGAGTGATGATATGATGGGAGCAGATGATGGCCCTTCAAAATCCCCCCAGTGGCAAACCAAAACCTATGGGTACAATCTTGCTAGGGTACCCTGTCAATTCCCCCAACCATGGTCAAGTGGGTTAATGTAAGATCCAAGCAGTCGTCAGAAATAAAAGGAATTTGATGCATATATCTAAAGGTTATAATGATCAAATATGACACATACCATGATACCTGGACCACTTACCTCATGCAGCAAGAGTCTTCTTCGATACAAGTCCAAGCCGAAGGTGATGGATGTTGTTGTTGCTGACAAGACAAGTATGATGAAATAGAAGAAAGATGGGCCCTCGAGGGCCATGCTCAAGTCAATCTTTCTCTCAGTACTCCATGTCTAGGACCTGTGGGCCTTGAGACATGATCTCCTATTTATCCCTAGAAATCGAGGATAACATCTGGCTCCAACTCAGGGACATGTGCTCATTGTAGAGCACATGAGAACCTCAGCATCTCTGGCATAACCTGCAAACCTGCTCAAACTCAAAAATGGCATCAGCAACAAAGGTGGGGTGGTATTTCCACCCCGCATATATAGATATAAAGTAATCATGAATGCGAATAGAAAGTGAAATACTTACCTGTACTTACCTGTTGGTTGCATGTTGGTGTAGTCAAACAACTAGTGAAGCCAACCCAACAATATTCCTCGATACATACCTTTGTGCTTCATAATAAACCAAAACAGTGATAAATCAAGTGCAAAAATGTCATGAGTTAGAATATATATCATATCATCGGGAATCTCAAAGTCTAACTCATGGAGGCGGGTGGGAGGGATAAAATCCTACCAAGTCCATCTTTGAGGAAAGTATTCAATCCACTTCCGGAAAAGGTGAATAAAAGTCCAAGGCTCATAACACTGACTCAAAAGGTCAGCACACTGGCTACCTAAGACGTTCTCATACTATGAAGTCTGGGAAGGGATTGATAAAGATCCAACAGACGATTGGAAAACTATCAAGGAAAAATTGAAAAAATGAGATAACAAACTTGTAGTATCCAACCAACCCTTGGAGTCTAGGTTTTGCCTAAGAGGAAACTCAACACTAAAAATATACTTCCCAACCACACCTTTAATGGAAAAGCATGACAAAGTAATAACATGTAGCTGGAGAAAAAGGTCATGAGAATCCTTCTTTAGGCAAAACATGTTTTTACTCCTATCAAAATCCAAGCATAGTGGAGGTTGATAGTCATATTCATAGGGTAAATCTAAGTGCTCAGAGGAGTACTCATCAAAGGCCTCAAGGTAAGACCAAAAATTGTCAAGCAAATACTATACTTGGTCAACCTTGGGCATTTGTGGAGAGCCAGTGAAAATCTCATCTCCCTGTTGTCGTTGGTCAAGAGCCTTCTATGATAATTGCAAATGAAACACTCGGAGATGACTCTTTGTGTCATAGATGAGATCTATATCATAACTAACTGCATCCCACCTACGTCTCCCAACATGTATGAATTCGTCAAATTCAGCTATGTCAATATCAATATCATAACATGGAGGAGTCAAAACATCCAATACTTATGTACTCTCTGTGTCATAAGGTAAGGAACCACTGAAAAATTGGAAGGGGGAATAATTCACCTCGCTTAATCCTTCCTGTTCAAGAGCTTCAAGTATTTGTATAGCTTCATCAAGTGGAATATCTGCCTCTACATCTTCAGTCTTGAGACATAGGGGATCTAACTTGTCCAAGGGTTCCATTACTTCTTCACTCTCTGATTCATAGAAAAAGGTATCATCAAAAAATGGGAAATGAAAATGACTTACCTCATTCTCTTCATCTTGTGCAGGAGGGAAAAGATCTTGTATAGCTTCATTAGACTGAAGAGTGGTTACTGGTGCTTCATCCTCATAATTCACGTCTCTGGTTGTATCTTCGTTGCATCTTATTGGATTATGGGAGAGGTATTGCTCCTCTTCAAGGGGTTGATAATGGTATTCATAAACCTTGTCTCTTATATTATAGGATTCTTGGTATTGATCATGATATGCTCTCCTGAGATCTTCTACAATGTCAGTGGTGAATCCTTTGTGGTATAAGGTTACCATGAGGTTTTGAAGGACATCTTCATACATTTGGCAATCTATCTTAGTAAGGTCTATAAACCTACTGATGAGGTGTATGAAAGATGATATACCCCTATCCTTGCAACAAATCTTAAAACGATCTTGTAAGTAGGATGGAAAAGTGAGTAAGAACAATTTTATAAGAGCATCCTCTCCTCCCAACTTTATCTCGCTCAAATAATCCAAAAAATTTACTATGTGAGGAGCTGGGAGGCCCAAAAATGTTGGAGAGTTGTTTAGCCATTTTGTATCAAAGTAATTTGGGTATCCTTGAAAACTTATGAAATCAATACTCAGATACATTTGTTCCTAGTGTGCCATGATCCCATAACTTGGAAATATCACAGAAAGTAAGGTGGCACCTTGAGAAATATTAGTGGAGTCGCCAGATAATTTTCCTAAAACTATCAAAGGAAAAGGGAAAACACCTTAGTGGAGTTTTCAGGTAAGCTTGTAATAAAAGGTCTTTGAGGCAAGGCTTACCAAAAATATTTTTCATCTAAGGAGAATTGACTATGTGTTCCCTGACAACGGTGCCAAAATGTTATCGCACAATTTGTAGTTAGGTCAAAAGGGCTAAAGGATAGAGGCCAAACTGGCGAAACAGGAACCTTCCCCACCCAATGTCACCTCAATGGGGAGGTTATTTCTATTTAGGGAGGTTAAACAATGGGAG
>JZKD02S1945577.1:327163-340635 GCA_000966675.3 Picea glauca | reverse complement strand
TGGAGTTATTGGCTTCGTCAAAACCCAATCTACTTCCCAGTCGACTAGAACAATGCAATGGCCTGCTTTGACGGCTACTCCCAATATGACTACACCCTCTTCTACCCCCCCCTCAAACTCAGGTCTCTGAGGTGAATACAGTCCAATCAACCCCTTCACAACAACTTGGGGGCAATAATAAAGAAAGAAATAAACCAAAGAAAAACAACAACAATGAATAACCAAAATATCAACTGCAAACCACCGCTGCTAGAAAACAACCACAACAAAACCCAAAATTCCCATGTCTCATTTGTGGCGATGATCACTACACTCAAGACTGTTCACATCACGATGAAGTGGCCAAGATCTTTAAGGGAAATTCACAACCCGTTGTTCTTACTCAACCTTTTCCACAACATCAATCTTTGGTTGCTCAAACCCCCACTGCAGGGGGCAGTTCCAACCAATCCCATCATGAGGCCTCGATAAGTGCCCAAATTTACATGTTTAACAGGATTAATTTGACCACTCGCACTATGACATATGACACACCGGTTAAACCTGATAAACCAAAGACTACTAACGGTTCCTTATCGGACCCATTACCATATTTCGTTAGTCCTTCGTCTGCTAGCCCTCCGTCCGGGCCACTTAAAATTGAGAAACCTTCATTTGCATCCATTTTTTCCCCTCCTAAGAGCACTATCTGGAAATCCACCTTTAATCCTAGTTCACGGGTTGCCCAAAACTACAGCATCGTTGAAGATTTGGCTCAAGCACCATGTGTTATGTCTTCTTTGGAAGTTCTACAACACTGTTCCAGCCAACATAGAATGCTCTTAGCTGCCATCGACGCTTTCGATCCTAAGTCATCAAATAACCTCATGTTTAATCTGTATGATCATCAAGCCCGACTCTCTCACCAACTAGCTTTTCAGATCGATGTTGTTGTTCACAATCAACAAATCCACCGAACTATTTTGGATGAGGGAGCCTCTACTTGTGTCATGTCTCTAGCTTGTTGTAAAGTCTTAAAATCACCTTCTCTTAAAAAATCCCCTACGATGTTATGCGCTTTCGATGGACGAGGTTTTCATCCTCACGGACTATTACAATCCTTAGCCGTTCAGTTGGGCAGCAAAACTGTTACCGTTGATGTCAAGGTGGTCGATGCCCCCCTCTATTACAACCCACTACTTGGAAGAAGTTGGTTCTATTCTATGACTGTCGTCACCTCGTCGGTGTTTCTATGTGTACAATTCCCCCATCAAGGAAAAATGGTCACTATCGATCAACTCGATTTCTGTACACCTGACGCTCGTGCCCCTGTCACCAACAACATTCCTTTTTTGGGAGACCACCTGGTTACGTATGAAAGTGTTGGCGTTGTCTTATTGAAAGATTCTAGCCTCATGGTTACCTTCCCTACACCACTTCCACCCACCACGCATCATATTTCCACTGTCAATATGATCTCGAGTATTCCTTATCAATATTTAGAATCATCTGATCCTTGGATTGTGCCTAGTCCTATGGAATTTGATGTGCTTGGTGACACCATGCCACTTAGCCCAGCCGAGGCCACATACATAGCTATTCAATCTGCCTCTCCCTCTCTAGACAACCCACATTTATTGGCACCTGATGCCTACTCGATTCCTTCATGGTTGGATTCCCTATCGTCTACAATCGATTACATTTCCCAAATTTTTCCTTCTGACAAATCTATTATGGAAATGCTTAGCATTGACAACGTGCCTTGGGATGATAACCATCATCGATCCTCTTTTCTTCCGCCTCTGGAAGAAATCTACCAAGACATACACTTTGTCTTCCCCCCTGATGTTACCAATGCTTTGCAATCTCCCATCCTCACACAAGATACTCTTTCTGAGGGGAATATGGGCAACATATCTACTACGATCATTTTCAATATTTCGATCAAAGAAGGTGTCATGGAAAACATTAACCTTGGTGCTAATTGCACACCCGAAGAAGTGGTCTCTTATACCACTCTATTTAAATAATTCCGCGATGTCTTTTTTTGGAGCTATGAGGAAATGCCAGGGATCGACCCTTCGATCATCCTGCATGAAATCAAGACTTACCCTGGCGCGAAACCTGTTCGACAGAAACTCTACCTGGTTCATCCCAAGAAAATCATGGATATAAAGGTAGAAGTTGAGAAACTCTTGAAATCTGGGTTTATCTATCTTCTCCCTTTGACAGAATGGGTCTCCAACCTTGTTCTGGTTGCCAAAAAATAAGGAACCATCAGTGTTTGTGTTGACTATTGGGATCTCAATAAATCTTGTCCAAAGGACAACTACCCTATGCCCTTCATCAACCAAATCATTGATAATTGTGCTGGGAGCATAATATTCTCTTTCATGGATGGCTTCTCTAGGTATAACCAGATTGAAATTTTACCTGTTGATCAACATAAGACAACCTTTATCTGCCCATGGGGAACTTTTGTCTATCAAAAGCTACCTTTTGGTCTCAAAAATGTTGGTGCCACTTTCCAACGAGCCATGTCATATGCTTTCCACGATATCAAGCATATCGCAGAACCTTACATCGATGACTTACCTACCCACTCATCCAATCGATATAATCATGTTGATCACTTACGAGCTATTTTTCATCGATGTCGGTTCTACCGTATCCACTTGAACCCACATAAGTGCATCTTTGTTGTCGAATCCGGTCGACTCCTCGGGTTTATTGTCTCTAAAGACGGGATTAGGGTGGATCCCCTAAATATTAAATCTATTATGGCCTTACCCCCACCTACTAATTTACCCCAACTCCAAAGTTTGCAAGGAAAAGAAAACTTCCTTCGCCGTTTCATTTGTAACTACGCTGAGATAACTAAGGGATTCATGCAGTTACTACAGAAAAATACCCCTTTCATCTGGGATGACATTTCTCAATGGTCATTTGATGCTCTCAAGCATGCCTTGACCAACGCACCTTTGTTGCACCCTCCGGAGTATACAAAGGACTACATCCTTTACTTAATTGCCTCCACTTTCACTATTGCAATGGTGTTATCTCAGGAGGACCCCAACGGTGAGGAACATGTGATCTATTACCTGAGCAAGAGTCTATCTAGACTCGAACTCCGATATTCATATGTAGAGAAACTAGCTCTGGCAGTTGTCATCACTGTCCAGAGATTCTGCCATTACATCTTACTACGCACCACCACAGTGACTACAGACTCAAACCCCATGTACCACGTTTTGACACGCCAAGTTCTTGGGGGAAAATACTCTAAATGGATTGTCATCCTTCAGAAATTTGATCTTGAATTTATGAAGTCCAAAGCCAAAAAATCCCTGGTGTTTGTGGAGCTTATCTGCGATCTCCCCCATGCTGATGAAGACATCGAACCTAGAGATTCTCTCCCTAATGAAACTCTTTTCCTCATTAGCACCTCTGATCCTCGGTATGGAGACATCCTCCTTTACCTCCAAACCCAACGCTTTCAGCCTAACATTTCCCGTGAAGAGCATCGACGTATTCGCCACAATTCTCATCATTATCTTATCGTCGGTGACACCTTGTATCGATGTGGTATTGATACTATCCTTCAACGATGTTTGATTCATACAGAGTCTGAATGCGTTCTCAACGATTTTCACCTTGGTGCCTGTGGCGGTCACCTTTCTGGGATGGCCACAGCCCAAAAAATTCTACGTGCCGACTATTTTTGGCCCTCGATTTTCAAAGATTGTATTGAGGCAGTCAAAAAATTCCCACCCTGCCAATTTTTCAACAAGAAGGCACACACCCACCCTACTACACTACACCCCATTATTGCCATCAGCCCCTTTGCTAAGTGGGGTATCGATTTCATGCAATGTAAGCCTACCTCAGCTGGGGGGCACGGTTATATAATCGTCGTCGTCGACTACTTTACAAAATGGGCTGAGGCTATGCCTACCTTTCTGAATGATGGTCGTACCACAACTCTGTTTCTTTTCAACTTTATCATAACTCATTTTGGTGTACCACGGGCCATCGTCACTGATCACGGTGCACACTTTAAGAACCAAATGATGAGTGAATTGCATGTCAAATTGGGTTTTCGCAATGAAAACGCATCCCCATACTATCCTCAGGCCAACGGACAAGTTGAGGCCATCAACAAAGTCCTAAAAACCATGATTCAATGTATGGTAGGGGAAAACAAGACATCTTGGCATCTACAACTTTTCTCCACTCTCTGGGCTTACTGTACTTCCGTGAAAACTGCAACTGGATTTACTCCTTTCCAGTTGGTGTATGGCATCGAAGCCATTTTACCAGTCGAGTGTGAGATTCCATCTCTGAAACTTAAAGTAGAACTCCTACCCCACACTTCTATTGAAGAAGAACGTTTCTTATATCTCTCCAAATTGGATGAAACATGTTGTGATGTCGCTCTTGTTAACGAGGCACATCAGAAACGGATAAAAAATCAATACGACAAATCCATCCATCCCTGGACTTTTGAAAAAGGAGACTTAGTCCTTGTCGATGACCAGGCCCACAACAAATTAGGGACAGGTAAGTTAGAACCTTTGTGGCATAGCCCTTACATTGTGAAACGTGTTCTACACAAAGGCACCTATGAGTTAGTCGATTACGATGGAATTTCCCTAGGAGAGCCCCAAAACGAGCTTTACCTTAAAAAGTACTATGCCTAGATCACCTAGCATGTGTACATTGTACATTATTGTATTTTAGTTTGGTGTGTCTGTTTCTTCACATGCTCGAGTCTTTACCTTTGCCACTCACAACTGTGCCTTGTGTTTTCATGCACAGATGACATCTTCCTTTCCTATCTTTTTCGGTTTCGTGGATGGCACTAGTTGACATATCCGGAACATTTCTTCAGAAGCATGGGTTATTTACCAATTCGACGAGCTGGTGAGTTCAGAAGGTATTTTCTTAGGACCAAAAACTAATAATATGGAAGAATATCATGTTGTCATCAGACTCTTGACCCAAGCCTCCTCCCTAGGTATCTCTTGTATCATTGTTAACCTAGACTCCCAACTCATGGTCTATCAACTCAATCGTATCTATGTTATCCGTAATCCTATCTTGGTACGTATCCACCTACAAGTTCATTGTCTTGAACGAATGTTTGATTATATCGAATACAGACATATTCCAAGAGAACTTAACAATGTGTCAAATTCATTAGCTAATTACATCATGGATCGGTATCTCACCCATAGATAAGATTTCATAAAGGAAATCAAATTGTACATCACATGTAAATTAAAACACATCACATTAAAGGCATCATCATGTACAAATCATTTGGCACTGTAAAAACTCGGAACTGTATATATATACATAGCACGACTAAAATGTTTTGATTACATCAAAAAAGTATTTAGAAGAGAAAAATACTGGGTCTCTACACCCATACAACATGACCAGACAAGTCATACAAAAATACGATCACTAGAGAGACTCTAATCTCCCTGCACTACATTGTGTGAGAGTAACATATCACTGCATGCACTACGTGTCTCAGTAGATAATTGACATTCTTTGGCACTCCCATAGTGTGCCTCTGTAGATGTAAAGGAACTTCTCCCCTCCATAAAGGAGGAATGCCCATCGTGAGGCCTTGAAGGTTTCTTTCAACCTCCTGGAGACCTATCACTGGTACCCCCAGATCTGTCGCAATCGGGGCACCCCCACGACGTCCTGGTATAGGAATCTCAGCTGGGCACACTACTCCCTTGTCTGCATGTTGAAAACAATACATCTTTTAAAAACTCTTCTACATACCCAAAAATATATATACATCTAAAACTTAAAAAACAAAAAATAGACAAGGTGTTGCTCAGTCTCTTACCTGACGCATCCCAATCTTCCCCCATGGGTAGAATCAAATCAATGCTCCCATGAAAATCTACCTCAGCATACGGGAAGTCTTCTATCCATATATACTTTCGTCTCAACCAAGCGAAGAAATCACTGGTAAAACGAAACTCTGACTCTGCTACTAGCCTCGGATACAGACTAGTCCACCTCTCCATCCGTGGTTCATCCACTGGTCACACTGCCAGTGCTATCTGAGGCTGCATCTGGGGAATGTTCTCTAAGAAAAATGAGACCAGAAAAGAGATGTATCTGAAATTTTTCTATCCCATCCTACACCGCGAAACCTATTCCTTCAAATTCCGAAGGAACCCTGTGCTCCAGTTAAACAGTGTTGGCTCCAAACACTGTACGCCATAAGCTACTTGAAATCTCGATGCCAGATGTGAGCTAGTGCTTCCTGTCATGCTCATGATGGAAAACAAAATGGAATGGAGGGGTAACTCTTAGATATCCTTGAGAGGGATTCTACCCCCCACCAATCTTTCTCTTGGGACACAATGTCGTGCTAGATACACGCCCACTTGCTCAGGAAGCGCCCTCTATTCGGAAAAGGATATAGGAACCCCTCTTTTTGAGAGGCCAATTAAGAAATATACATCTTCCAACTTGATGGTTAGAAGTTGTGCTCCGATATGGAACCCTTGCTCTGCGACATCCCACAAGTTGATCATGTGCTCAAGCAATAAAATCTCCTTCTTCATTTTTTGCAATTTGAAGAATTTCAGTAAGCCACAAGATCTCAACATGGCTCGCATGCGAGGACTCCGCAAGGCAGCCAAGTCATCAATCTCATGCTCTCGTTCTTTCCACTCGATCATGGTCGTCGAAATCACCTACAAACAAAAAAACAAAGAATTTCATTATTCAATTTTTTTGGCAATTTCGGAAATTTCCTAAACAATTTAAAAACATGAAATCTAATGCCCACATTGTTCAAAGAGACCATGCCCTCTTTTATAATAATCACACCCTCTCTTTACCATTCAATAGTCATCACGCAACAATAAAATGTTTTTAATTAAGATGATGTTCATAATGGCTGTGTGGGTGTATTTTTGAGTTTTCTATGACTTATTTGGAAAAAACGACCCATCTACTCAAGTGTCAAGGCTTTGGCATATTGGCTATCACTTTCTAAAATGTTTTTCACAAAAGAATGTCTTACTCCCATTGTTTTTAATAGAGGACGATTTGATCTTTTTTAGAGCGACCTAAGGCTTCATTTTTTAAATTAAATACTGCCATGGAAATGAATTTTAAACCATGTAATTGAAAGAAGGGGAGATGAATATCTACCTAGTCCAAACAGCAAGAGAAACGGTCAATCGTAGCTCCGGTATCAAGCAAAACAAGATCCACCTCCAAAGTGAGAATCTCCACTACTACAAATCCTTATGCAAAATGAAATGGTAAATGAAGTTTTTCTTGTATTACTATTTATGAATTTCCATTTTTTATAAGGTATAGTTATTTATGGGTTTCTCTGGAAATATAATGGCTTCACTAAACCTCTGGATTGCAGTTTTGACATTGCAGGTTTCCCAGCAGTTCTGATCATTTGTTTACCTTGTCACATCCATGAGCATAGTGTTAGTTCGTTT
The DNA here is from genome assembly GCA_000966675.3 of Picea glauca. NCBI lineage: Eukaryota > Viridiplantae > Streptophyta > Pinopsida > Pinales > Pinaceae > Picea > Picea glauca. The sequence goes on along the minus strand of JZKD02S1945577.1, from coordinate 333,157 downwards.
TCAAGCTCGAAAATATGAGAACGCACCGGGTAGACTTTTATCTCTTTTTTGGACCCGCATGGACACATGAAAAAGGAACCCCCCTAGAGTCATATTTAAACTCTTTTCAGACTCTCTAAATATGAAAAGATCGTCGAGTGACCTTGCTTCCTTTCGCACTTGTTAAAAGGTTCGAAAGGGCATCTTTCAAGCGATAGTTTATCTCTTTTTTGGTCTCGTCAGACTATTGTACGAAAAAGGAACTGAGAGAGTTCTCGTTTAAGTGTTTTTCTAGACTCTATAATCATGAAAAACCTTCGAGTTTTCTATATTTGGACTCGCTAAAACACACATCGACAGGCCCATACGGGACCGAACCCTTACTTCTTCCAATTCATTAAACAAAGGAAGAGGAACTTACCGAAGGTGAGTTATATCGAGCATGTGTTATCCCCCTCGAGATTGTTAAATCAAAAAGAGGTACTCATCTATCTGGATGGGGGAAAATTTGAAAGAAGCAAGCCAAGCAATATCTTGAGAACATTACCAAGTAATTCTTAGAGTCGCCCTTGAACATGGCACTTTGTCATTTGCACGCATTATGATCCACTGAACCTCTGCACTGAGCCAACCCTTTGAGTTTCTTTCACTCCTTTGGGTCACTTGATGTAAGTCACATCATCCACTGCATCATCAAGTATTGGTCCATGTCATGTTTCTATCGTTGTGCCTCAATGTTCAAGGGAAGTATCCACCTCTAGAGTCAGCCATCAAAAATATCTTGTCTCAAAACCCGTGTCATTCCATTCTCATTTGATCTACCAATTACATCTCTATGTCCATTTCATATCGTTTATGGCGGATACGTCAAGGGCCTCCTTCAACGAGCCTATTCTTGTCGACCTCAGCAAATTATCTGGGAACTAGGCTGAGAAACCAGTTAGTACTTTGGGACCGGCATGCCTCAATGGCAGACCTCCTCGCGTTCGACAGTAGGTTTGCATAAATGACATATGATTGGATGATTCCATGGATGTTCGACTCCAGTTCATCCATTCACATTCATTGGAATGTATTAAGGTACCTTGGGAATCATTGACATTAATGGTGATCTCCCTCACACTTGTTAACGGTTTACACCATTGACCGATAATCAAGTGGTTTCTGCCATGCTTGACATCAGGACATCTATTCACATGGTTAGATTTGTACCACATTGGGATTGGTAAGAAGACCTTGGATTGAGTGATCACTTTGATATATCCTTTTCCTAGGTTGCGAAGGAATTTCTTTTGGACAAATGATACATATGTTGTTACATAGATCCACTTTGTATTGGTCATGGCTATGTCTTGTCATCTCATAGATCCACTGTGTATTTTTTGTGGCTACGATCAGTCCAGGTCATCAGAGTATAGATCCACATTGTATCTTCGGTGGCTATACCCTTTTCATCAACACAATTATGGATCCGCAGTGTATTTTATGACAGCCATATCTTGCAATTCTTGATCACCCAAGCATAGGTATGCCTGCCTCGGGTTTTGAAACATGTCATAATATTTGTTGGATGTTTGCGTGCAACTTTCGTCAGGTTCTCCGAGTCTATACCCTTTCTTGAAAGTCTACAAAGCATTTCAGTTATTAGTTCGCATCTTCTAACTTCATACTTTGGGGGGCAATCTATTACACAAAAAACATTGCTCACTTCGATAAGTGTTGCAAGTGTCGCATGTCCCTCACAACTATCACAATTGTCACATGTTATTCACAAGTGTCACAAATGTCAAAAAAAGCATATTTCCATGATGACGACACCAAAGAGACACTTAGAATACCTCAAACACTTGATTTGGAGGAAGAAGGATGGTTAACTAAAGTCAAGAATCTCTTACCACCTGAAAGGAGCTCTTAAACTAGGGTTTTAAGGGGGAGCACTCTCCTATTTCAGCCTTAGGAGATTTGACGCTCCCCTACAAGGTGTTAGGGAGAATTATAGCACCAAATCACCCCTCTAAAGGAGCGCTACACATATTTGAAGCATTGGTGCTCCCCTTAAGCCTACTAGGGAGCGTTATAGCACCCTGATGCCCCTTTTGAGGGAGCGTTGTCTAATCTGGGTTGTGGTTGATCTGTTGAGGAGAATAAGGGGAGGATCTTTCAAGTTTGGAAGGAAGTTACATTTGAATTCTTAGTTCAATCAGAAGATCCATGATCTAAAGAGGGAATTCCTCAACCTACCCTAAAGATAACTCAAGAGGTTAAGCCTCTCTAAACCTATATAAACAAGCTCTATGATGGTGAAAAGGGGGAAGAATTGCAAGCAAGAAACCTATGATCTCGTAGGAAACACATAGTGAACTGGAGGAGAGTGATCAGTGAAGTTGCTATCATCCAGGTCATGGATCTTTTGAGCAAGGGTTAGACAAAGGGGACTTGACGACGCTGTCACATATGCATCCACGGTTGTAAGTTACTTCTGTCATTGTTCTCATTAATATAACATGCTTGGCCTGTTTCTTTCTAGTTCGTGTCTAATTTCACATGAACTTATCTCTGATAGATAGATCTGTTTTCAAACTAATATCAATAGAGTAGGAAGTGGTCGTACTATTTTTTGTCTACAGGGCTCATCGAGGAGCGAAATATTGGAACTCAATTCGGAGCGTGCAGGGACAAACGTCGGTAAAGAGGTACTTTTGTTCTCAAGAGACTACTTACGCATTAGTTTGCATAGATCTGAAAGGGAGTCAGTGTCCACGTTAAGCGTCTTCTATCTTAAGAGTTAAGAGTCTAGCTCTCAAGAGGAGATCTACCTGTCTGCAGGGAGATTTTCCTTCAACACTCGACAACAAAGGATCCAACTTTATCGAGTCGTCAAAGCAGGGAAGCTCCTGCACCAAGGCAAGTGGCTCACCCTAGGCCAAATTCAATAGAAATTTACTCATCTAATGGGGGACCTCGACAAAATGGAGACCATTGATTCCTAAGGAGGGAGGATTGATCCAAATAGATATCGGTGGCCACCCACCTTTTCCAACTACCTCAAGACATTTTTCTGACAATTTTGGTAATTTACTATTTTTAGCAGTTTTAACTTTCGGGGCCATTTTAAGGGCCTAAATTTGGGATCAAGCTCCTCAATGATGGCCAAAGGCATGACTGAGCCCCTAAAATGAATCTCCTCAATGATACCATTCCAATGGGATATCACATGCCTAAAACAAAGATCGTATGCAAAAGTTACGACCCCGGGAAGTTGATGTACTAACTTACCCAAACGGGGCCCACGTGACTTTGGGTGCTTCATCTCCTAGGGTTAAGTTTTTGGCATTCTTGTGGGGTTTGGATTCTAACCATTGGGTACCATATATGTCACACTTCCCCTTGCAGTTACCTCGAAGGACTCATATCCTGCTCCAACTGAAGTTGACAAAGACACCCGGTTCATTGAGTAGATCCAGAACATCCACCAACAGGTTTAGGATATCTTACAGAAGTCCAATGACAAGTACAAACAGTAGCATGATCAACATCGGGTGCCACATAAGTTCCAGGTGGGCAACAAAGTTTGGTTGCACTTGCAGAAAGAACGCCTTACAGGACCCCATTGGAAGCTTCACCCACTCCATTATGGGCCATACACTGCCACCAAGGCCGTGGGGGATAATTATTTTGAGCTCAACATTCCTCCTTTCCTTGGCCTGCACCCAGTGTTCAACGTGGATCTTCTTCGCCCTTATTTCCCACCATTATTGGACACTTCAGAAGTAGCAGAACAACTGACACCAATAGAGATTAACCCTAACTTAATACAATAGAAATCCAATGATCATATTGTGGACACACAGATCAAGGGCACTCCACAACAAAGGATCCAACTTTATCGAGTCGTTAAAGCAGGGAATCTCTTGCACCAAGGCAAGTGGCTCACCCTGGTCTAAATTCAATAGAAATTTCCTCATCTAATGGGGGACCTAAACGCAATGGAGACCATTGATTCCTAAGGAGGGAGGATTGATCCATATGGATATCAGTGGCCACCCACCTTTTCCAACTGGCTCAAGATAGTTTTTTGACAATTTTGGCAATTTACTATTTTTAGCAGTTTTAACTTTCAGGGCCATTTTGAGGGCCTAAATGAAGGTTTTTCTGGATCGAGCTCCTCAATGATAGATTAAGGCATGATTGAGGCCCCAATATGAATCTCTTCGATGATACCTTTTCAACAGGCTATCACACACCTAAAATGGAGATCGTATGCAAAAATTACGACCTCAGGAAGTTGATGTACTAACTTACCCAAACAGGGCCCACATGACTTTTGGTGCTTCATATCCTAGGGTTAGGTGTTTGGATGTCTAGGGTTTTGGGCATTCTTGTTTATTTTAAAAAGGCCTTTAGAGCCTCATTGTAATGTTCTTCTTGTGAATGAGCGCAACAGTCACATCTCTTCTCAGAGATAAGCCGCCACCATTCCAGCAAGCTTGTTTCCGCTGCATTTTGTAGTTTTAGCTTATTTCATTATTGAATAGAAAACCAATTTTACTGTATCTCTATTATTTTGTGCTAAGAATATGTTAATAACCTGTATTCATTTTGTTCTTCTCATAAAATCCGGATCATTAACTCAAAGAAATACACTTGCAACTTGTCCTCAACAACCAAGAAACACAAGCATATGGTGATAATATATAATGTTATCACATTTAATAGCATAATCCATCAACATTCATAACAAATATTCCCATGGAATAACAATTCAAATATTTTCAAGATGTTAATTGGATGATAAAAGAGTATTTCTATTAAAATATAATCAACAGAAGTGAATGAATTACAAACTTTTGTGTCGGCACGGTTCGGAACGAAGAAACTAAGTTTCTTCTAGCTGGGCCTCCACCACTTCAATCCTCCACCAAATACAAGCTCATATAAGAGAGACAATGAGGTTCTCAATCAAGTAGGGAAGATCTTGGGGGCTGAACAATGTGTTCAGACTTAAAAGGACAAAGTGATGCATACTCAATATGAATTGAATAATTTCTCCAGAGTAACTTTTCTCTCAAAGTTGAATTCTTCTCCTCTTTTCCATAGCTCATATTTGGCCCATTTGTAGCCTTCAAGTGTAACTAAAGGGTCCAGTCAGAACATTTCCAGTATATGAAAGGGAAAGGATCATAGATCTTGTGATGTGACATGGAAACCCGACACCATTTTTTGTTTTTTTGGGCACAAATCTCGATGTACGCTGGTTGTAATGGTGCAACCTGCATATACGCATTCTATACTATAGGTAAGGCATGTATATGTGTAAATATAATGTTTTTATCTCTGGGAATTTTAAAAAGGGAGTTCAAGTCTACACAGGGAAATGGAAAAATGCCTTCTATGAAAGTTTTCATAGGGTGAGACAAATCTTGCTATAACATACATCCACATAGAGACTTGTATGATGGAAAGTCATTTTCAATAAAATATTCTAGCATTATAGAGACTTAGTCATATGTTATTTTTAAATCCATTCAATTCCTTCAACCACTTCATTCTTTTTCCATGCAAATTACACATCTACCTACATATAGACTTGCATAAGTCTATTAATTTTCTTATTTAACCGTTGTTTTAGTTTAGGGTTAGAATTAAGCGCTAGTCTTTGATTTCTTGCAAAGTATAAGCTTCAAATTTTTAGTTTTAGATGCATTCTTACCTAGTAATTGGCCAATGTAGTTGGTAGGAGGGGCGAAAATCAAATTTTCTTTTTTCTTGTTTCCTTTCCATGTGATGGCCCATTTCTTTAATGTTGCACATGGACTAGTGGACTATAAATTGCAATCAATCATATTTCCACCTTGTTATTTTGTTTAGGGACTAGAAATAATATTGTAGTTAGAGTATTATCTTCACATCTAACTTTTGAGTGAGATTGGTGAACTATAGTGACTTTAATATTAATTCACCTACCTTGTAAATTAGAAAAACATTTAGGGAATAATTAGGAATATTAATATGTGT
>JZKD02S1945577.1:236228-261619 GCA_000966675.3 Picea glauca | reverse complement strand
ATGATCTCTATTTAAAGAGCATGGAGGGTCATTTTTCGATGATCGATTGTGAGAAACTCTCTTGTAAAATCTCTCTGTAATCTTTTTCTTTTCATTAATAAACTGCTCCAAGTGGCTGTGTTGGCTGGGGCCATGGATGTTTCCCTGTAGGGGTTTTACCACGTGAAAACATCGGTGTGTTGATCTTTGATTTGGTTATGTGAGTGGTTACTAAAGTTGTTCGTCCTCTGTTGGAATACCTGTGTTGTCGAACATAAATCGTTAACGAGTGCGAGGGAGATGACCATTAATGTCAATGATTCCCAAGGTACCTTAGTACATTCCAACGAATGTGAATGGATGAACTGGAGTCAAACATCCGTGGAATCATCCGATCATAGGTCAATGATGTAAACCTATTGTCGAATGTGAGGAGGTATGCCATTGAGGCATGCAGGTCCCAAAGTACTAACTGGTTTCTAAGCCTAGTTCCCAGATAATGTGCCGAGGTCGACAGGAATAGGCTCGTCGAAGGAGGGCCTTGATGTATCCCCCATCAACGACAAATGGACATAGAGATGTAATTGGTAGATTGAATGAGCATGGAATAACATGGGTTTTGAGACAAGATATTTGTGATGGCTGACTCTAGAGGTGGATACTTCCCTTGAACACTGAGGCACAATGACAGAAACATGACATGGACCAAAAATTGATGATGTAGTGGATGTTGTGACTTACGTCAGGTGACCCAAAGGAGTGAAAGAAACTCAAAGGGTTGGCTCAGTGCAGAGGTTCAGCAGATCATAATGCGTGCAAATGAAAAAGTGTCATGTTCAAGGGCGACTCTAAGAATTAATTGGTAATGTTCTTAAGAGACTGCTTGGCTTGCTTCTTTCAAATTTTCCCCCATCCAGATAGATGAGTAACTCTTTTTGATTTAATGAGCTCGAGGAGGATAACACATGCTCGATATAACTCACCTTCGGTAAGTTCCTCTTCCTTTGTTTAACGAACTAGAAGAAGTAAGGGTTTGGTCCCGTATGGGCCTGTCGATGTGTGTTTTAGCGAGTCCAAAGACAAAAAACTTGAAGGTTTTTCAAGATTATAGAGTCTAGAAAAACACTTAAAAGAGAACTCTCTCAGTTCCTTTTTTGTACAGTAGTCCGACGAGACCGAAAAAGAGATAAAATATCGCTCGAAAGACGCCCTTTCGAACCTTTTAACAAGTGTGAAAGGAAGCAAGGTCACTCGACGATCTTTTCATATTTAGAGAGTCTAAAAAGAGTTTAAATATGACTCCGAGGGGGTTCCTTTTTCGTGTGTCCATGCGGGTCCGAAAAAGAGATAAAAGTCTACTCGGTGTGTTCTCATATTTTCGAGCTTGAAAACGAACTAAGACTATGCTCATGGATGTGACAAGGTAAACAAATGATCAGAACTTCTGGGAAACCTGCGATGTCAAAACTGCAATCCAGAGGTTTAGTGAAGCCATTATATTGCCACAGAAACCCATAAATAACTATACCTTATAAAAAATGGAAATTCATAAATAGTAATACAAGAAAAACTTCATTTACCATTTCATTTTGCATAAGGATTTGTAGCAGTGGAGATTCTCACTTTGGAGGTGGATCTTGTTTTGTTTGATACCGAAGCTACGGTTGACTGTTTCTCTTGCCGTTTGGACTAGGTAGATATTCATCTCCCCTTCTTTCAATTACATGGTTTAAAATTCATTTCCATGGCAGTATTTAATTTAAAAAATGAAGCCCTAGGTCTCTCTACAAAAGATCAAATTGGCCTCTATTAAAAACGATGGGAGTAAGACATTCTTTTGCAAAAAACATTTTAGAAAGTGACAGCCAATATGCCAACTCCTTGACACTTGAGTAGATGGGTCGTTTTTTCCAAAGAAGTCATAGAAAACTCAAAAATACACCCACGTAGCCATTATGAACATCATCTTAATTAAAAATGTTTTATTGTTGCATGATGACTATTGAATGGTAAAGAGAGGGCATGATGATTATAAAAGAGGGCGTGGTCTCTTTGAACAATGTGGGCATTAGATTTCATGTTTTTAAATTGTTTAGGAAATTGCCGAAATTGCCAAAAAAATTGAATAATGAAATTCTTTGTTTTTTTGTTTGTAGGTGATTTCGGCGACCATGATCGAGTGGAAAGAACGAGAGAGTGAGATTGATGACTTGGATTCCTTGCAGATTCCTCGCACATGAGCCGCGTTGAGAGCTTGTGGCTTACTGAAATTCTTCAAATTGTAAAAAATGAAGAAGGAGATTTTATTGCTTGAGCACATGATCAACTTGTGGGATGTCGCAGAGAAAGGGTTCCGGATCGGAGCACAACTTCTAACCATCGAGTTGGAATATGTATATTTCTTAACTAGCCTCTTGAAAAGATGGGTTCCTATATCCTTTTTCGGATAGAGGGCGCTTCCTGAGAAAGTGGGTGTGTATCTGGCATGTCATTGTGTCCCAGGAGCAAGACTGGTGGGGGGTAGAATCCCTATCAAGGATATTAGAGAGTTACCCCTCCATTCCATTTTTTTTCCATCATGATCATGACGGGAAGAAATAGCACACATCTGGCATTGAGGTCGTAGGTAGCTTATGGCGTACAGTGTTTGGAGCCAACACTGTTTAACTAGAGCGCAGGGTTCCTTCAGAATGTGAAGGAACAGGTTTCGCAGTGTAGGATGGGACATAAACAGTTCGGATACGGCTCTTTTCTAGTCTCATTTTTCTTAGATCACATTCCCTAGATGCAGCCTCAGATAGCACTGGCAGTGAGATCAATGGATGAACCACGGATGGAGACGTGGAATAGTCTGCCTCCGAAGCTAGTATCAAAGTCAGAGTTCCGTTTTACCGGTGATTTCTTCTCTTGGTTGAGACAACATTATCTCTGGATAGAAGATTTCTTGTATGCTGAGGTGGATTTTCGTGGGAGAATGGATTTGATTCTACACACAGGGGAAGATTAGGATGCGTCAGGTAAGAGATTGAGCAACACCTTGTCTAGTTTTTGTTTTTTAAGTTTTTGATGTATATATATTTTTGGGTATGTAGAAGAATTTTTAAAAGACGTATTGTTTTCAACATGCAGACAAGGGAGCAGTGTTCCCAGCTGAGATTCCGATACCAGGACCTCATGGGGGTGCCCCGGTTGCGGCAGATCCGGGGGTACCAGTGATAGGTCTCCGGGAGGTTGAAAGAAACCTTCAAGACCTCATGATGGGAATTCCTCCTTTACGGAGGGGAGAAGTGCCTTTACATCTATAGAGGCACATTGTGGGAGTGCCATAGAATGTCAATTCTCTACTCAGACGCGTAGTGCGTGCAGTGATATGTTACTCTCAGCACAATGTAGTGCAGGGAGATTAGATTCTCTCTGGTGATTGTATTTTTGTATGACTTGTCCGACGATGTTGTATGGGTGTAGAGACCCAATATTTTGCTCTTATGAATACCTTTTTGATGTAATCAAAACATTTCAATCACGCTATGTATATATACACAGTTCTGAGTTTTTACAGTGCCAAATGATTTGTACATGATGATGCCTTTAATGTGATGTGTTTTAATTTACATGTGATGTAAAATTTGCTTTCCTTTATGAAATCTTATCTATGGGCGAGATACCGATCCATGATGTAATTAGCTAACGAATCTGACACATTGTTAATTTCTCTTGGAATATGTCTGTATTCGATATAATCAAACATTCGTTCAAGATGAAAAACTTGTAGGTGGAGATGTAGAAGGATAGGATTACGGATAGCGTAGATACGATTGAGTTGATAGACTATGAGTTGGGAGTCTAGGTTAATAATGATACAAGAGATACCTAGGGAGGAGGCTTGAGTCAAGAGTCCGATGACAAAATGATATTCTTCCATGTTATTAGTCGCTGGTCCTAAGCAAATACCTCCCGAACTCACCACCTCGTCGAATTGGTAAATAACCCATGGTGTCAAAGAAATATTTCATGTATGTCGACTAGCGCCATCCGTGAACCTGAAAAAGATAGGAAAGGAAGACGTCATCTATGCATGAAAATACAAGGCACAGTTATGAGTGGAAAAGGTAAAGACTCGAGCACGTGAAATAAATAGACACACCAAACTAAAATACAATAATGTACAATGTACACATGCTAGGTGATCTAGGCATAGTACTTTTTAAGGTAAAGCTCATTCTGGGGCTCTCTTAGGGAAATTCCATCGTAATCAACTAACTCGTAGGCACCTCTGTGTAGAAAATGTTTCACAATGTAAGGGCCATGCCACATAGGTTCTAACTTACCTGTCCCTAATTTTTCATGGGCCTGGTCATAGACGAGGACTAAGTCTCCTTCTGCAAAAGTCCAGGGATGGATGGATTTGTCGTATTGATTTTTTATCCATTTCTAATGTGCCTCGTTAACGAGAGCGACATCACGACGTATTTCATCCAGTTTGGAGAGATATAAGAAACGTTCTTCTTCGGTAGAAGTGTGGAGTAGGAGTTCTACTTTAAGTTTTAGAGATGGAATCTCACACTCGATTGGTAAAACGACTTCGATTCCATACACCAACTAGAAAGGAGTAAATCCAGTTGCAGTTTTCATGGAAGTACAGTAAGCCTAGAGAGAGGAGAAAAGTTGTAGATGCCAGGATGTCTTGTTTTCCCCTACCATACATTGAATCATGGTTTTTAGGACTTTTTTGATGGCCTCAACTTGTTCATTGGCCTGAGGATAGTATGGGGATGAGTTTTCATGGCGAAAACCCAATTTGACATGCAATTCACTCATCATCTGGTTCTTAAAGTGTGCACCGTGATCGGTGACGATGGCGCATGGTACACCAAAACAAATTATGATGTGGTTGAAAAGAAACAGAGATGTGGTACGACCATCATTTAGAAAGGTAGGCATAGCCTCAACCCATTTTGTAAAGTAGTCGATGAAGACTATTATATAACCGTGCCCCCCGGCTGAGGTAGGCTTACATTGCATGAAATCGATACCCCACTTGGCAAAGGGGCCGATGGCGATAATGGGGTGCAACATAGTAGGGTGGGTGCATGCCTTCTTGTTGAAAACTTGGTAGGGTGGGCATTTTTTGACTGCCTCAATACAATCTTTGAAAATCGAGGGCCAAAAATAGCCGGCACGTAGAATTTTTTGGGCTGTGGCCATCCCAGAAAGGTGACTTCCACAGGCGCCAAGGTGATAATCATTCAGAATGCATTCAGCCTCTGCATGAATCAAACATCGTCAAAGGATAGTATCAATACCATGACGATACAAGGTGTCACTGACGATAAGATAACGATGAGAATGGTGGAAAATACGTCGACGCTCTTCACGGGAAATGTTAGGCTGAAAGTGTTGGGTTTGGAGGTAAAGGAGGATGTCTCCAGACCAAGGATCAGAGGTGCTGATGAGGAAAAGAGTTTCATCAGGGAGAGAATCTCTAGGTTCAATGTCTTCATCAGTACGAGGGAGATCACAAATAAGCTTTGCAAACACTAGGGATTTTTTGGCTTTGGACTTCGTAAATTCAAGATCAAATTCCTGAAGGATGACGATCCATTTAGAGTATTTTCCCCCAAGCACTTGACGTGTCAAGATGTGGTACATGGGGTTTGAGTCTGCAATCACTGTGGTGGTGCATAGTAAGATGTAATGGCAGAATCTCTGGACAGTGATGACGGCTGCCAGAGCCAGTTTCTCTACATGTGAATATCGGAGTTCGGGTCTAGATAGCCTCTTGCTTAGGTATTAGATCACATGTTCCTAAACGTTGGGGTCCTCCTAAAATAACACTATTGCAATAGTGGAAGTGGAGGAAGTTAAGTAAAAGATGTAGTCCTTTGTATACTCTGGAGGGTGCAACAAAGGTGTGTGGGTTAAGGCATGCTTGAGAGCATCAAATGACCGTTTGGCAATGTCATCCCAGATGAAAGGGGTATTTTTTTGCAGTAACCACATGAATCCTTTAGTTATCTCAGCGTAGTTACAAATGAAATGGCGAAGGAAGTTTTCTTTTCCTTGCAAACTTTGGAGTTGGGTTAAATTAGTAGGTGGGGGTAAGGCTAGAATAGATTTAATCATTAGGGGATCCACCCTAATCCCATATTTAGAGACAATAAACCCGAGGAGTCGACTGGATTCAATAGAAAAGATGCACTTATGTGGGTTCAAGTGGATACGGTAGAATGGACATCGAAGAAAAATAGCCCGTAAGTGATCAACGTGATCGGATCGATTGGATGAGTGGGCAGGTAAGTCGTCGAGGTAAGGTTCTGCGATATGCTTGATATCGTGGAAAGTGTATGAAATGGCCCACTGGAAAGTGGCACCAGAATTTTTGAGACCAAAAGGTAGATTTCGATAGGCGAAGGTTTCCCATGGGCAGAAAAAGGTTGTCTTATGTTGATCAGCAGGTAAAATTTCAATCTGGTTATACCCAGAGAAGCCATCCATGAAAGAGAAGATTACGATCCCAGTGCAATTATCAATGATTTGGTCGATGAAGGGTGTAGGGTAGTTGTTCTTTGGACAAGATTTATTGAGATCCTGATAGTCAACACAAACACGGATGGTTCCTTGTTTTTTGGCAACCGGAACAAGGTTGGAGACCCATTCTGTCAAAGGGATAAGATAGATAAAGCCAGATTTCAAGAGTTTCTCAACTTCTACCTTTATATCCATGATTTTCTTGGGATGAACCGAGCGGATTTTCTGTCGAATAGGTTTCACACTAGGGTAAGTCTTGATTTCGTGCAGGACGATCGAAGGGTCGATCCCTAGCATTTCCTCGTAGCTCCAAGCAAAGACATCAAAAAATTCTTTAAACAGAGCGGTATAAGAGACCACTTCTTCGGGTGTGCAATTAGCACCAAGGTTAATGTTTTCCACGACACCTTATTTGATCTAAATATCGATAATGATCATAGTAGAGATGTTTCCCATATTCCCCTCAGAAAGAGTATCTTGTGTGAGGATGGGAGATTGTGGAGCATTGGTAACATCAGGGGGGAAGATAGAGTGTATGTCTTGGTAGATTTCTTCTAGAGGTGGAAGAAAAGAGGATCGATGATGGTTATCATCCCAAGGCACATCGTCAATGCTAAGCATTTCCATAATAGATTCGTCAGAAGGAAAATTTTGGGAAATGTAATCGATTGCAGACGATAGGGAATCCAACCATGAAGGCATCGAGTAGGCATCAGGTGCCAATAAATGTGGGTTGTCCAGAGAGGGAGAGGCAGATTGAATAGCTACATATTTGGCCTCGACTGGGCTAAGTGGCATGGTGTCACCAAGCACATCGAATTCCATAGGACTAGGCACAATCCAAGGATCAGATGATTCCAAAGATTGATAAGGCACAGTCGAGATCATATTGACAGTGGTAATATGATGCATGGTGGGTGGAAGTGGTGTAGGGAAGGTACCCATGAGGCTAGAATATTTCAATAATCCAACACCAATGCTTTCATATGTAACCGGGTGGTCTCCCAAAAAAGGAATGTTGTTGGTGACAAGGGCGCGAGTGTCGGGTGTACAGAAATCGAGTTGATCGATAGTGACAATTTTTCCTTGATGGGGGAATTGTACACATCGAAACACCAATGAGGTGATGACAGTCATAGCATAGAACCAACTTCTTCCAAGTAGTAGGTTGTAATCGAGGGGGGAATCGACCACCTCGACATCAACGGTAACTGTTTTTCCGCCCAACTGAATGACTAAGGATTTTAATAGTCAGTGAGGATGAAAAACTCATCCATCGAAAGCGTGTAACATCGTAGGGGATTTTTTAAGGGCAGGTGATTTTAAGCCTTTCCAACAAGCTAGAGACATGACATAAGTAGAGGCTCCCTCATCCAAAATAGTTTGGTGGATTTGTTGATTGTGAACAACAACATCGATCTGAAAATCTAGTTGGTGAGAGAGTCGGGGTTGATGATCATCAAGATTAAATGTGAGGTTATTTGACGACTCGGGATCGAAAGCACCGATGGTAGCTAAGAGCGTTCTACGTTGGCTAGGACAGTGTTGTAGAACTTCCAAAGCAGACATAGCACACGATGCTTGAGCCAAATATTCAACGATGTTGTAGTTTTGGGCAGCTTGTGAACTAGGATTAAAGGTGGATTTATGGATAATGATCTTGGGAGGGCATAAAATGGAGTCAAATGAAGGTTTTTCAATCTGAAGTGGCCTAGACGGAGGGCTAGCAGATGAAGGACTAATGGAAGATGGCAATGGGTCCGGTAAGGAACCGTTAGTAGTCTTTGGTTTATCAGGTTTAACCGGTGCGTCATATGTCGCAGTGCAAGTGGTCAAATTAATCCCGTTAAACATGTAAATGTGGGCACTTGTCAAGGCCTCATGATGGGATTGGTTAGAAATACCCCTTGTAGTAGGGGTTTGAGCAACCAAATATTGCTGCTATGGAAAAGGCTGAGTAAGCACAGCGGGTTGTGAATTTCCCTTAAAGATGTTGGCCACTTCATCGCGATGTGGATAGTCTTGAGTGTAGTGATCCTCGCCACAAATGAGACATGGTAATTTTGGTTTTCATTGTGGTTGTTTTCTAGCAGCGGCGGTTTGCGGTTGATTTTTTGGTTGTTTGTTGTTGTTGTTTTTCTTTGGTTTAGTTCTTTCTTTCTTATTGCCCCCAAGTTGTTGTGAAGGGGTCAATTGGACCTCATTCACCTCAGAGACCTGAGTTTGATGGGGGCTAGAAGAGGGTGTAGTCAAACTGAGAGTAGCTGTCGAAGCAGGCCGTTGCATTGTTCCATTCGACTCGGAAGTAGATTGGGTTTTGATGGAGACAATAACTCCATCTGTGTGTGAGGTAGACGATGGTTTGGATGGGTCATTAGTGGTACATGTAGCATTTGGTATCAACTCATACAGAGTACCATATTGTGAATAAACCAAGTCTAAGTACTGATCCTGGGCAATAGCTTCTTCCTCGGTAACTACACCACCCATGGAAACATCACGAGCGATCTGGGGTAACAGTGATTTGGTGAACCATTCCGCTAATAATTGGTCAGGGATGACCACTTTGATTAGCCTTCGTCGTCGTCTCCATTCATGAATATGATTAGAGATATGTACGGAGGTTGTCTGATGAAGGGAGGTCAATAGTTCAGTACCTGTCTCATATTGAATGGGTAGTTGGAAGTGTGTGAGGAAGGACATGGCAAGGGAGTTGAAATCGTGAAAAGAAGCACGTGGTAGTTCAATGTACCACTTTGTTGTAGAACCCGTAAGCGTTCGTTGGAAAAGATGCAAACGTATAGAATCATCCATGAGGGAGTTGGATGAACACCACAAATGGAAAGTCATCACGTGGTTGTTTGGGTCTTCTCTGAACTTTTCGTCGAATTTTGGAATATCGGATGGAAGTTTAGCTGGAATAGCTGGCCAAACCGGAGAATGAAAAATATGATCATTCATTAACCGAGACAAGTTTGCAAGGTCCAGGGTCGCTAGGAAAGGTAGTTGTCGGTTAACCTGTGGGTAATAATGGTGTGGCATAGGGACACCAGTGGGACCATACACTGGGTTATGCGGATAGTTGTAATGAGTGGGCCCTCTCGTATAAGGTTGGTGTTGACCAACATACATAGGATTTGAGGTGTTTTGAGAAACATGTATGAGCAAAGGATAACCGTATGGGTTTTGAGGATTATAAGCTAGATTTGGTGTTTGTTTATAAGGAGGTTGTTGTGGAGATTGAGAATTGTGTCCCCCTGAGAACTGGGGGTTTCTTGGAAAAGGGATATTCCATGGATTAGGTGTGGTAGACACATTTTTTCCATATGGTTGATGGTAAGCTCTGGATTGAGGCTGCCCCCCAGCATGAGGGTGCCCTCCAAATAGAAGTTGTCCTTCAGTGGGAGGATGCCCCCCAACTTGAGGTAGAGTTCCTGGAATTTGAGAACTAGACGTAAATGACTTAACGGTACCGCTGAATGGATTAAGACCACCAAGACCGGTCCCTCCGAGTTGTTGGATAGGTATGGAACTTCCTGTCATAACTTGGGTAGTAGTGGCAATGGAAAAATTCAATGCTCTGTACCCAAAAGGGAGTGATGATGAAGGTCTAGGTGTTACTCGTGTGCCAATTGCAGCTTGGTTAACTACCGCATTACCGGAAAGGATAGTCAGAATGTGAGGGACCATTGTAGAATGGGCCATCTGGAGAGAAAAATTATACCTTGGGCCAATGGACGATGTGTTTGGACCAATGGACAGTGTGGCCATAAAACCGGTAGTACCGGTAAAATGGTTTAAGGGTACGGTGTAGGTAATAGGTGCATCGTCACCTATTCCTGCTCCATAAAGATCCCGCACCATGCGCGGTGGACTTCGAACAATGTCTGTGGTCCAAAAGGGGTCATCGAATAAAGGGTTTGAATGAGACCCAGTTAGAATGTCAGAAGGATTGACGGCGAAAAATTCATCGACTGAATTCAGTTAGAGAACACATCGCTCATATCCCTCCGGAATGCGGAAAGCTTATGGAGACTCCGAAACAATTCGAAAATTCTCTAAAGGAGTGGGAACTTCTTCTTGGGAAGTTGTAGTGTCTTGAACCTCTCTCTGTTGAGGAGATTCCTCCATAGAATGAGGGGGTAAAGGGGTGTTCCCTTCCATATTTTTTGGAGGAATTCCCTGTAGCCTTCGCGAACGGCCTAGAGGGTCGATGTTGGTGAAAAAGAGTCGGCGGAAAATATCTATGGCCAACTACTGAAAAGAAGCAGCATATGCTAATAGAATCTAAGAATCACAACCAAGCAAACATGACCTTCTCTCGATGATCGTACTAGTTGGTGATGAAATCCAACGTCGCGTGATCAAGTCAAGAAGGGGAGGGGATATGGTGGAATAGTTACAATGGAGACCTTCTTAACGGACTTTCACCCTGGTGCAAGCTTCCACACAGTAATTGTGGATTTACCCTCCAAGGAGCCCGAGTGAGTTTGACCAATGTCTGCTCCAGGTATAGTGAGACTTCCCTTCACTGTTACCTTGTGTAAGACCCTAAAGATTATGGCCACTAAAGTTACCAACTCGCAATTAGCCCCTGGGCGGGTACATTCGACAGTCCAGTCTGAACATACAGGCAGGGTATCTAGCCCAAAATCAACTTGAAAGGCTTCCACTCAACATTGTGGGTATACCTTTAAGCGATCCCCATAATACGATCTGACCACTACAATCAGTCAAACCACGAAGGGATAATCTCCGTAGCTCTCCCGAATGTGACCTCGTGCGTAACCCCTGTGTGAGAGGGGGATCCCAAGTAGACTTATACGATAATTGGGTTTGAATCTCCCTAGCTTAGGATGCTAATGTTTGTTTTGGAAACTTTGGAGAGCTATACTCACAGCCTAATCCAAAGTACTAGTCCTAGTTTACTGTTGGTGGAGGATCCTAGAAAAGAAAATGTTCTAGATAACTTTTAATTAGCATTCATTTTATAGCTGTTCTTTACTAAAAAGGGGTGCATGGAAGTGAAATGGATGGATTGATGAATCATTCCCCAAAAATGCATCAAAGATGATAAGAAGTCATTTCTTTTCGATGAACATCTATTTAAGGGAGAGAGAGAGAGAGTTCTTTTCACTAACAAGCACTAATAAGGAATGTCCTCAAATGAATTTTCTTCAATCAAATATGATGTGGTGCTAAAACTTTTGAAAATACCTTCTAATATGAAAGATCAATCACGAAGATGTCTCGTTATTGTTTGTATATGAATAATGATTAATTGGAAACAACACTTTTCCTGCCAATTATCCTTTTGGATCAAGAAAACTCAGACAAACACAAGCAGGTTCCGTACAAACAATACACCCTCTCATTATGATAAAAAACAAGAAGCAAAAGAAAAAGAAAAAACAAAGAAAAATCAAGAACTTCACACCAAAAGAAATGTCGAAGAACAACGACCTTAACTAAAACCAAATGGAGAGATCCGTAGGCTTCTAATGTCCTTCACTAGAGTTTCTTGCTCAGTCAAAAAGGAGAGGAAGACAGTGCATTGGTTTCAAACTCCAAACAACAGAAAAACTCAACAATAGTGAAGAAGGCTACAAAATCTAAATAGTAAGGTGTTTGTTCCTCATAAAGAAGGATGCCAAAGTTGAAAAAGGAAGAAGCATTGACTCACAGGGAGGATCATAAGGTGAGGCATAGAGATTAGACCCTGGACAAAGCAATTTTGGAAAGGTTTCTAGATGAAAGAGGGCTGGCGCTCTGGTGTAAAGGGTACCAAGAATTATAGCGCTCTATGTAAGGTAGTTAGGGAGCGTTGGTGCTCTGTTAACATAGCCACAGGGGCACCATGTTCAAAAAGCTCATAAAAATGTCAAAAAATCCAAAAATTGCAGTCTAGTCTTGTCAAGCAAGCTGAGTGCGATGGGGTAGGGAGTTAATTAGCTCATGAAATCAATCAAAAAGGGGTGAACCAGGTCTAAAAACAATCAAGGGGTAAGAAAAGGTCTATGAAGAGAAATCAAAACAAAAAGGTTTCAATTTGAGGCCTCCCCAGTGGAGTCGCCAGTTTCTGTTGAAGGAAAATCTCCCTGCGGACAGGTAGTTCTCCTCTTCAGAGCTAGACTCTTAACTCTTAAGACAGAAGACGCTTAACGTGGACACTGACTTCCTTTCAGATCTATACAAACTAATGCATAAGTAGTCTCTTGAGAACAAAAGTACCTCTTTATCGACGTTTGTCTCTACACACTCTGAGTTGAGTTCCAATCTTTCTCTCCTCGATGAGCCCTGTAGACAAACAATAGTACGACCACTTCCTACTCTATTGATATTAGTTTGAAAATAGATCTATCTATTAGAGATAAGTTCATGTGAAATCAGACATGAACTAGAAATAAACAGGCCAAGCGTGTCATATTAATGAGAACAATGACAGAAGTAACTTACAACCATGGATGCATATGCGACAGCTTCGTCGAGTCCCCTTTGTCTAACCCTTGCTCAAAAGATCCACGACCTGGATGATAGCAGCTTCACTGATCACTCTCCTCTAGTTCACTGTGTGTTTTGTATGAGATCATAAGTTTCTTACTTGCAATTCTTCCCCTTTTTCACCATCATAGAGCTTGTTTATATAGTTTTAGAGAGGCTTAACCTCTTGAGGTATCTTTAGGGTAGGTTGAGAAATTCCCTCCTTAGATCAGGGATATTCTGATTGAACCAGGAATTCAAATGCAACTGCTTTCCAAAATTGAAAGATCCTCCCCTTATTCTCCTCAACAGATCAACCACTGCCCAGATTAGACAACGCTCCCTCAAAAGGGGCATCAAGGCGCTATAACGCTCCCTAGTAGGCTTAAGGGGAGTGCCAATGCTTCAAATATGTGTAGCTCTCCTTCAGAGGGGTGATTTGGTGCTATAATGCTCCCTAACACCTTGTATGGGAGCGCCAATGCTCCTAAGGGTGAAATAGGAGAGCGCTCCCCCTTAAAACCCTAGTTTAAGAGCTCCTTTCAGGTGGTAATGGATTCTTGACTTCAGTTAACCATCCTTCTTCCTCCAAATCAGGTGTTTGAGGTATTCTAAGTGTCTCTTTGGTGTCGTCATCATGGCAGCATGGTTTGTTTGACATTTGTGACACTTGTGAATAACATGCGACACTTGTGACAGTTGTGAGGGACATGCGACACTTGCAACACTTATCGAAGTGAGCAATGCTGATGTGTAATATCGAGTGCCCATGATCTGTGTGTCCACAATATGATCGTTGGATGCATGTTTTATGTAGTCAGGGTTGAGTTGTATTGGTGTCAGTTGTTCTGCTACTTCTGAGGTGTCCAATAATGGTGGGAAATAAGGGCGAAGAAGATCCATGTTGAACATTGGGTGCAAGCCAAGGAAAGGAGGAATGTTGAGCTCAAAAGAATTATCCCCCACGACCTTGGTGATAGTATATGGCCCATAACGGAGTGGGAGAAGCTTCCAATGGGGTCCTATAAGACATTCTTTCTACAAGTGCAACCAAACTTTGTCGCCAACCTGGAACTTATGTGGCACCCAATGTTTATCATGGCGTTGTTTGTACTTGTCATTGGAATTCTGTAGGATATACTGAACCTATTGGTGGATGTGATGGATCGACTCAATGAACCAGGTGGCTTTGTCATCTTCAGTTGGAGTAGGATATGATATGGTTGAGGTGACTGCAAGGGGAAGTGCAACATCTATGGTACCCAATGGTTGGAATCCCAAACCCACCTGAAAGGGGCTGTGTTCAGTTGAGCTATGTAGGGCTCGATTGTAGCTATGTTGGACATAGGGAAGTCTCTCATACCATGTGTGAGGGTTATTTGAATTATACATGCAAAGGATATGCACAATCATTTGATTTACAACCTCAGTTTGGCCATATTTCTAGGGGTGGAAGTGATGCAGGAGCATTGCCAACGTCAAGCGAGCGTGGGGCAAGCGCCAACGCATTTTGGCACATGATAAAAATTTTGAAATTTTTTAACGTTGGATGCACCAAAATTAAATGAAACAATTAAGAAAAGGGCATACTTCCATATTGTAAACAAACCTTGAGCGTCCTACTCTCATTTGTAGTAGGTGAAGGAATTTATGTTAGTTATTGTAAGTAGGTAGCTTTAATTTCCTAGATTTGACATTTTTAGAGCAAGGAGGGAAATGGGATATAGACACCCTAATTGTATAGTTATAAGATTATTATGAGAAGAGAGCATAGGAGAGAAGAAGTAGAAAATTGTGTAGAAGAACCCATGTACAAAAGTTCTGAAATTAATATATGAAGCTTGATTTAGACTCATGGTGTTCAAATACTTTTTGTGTATGCACGATTGAATGATATGCTCATGTTGGTTACTCTCTGTTATGCATTTTATTTGATGTGTGAGTGTTTGATTTCATATTTAATGTCTGAAATCTGAAGAGAGGGAGAGTAAAGAATGAGTTTCAATTGTTTCCCTGTTTGAGCAAGAGTTTCCTACAAGGAGTGCAGTGAAGTTGTCCGCAAGGTGCGCGTTGACAGAAGTCAAAGTTTGTCTCTGCAAGCTTAGGAGAGATAACTTTGTTCTCATTCTCACAGAAGTGCAAGTTAATAACAGGAGCCATGCAAAGTGTGCACTGGCTGAGAAAAGTCTTAGTGTTTGCAACCTGAGCGAAACTATTGAAAGATTATTGTCACAGAGAGTGCACAGAGTCGAAGAATCCAATATTTGGAAGTATTGAAGAGTTGCTGCAAGGAGTGCGTGCAGGAGTCTTCTTGAAGACTTGAGTTGTCGAATAAAATCTCAAGAGAGCTAGTGCCTTGAAGTATTAGAAGGAGGCACAATGACATTGTTTCGCAGGAGGACAAGTTATGAAAGGAGATACCATGTTCATTTCGCAGAAATCGTCAAGGAGGAAATTGATGGTTGGAATCCTTTGTGGAGGATTCACGAAGTCCCAGAAGCCGTCAGATCTTGTAGGGAAGCAAGAAGGTTCCGGTGGGTTTTTTCCTATGTGCCAGTAATAGAAGAAATTAGACCATAGGATTGAACCAACGGGGGCCTTTGGATCACTCACGAAATTGCATTTCGGGGTTTCGCAAGTTGGAGGATTGAAATCCTTGCATCAATATTCGCGAAGTCGCGAAATAGAGGAAGAATCTAAGCCATCCATATGAGGAGGAAAGGTGGAAGAGATCAGAGGATCTCACGAACTCGGAGGTTCACAGGGTGAGACCCCAAGAGTTGGGTGCTCCAAGTCCCGAAGTCATGAAAGGTGAAGTTGCGAAGTGTTGAAGCTAGGCACGAGGGACACATGGTAGAATCACAAAGTGGGCCAAAGAAAATAGACAGGCGGATGCATGTTTCCAGGAGAAAGAGAGTCAACACTCTGTTGACTTGTCGCTTCTCGGGCGTTCGTGAGGTAAGAGCTCGAAGGTTCGACCTTTGAACTCATGGAGGGGCGAGAGGTGAAAGGTGCTAGCACTTAGCCTAGCCAACAGTCGCGCGAGGAAAGTGCTGATAGAGGAAGGAACCATACCCATATCGGCATTTCAGGTATCGCATATTTGGAGAAGGAAAAGCCAAAGTTTCAACTCACGAAGTGCCGAGTAGCGAGAGGGGCTTGTGTGAAGCTAGCTAGTGATCACGCACGGAATGCACTGATAAAAGAGGAGCTACACCCATTTCATGACCTCATGTATCGCGGGGTTGAGAAGGGAGAGTCGAGAGTCACGACTCGCAAACTTGCAAGATTGGGAGTGACGAAAAAGGACCTGTTGATCGATAAATTGCAGATTCCAACAGGAATATGAAAGAGTCGATCCGGCTCAAAGGGGTTAAAGAATGATCCTGTAAGAGGATGTCAACCTGAGGGTCGATAGGTCTGCGTCAGTTTGGTATCAGATCTTGAGTTTGTTTGTATATTTCAGACAGGGAAAGCGAGGAAAGAAAATCTCATATATGCCATCGAGAAGAAGGGACAAGCAAACACCCGATCCGCCAGAGGAGAGGGAAATGCCAAGAGGAAGGGGTAGGCAGGTGAAAAATCTAGCCATGAAGAGAGAGATGCGTGACATACATGCCAGGCTCGAAGACATGGAGATAACACAGAGGCGCACAACCAGTGTTGGAGATGTCAGTGAATCTGAAAGTGAAGATGAAGCTAGACATGAAGGAGAAGAAGTCACAGTAGAAGATGCAACAAATGAATGCCTGATTAGGGTTGTTGCACGAATGGGTGCTAAGGAAAAAATGGATATTTCAGTATACGAAGGAAACTTGGATGCTGAAGAGCTTCTAGACTGGATTAGAGCTCTTGACACATATTTTGACTATGAAAATGTCGAGGAGGACAAAAATGTCAAACATGCTATCACAATATTGAAAGGACATGCATCATTGTGGTGGGATGAGCTACAAGATGACAGACATTGCAAAGGCAAGCAAAATATCAAGAGTTGGGATAGGATGATTGCAAAGATGAAGGAAAAATTCATTCCCAGGGATTACCAGATTACTTTGTTTTGGAGAATTAAAAATTTGAGACAGAAACTGATGACAATGAAGGAGTACACTGAAGAATTCTATAGGCTGAACATTAGGGTAGGTCATTACGAAAGTGATGATGAAAAATTTTCCAGGTACATGAATGGTCTGAGATACGACATTCAAGATGAGATGAGCATGATGACCATCCGAATGGTGGAATATGCTTATTAGATGGCTCTAAAAGCTGAAGAGAAGATGAGCCGAAAACAAGGTCAAAGAGGCCGAGGCAGAAGTCAGTTCAGAGGAAAATCAATTGCCCAGGATAGAAATCAGAAACCCAAGGAAGAGTGGAAGAAACCTCAGACTCAGACTGAGAGAGGTGGAAGTTCACAGAGAGGGAAGCATACCGAACAGATAGGTCAGTATGCTGATGTAAACATTTTTCCTCGTAGAGGAAGAGGAAGAGGTGGAGTAGTGAAATTCTTCACATGTGGAAAGAATGGACACAAATCTTATGAATGTCTAGATAAGAAGAAATAAGGTGGTGAAACTCACATCGCCGAAGCACAGAGGAAAAATGTTGAGGCAGAAGATGCTGAAGTTGGAAGATCGTTGATGATGCAAAAATTTCTCTTAACGCCAAAGAAGGAGGTGGAGAGTTCGATCCAAAGGAAAAGACTTTTTTAGACTACTTGCAAAACCAAGGACAGGGTATGAAAGGTCATTGTGGACAGTGGTAGCACAGAAAATCTCATTTCTATAGAGATGGTATAAAAGCTGGAGCTGGAGACTATTGAACATCCAAGCCCATATAGAGTTTTGTGGCTACAAAAAGGACATCAGGTAAATGTCACTAAACAATGTTTAGTTGAGTTTAAAATAGGAGGGTATAAAGATGAAATACTATGTGATGTTATTCCCATGGATGTTTGTCATCTATTGTTGTGTAGACAGTGGAAATATGACAAGAATGTGACTCATGATGGGAGGAAGAACACATACACCCTAGAGAAGAATGGGAGAACTCACATGTTTCTTCCAATCAAAGAGAAAAGAGGTGAAACCTAAAGTAAGAAATAATGTACTTCTCAAGAGTGGGAAGGAACTTCTTACAGAGGATAAGAAGAAGGAGGAACCGAAATTCATTGTGGTCAGGAAGCCTAAAATTGTTTTAACCAGTACAAGGGTAGATGATTTACTGGAAGAGGTTCATAAACTGTTAGAAGAGTTTGTTGACATAGTAGTGGAAAAACTACCTCGTTCGTTGCCACCAATCAGAAGTGTGAGTCATCATATTGATCTCATACCTGGAGCTATTTTACCAAATAAACCAATGTACAGATTGATGCCATGGGAGAATGAATAGGTCAAGAGACAGGTCCAGGATTTAATGGAAAAAGGGTTGATTAGAGAAATCTTGAGTCCATGTGTTGTTCTGACAATGCTCAGTCCGAAGAAAGATGGAGGTTGGAGGATGTGTACTGACTCGAGAGTGATCAACAAGATAACCATCAGGTACATATTTCCATTGCCAAGGATGGATGATTTGATGGATTGCTTGAGTGGAGCCAAAAAAATTTCAAAGATTGATTTGAAAAGTGGATATCACCAGATTCATATGAGAGAAGGTGATGAATGGAAGAAAGCATTCAAGACTAATGAAGGGTTGTATGAATGGATTGTTATGATGTTTTTCTTAACAAATGAACCAAGTACCTTCATGAGGTTGATGAATGAAGTCCTAAAGGATTTCATCGAAATTTTTTTCATAGTATATCTTGATGACATACTGATTTTCAGTAAAACAGAGGCAGAGCATATGAAACATTTGGCTATAGTGATGAAGAGGCTACAACAAGAGAAGTTGTTGATAAACATGAAGAAGTCCTCATTCATGAAGACAAAGCTCATTTATTTGGGGTTTGTTATTTCTGCAGATAAGTTGAGGATGGATCCAGATAAAGTGGAGGTGATTAAGAATTGGCCATCGCCGAAGAGTATATTTGAAGTTCAAAGTTTTCACGAATTGGATAGTTTCTACCGGAAGTTCATCAGGAATTTTAGTGGAATTAGTGCATTGATGATGGACATAGTGAAGAAGAGACACACATATTTTCACTGGACAGAAGAGGCTGAGAAAAGCTTCAACTTGTTGAAAAGGAAAATCACGGAACAACCAATTTTGGTGTTGCCGGATTTCAAAAAGACATTTCAGGTAAAATGTGATGCAAGTGGATTTGTAATAGGGGCAGTATTAATCCAAGAAGACAGGCCGATAGCATGCTTCAGCGATAATATGAATGAAGCGAAAGTGAAATACTCCACGTATGACAAGGAGTTCTATGCTATTATTCAAGCACTGAAGAAGTGGAGACATTAATTAATCCCAAAGGAGTTTGTCTTATACAGTGACAATCATGCTTTGCAGTTTGTGACTCAATAGGAGAAGTTTAATCAAAGACATGTCAAATGGGTTGAATACATGCATAACTTTACTTTTGTAATCACGCATATTTATGGAACTGCTAACAAAGTTGTTGATGCTTTGAGCAGGAAATGTTTATTGTTGCAGGAGTTCAGAGTCAAAACACTGGGTTTTGATGATCTTAGGGACATGTATAGAGATGATCCATATTTTAAAGAGGCGTATGAAGTAGCTGAGAATCCAATTCTCAGGGATCGAAGCCAATGGAAAGAATACATGATCCAGGAAGGATTACTATTTAAGGGTAATCAACTTTGAATTCCAAAATTCTCCATGAGGGAGAATTTGTTGAAGGAGAAACATAGTGGAGGATTGGCCAAACATTTTGGTCATGAAAAGACGTTCTCAAAGCTAAATGAGTCATATTTTTGTCCAAGAATGAGAGCAGACGTCAAAATATTCATGGACAAATGTAGAATTTGTCAGCATTCAAAAGGAAAGAGGCAGAATGCAGACTTTTATCAACCATTACCCATACCTAATAGGCCGTGGGATGTAGTCAACATGGACTTCATATTGGGGATGCCAAGAACATAAAGAGGGTTTGAATCGATCTTTATAGTGTTAGACAGATTTTCTAAGATGGCAGACTTCATACCATGTCAGAAAACTAGTGATGCAACTCACATTGTGAATCTATTTTTCAAATAGGTCATTCGACTTCACGGCTTACCAAAAAGTATATTTTCGGATTGAGACACCAAGTTCGTTGGACACTTCTGGAGGACCTTATGGAAAAATATGGGAACAAACTTATCGTTCAGGTCAGATTATCATCCTCAGATGGATGGACAGACAAAATTTGTGAACAGAAGTTTGGGGGACTTACTGAGGAGCTTGGTGATAGAACACCACAGTCAGTGGGACAATATTCTGCCATAGGAAGAATTTGCATATAACCACTCACTAAATAAGAGCACAGGGTAGATTCCATTCCAAATTGTTTATGGGATGCAGCCAAGAGGAGTTTCAAAATTGAGAGATTCAGAAAAGGATGCAACTAGGAGTGCTAATGCATAGGATTTTGTAGAAGCGATGAAAGAGCTTCACAGCCAGGTGAAGTAGCGATTGAAAAAATCGAGCCAAAAATATAATCACAGAGCAGATCAACATAGGAGACAACTTCAATTTGAGGTTGGTGATTTGATTCTAGCACATCTGAGAAAGGAAAGATTCTCGAAGGGAACATATAACAAACTGAATATGAAGAAGATCGGACCATGTAAGGTCTTGAATAAAATTGGGGAAAATGATTATGAGATTGAATTACCTGATGGGATCAGAATTTCTCCGATATATAATGTCTCAGATTTGTACCCATACAAATTTGAGGAAGCAGGAACAAGTGATGAACAACCAAAGGTTCAGTGGACAAAACAAATTCCAGTTGTAGAGAAGCCATAGATGGAGAGCATACTGGACAAAAGAGTTAGTAAGAAGACTAGGAGAAAGGAATACTTTGAATACTTGGTCAAGTGGAAGGGACATCTAGTTGAAGATGCCAGCTGCATAAATGAAGCTGATATCCAGAAGCATGGACAAACCGTGTGAGAGCTCATGGACAAGAGCCCATGAAAGTTTTCAAGCGAGGGAGTATGATGCAAGAGCATCGCCAATGTCAAGTGAGCATGGGGTAAGTGCCAACGCATTTTGGCACATGATAAATTGTTTGAAATGTTTTAACGTTGGATGCGCCAAACTTAAATGAAACAATTAAGAAAAGGGCATACTTCCATATTGTAAATATACCTTGAGTGTCCCGCTCTCGTCTGTAGTAGGTGAAGGCATTTATGTTAGTTATTGTAAGTAGGTAGCTTTAATTTCCTAGATTTGACAGTTTTAGAGCGAGGAGGGAAACGAGATATAGACACCCTCATTGTATAGTTGTAAGATTATTATGAAAGAGAGCATAGGAGAGAAGAAGCAGAAAACTGTGTAGAAGAACCCATGTACATAAGTTCTGAAATTAATATATGAAGCTTGATTCAAACTCATGGTGTTCAAATACTTTTTGTGTATGCACAGTTGAATGTTATGCTCATGTTGTTTACTCTCTGTTATGCATTTGCTTTGATGCTTGAGTGTTTGATTTCATATTTAATGTCTGAAATCTAAAGAGAGGGAGATTAAAGAATGAGTTTCAATTGTTTCTCTGTCTGAGCAAGAGTTTCCTGCAAGGAGTGCAGTGAAGTTGTCTGCAAGGTGCACGTTGACACAAGTCAGAGTTCATCTCTGCAAGCTTAGGAGAGATAACTTTGTTCTCATTCTCACAAAAGTGAAATTCAAGAACATGAGTCATGCAAAGTGTACGCTGGCTGAGCGAAGTCTCATTGTTTGCAACATGAGCGAAACTATTGAAATATTGTTGTTGCAGAGAGTGCACAGAGTTGAAGAATCCAATATTTGGAAATATTGAAGAGTTGCCGCAAGGAGTGCATGCAGGAGTCTTCTTGAAGACTCAAGTTTTCAAAGAAAATCTTAAGAGAGCTAGTGCCTTGAAGTATTAGAAGGAGGCACAGTGACATTGTTTCACAGGAGGACAAGTTCTGAAAGGAGATACCATGTTCATTTCGCAGAAATCGTCAGGGAGGAAATTGATGGTCAGAATCCTCCATGGAGGATTCGTGAAGCCCCATAAGCTATCAGATCTTGTAGGGGAGAAAGAAGGTTACGATTGGTGTTTTCTTGCATGCCATCAATACAAGAAATTGTACCGTAGGATTGAACCAATGGGGGCCGTTGGATCACTCACGAAATCGCATTTCGGGGTTTCGCGAGTTGGAGGACTGAAAGCCTTGGATCAATATTCGTTAAGTCATGAAATAGTGAAAGAATCTAAGTTGTACATTTGAGGAGGACAGGTGGCAAAGATCAGAGGATCTCATGAACTCGAAAGTTCATAGGGTGAGAGCCCAAGAGTCGGGTGCTCCAAGTCTTGAAGTCGTGAAAGGCGAAGTTGCGAAGTGCTGAAGTCGGGCACGAGGGACACGTCGTAGAATCACAAAGTGGGCCCAGGAAAATAGACAGGCAAACGCATGTCGCCGGGAGGAAGAGAGTCAACACTCCATTGACTTCTTGCTTCTTGAGAGTTTGTGAGGTAAGAGCTCGAAGGTTTGACCTTTGAACTCTCGAAGGGGCAAGAGGCGAAAGGTGCTAGCGCTTATCCTAGCCAACGGTCATGCAAAGAAAGTGCTGACAGAGGAAGGAACCATACCCATATCAATGTTTTGGGTATCGCAGATTTGGAGGAGGAAAAACTGGAGTTTCAACTCACGAAGTGCCGAGTAGCGAGAGGGGCTTGTGTGAAGCTAGCCAGCGGTCACACGTGGAAGGCACTGACAAAAGAGGATCTACACCCATTTCATGACCTCGTGTATCGCGGGGTTGAGAAGGGAGAGTCGGGAGTCATGAATCACGAACTCGTGAGATTGAGAGCGACAAAAAAGGACCTGTGGATCGATAAATTGCAGATTCCAGCAGGAATCCAAAAGAGCCGATCCGACTCAAAGGGGTTAAAGAACGATCCTGTAAGCGGATCTTGGCCTGAGGGCCGATAGGTATATGTCAAGAAGGTCGTGGATTCGGTGAGCTTGGTGTCCAGTAGTGACCAGAGGCTTGAACAGAATGTGCTGAGAAACAACTATCTCGATCTGAGACAATTGTTTGTGGGATTCCAAAATGTACCTAGACTCGTTCAAAGAAGAGCTTGGCAGTGGCCTTTGATGTGATGCTCTTCTTGCAAACAACCAGAATTGCCATATTAGAAAAGTAATCAACAACTAGAAAAACATAGTCCTTTCCCCACTTGGTGGATGAGAGGCCCGACATGTAATCCATTGAGATGGATTCCCATAGCCTATCAAGAGTAGGAAGAGGCGTGTACAGACCCTATTTCTTAGTGGTCAGTGTTATCCCCAATTTCTAGGGATAACTAGGAGATCATGTCTCGAGGTCCACAGGTCCTAGACATGGAGTACTGAGAGCAGGATTAACCTGAGCATGGCCCTAGAGGGCCCATATTTCTTCTCTTTCATCAGACTTGTCTTGTCAGCAACAACAGGATCCATGACCTTCAGCTTGGACTTGTATTGGAAAAGACTCTTTCTCCATGAGGTAATTGGTCCAGGTATCATCATATGTGTCATACTTGATCATTATAACCTTTAGATATATGCATCAAATTACTTTTATTTCTAACGACTTTTTGGATCTTACATTAACCCACTTGACCATGGTTGGGGGGATTGATAGGGTACCCTAGCAAGCTTGTACCCATAGGTTTTGGTTTTCCACTGGGGGGATTTTGAAGGGCCATCATCTGCTCTCATCATATCATCACTCTTACATCTTATCTCCTACTCATCTGCCCCATTCCCCTAGTCTGAACATTAGGATGATCTCTTTGTGGGGTTACACCTTATCTTGTGGGAAGAAGGGGCTAAAGGCCCAGAAGGTAAAAGCAACTGGTAAAAGATAAAAACCATAAAAAATGAAACCTAGAGATGCCTCGCCCAGGGATCCCCAAGAAGGCAATAAAATGCCTCTCAACAAGAAAGAAGAGGGACCTGAAGAAAAATAAAAAGACAAGACCTAGCCAAGAGGATAGGGGGTCTCATCACGAGCCAACCTATTATGTTCATGGGGACCTAGCAGTATGACATTGCCATTATCTGGTTACCACACCAGGGTGGTGACCTTTAGTTGCATGGCCAAGGGAAAGGGGGTCTCATCACGAGCCAGAATTATCATCTGTGTGAAAGTGCTTGTGGGTGACACTATCATCTCTCGTCACCACACCAAGGCAGTGTCCTCTAGTTATTCCTTGAAATAAATAAGAAAAAGAAATAAAGAAAAGAAAGAATAAAGGCAATAAAGGGCTTGGAAAGAATTGCATCCATGATACATACAACTCGCCTTCTACAAAGGCACCCACAAGTAATACCGTACACCCCTATCTTTCACTCTACCTGTATGTCTGGACATCCCTTGACCACATCACCTCATTTTACATGGCTTGGATGATACCCTCTGGAGACTTTCCTTTTCTTATGGATGCTATCCTAATAGGGCATTTTGTCTTTTTCTTCGGCTTTGTATAGTAAGTCATTGTAATGCATTTGAGCTATTGAATGATATATCAGGGGTTTCATGCATGTATTTGATAAAATTAATGATGAAATGTGATTGACATTGCTATGATCCCTGTGACTAATGCGCCCATGGAGGGTGAAGTTTTTAATGTGCAGGACCATGCCCGATGGACAGGTACCAGTTGGACCAGTACACATGAGGAGATGATTAGTTCGGACCTCCATGGGGCTGAAGAGCCCATCAAATGGTTGTTGGGACCCCATCAGGGGTAGGGACAAGATAGTGATTGGATGAGCCTTCGAACATGAGAAGAAGAAGGAAGTTCCACCAAGGACACTTTGGCTGAGCCCATCCCAGGGGGGTTGACCCACTTCAGATGGAAAGTTTTCCTTTTGATGGCCAGGATGTCACCCAGGAGGCTTGGACGTCACCTTGAGAATGTGGCAGTTTGATAGGATGGTTGGCATGTGTGGCAGCTTGGAGGATCCCAGGAAGGGCTAACGTTTGACTTCTGGATGCTGGACTAGCCCCAAAAGGTCCTAACGTCTTCCTCAAAAGGGCTTGACGTCTCACTTTTTGCTCATTTATGTCTTTTACTTAGCAGTTAATGTAAAAACAGTATGATTCTAGATTTTATCCTTGTCGACTATTTTTAATAACCTAATTTTAAATTAAAGGTCATGATACACTATATATTGAGGATGTTTTTCCCTCATTTGAACATAACACAACAACTCACACTTGTGAGGTCTAATTTTTGCGCCCTAGTTTGGGTATTTGGTCTTTTAAAGGAGGCGCACTTG
>JZKD02S1945577.1:192092-236178 GCA_000966675.3 Picea glauca | reverse complement strand
TTGATTTTAAAACCCTAGGTGACAAGCACACAAGTAGGTCTTTGTCTCATGTCCCCTTAGAGAGAATTTTTCAGCCATTGAAGAAGGAAGAAAGAGCCTAGCCTTTGCTACACTCTTCTCACTTCTTTCCTTAAGCTAGCTTTTATTTTAAAGGTTAAAAGGAGGGTGATGTCCTAGGCCTAGGTTATCTACACCTAGGGTCATCGATCTTCTAGGGTTTTAGTGATAGAGCCTTGCCATTGCAACACTCTCCCTCACTTGATCCTCTTGTTTTATCTCTTCTCACATGCTAGCCATTTTCCCAAGTTTGACCTAAAGAAGGAGGAAAGAGCACAAGGCCTTTCTTAAGCAACACCGAAGTGAGCCTCTTTCCCCTAGGGTTTTGATTCTTGGGCCCTGCCATTGCAGCACTCTAGAACCCTTCCCTCTTTTATTTAGCCTATTACTCCTTCAACTGTGTGCCCTCTCCTTGAATGAATCCATATACCTTAGGCACTGATCTTAGACACACAACATTGAAGTGGTAGTGCTCAAACCAACTCTCAAAACCTTAAATTGTGAAACCCTAACTAACTAGCTAACCCTAACTAGGCTGACGTCATAGTTGGTTATTCCATCTTGCCACATAAAATATTGACAATAAGTAATTAGATGATGGTTAAAGGCATTTATTGAGTAAATGATTGATTGGATCTATTGTTTGCTACATCATCTCAATAGTTATTGATGAATTGATACTTCTACATTGCTACATTGACAAAATGTTGAACTCATTAATATATGTTGTTTCATTGCTTATATATAATTGTTAGATAGTCACATGAAGTACTAACCCACTGAGTTATACACTGCATATATATTGTATTGTTTTTTTTTTTTTTCTCGGCAGGTGTTTTTATTTGGGCATACACTTCATTTATTGGCTGATTAGCCAGAGTTTTTGACCTTGGTGGTAACCTGTGAGGAGGAACTTTTCCCTTGAATTTTATACTTTATCCTCTTTAAAACCCCAGGTTACCGGGGATGTCTCCCCTTGGTTAACCTCCCTAAATAGAAATAATCTCCCCATTGAGGTGACATTGGGTCGGGAAGGTTCCTGTTTCACCAGTTTGGCCTCTATCCTTTAGCCTTTTTGACCTAACTACAAACTGTGCGATAACATTTTGGCACCGTTGTCAGGGAACACATAGTCAATTCTCCTCAAATGACAAATATTTTTGGTAAGACTTGCCTCAGAGACCTTTTATTACAAGCTTACCTGACGACTCCACTAAGGTGTTTTCCCTTTTCCTTTGATAGTTTTAGGAAAATTATCTGGCGACTCCACTAATATTTCTCAAGGTGCCACCTTACTTTCTGTGATATTTCCAAGTTATGGGATCATGGCACACTAGGAACAAATGTATCCAAGTATTGATTTCATAAGTTTTCAAGGATACCCAAATTACTTTGATTCAAAATGGCTAAACAACTCTCCAACATTTTTGGGCCTCCCAGCTCCTCACATAGTAAATGTTTTGGAGTATTTGAGCGAGATAAAGTTGGGAGGAGAGGATGCTCTTATAAAATTGTTCTTACTCACTCTTCCATCCTACTTAGAAGATCATTTTAAGAGTTGTTGCAAGGACAGGGGTATATCATCTTTCATACACCTCATCAGTAGGTTTATAGACCTTACTAAGCCATATTGCCAAACGTATGAAGATGTCTTTTAAAACCTCATGGTAACCTTATACCACAAAGGATTCACCACTGAGATTGTAGAAGATATCGGGAGAGCATATCATGATCAATACCAAGAATCCTCTAATATAAGAGACGAGGTTTATGAAGACCATTATCAACCCCTTGAAGAGGAGCAAGACCTCTCCCATAATCCAATAAGATGCAACGAAGATACAACCAGAGACGTGAATTATGAGGATGAAGCACCAGTAACTGCTCCTCAGTATGATGAAGATATCCAAGATCTTTTCCCTCCTGCGTAAGATGAAGAGAATGAGGTAAGTCATTTTCAATTCCCATTTTTTGATGATACCTTTTTCTATGACTCAGAGAGTGAAGAAGGAATGGAACCCTTGGACAAGCTAGATCCCCTATGTCTCAAGAATGAAGATGTAGAGGATGATATTCCACTTGATGAAGCTATACAAATACTTGAGGCTCTTGCACAGGAAGGATTAAGCGAGGTGAATTATCCCCCCTTCCAATTCTTTAGTGATTCCTTACCTTATGACACAGAGAGTACAAAAGTATTGGATGTTTTGACTCCTCCATGTTATGATATTGATATTGACATAGATGATTTTGATGAATTCATACATGTTGGGAGACGTAGGTGGGATGCGGTTAGTTATGATATCTATCCCATATATGACACAAAGAGTCATCTCCAAGTGTTTCCTTTGCAATTATCACAGCAGGCTCTTGACCAACGACAACATGGAGATGATATTTTCACTGGCTCTCCACAAACGCCCAAGGTTGACCAAGTATAGTATTTGCCTGATGATTTTTGGTCTTACCTTGAGGCCTTTGATGAGTAATCCTCCAAGCACTTAGATCTACCCTATGAATATGACTATCAATCGCCACTATGCTTGGATTTTGATAGGAGTAAAAACATGTTTTTCCTAAAGAAGGATTCTCATGACCTTTTTCTCCAGCTACATGTTATTACTTTGTCATGATTTTCCATTAAAGGTGTGGTTGGGAAGTATATTTTTAGCATTGAGTTTCCTCTTAGGAAAACCCTAGACTCCAAGGGTTGGTTGGATACTACAAGTTTTTTATCTCATTTTTTCAATTTTTCCTTGATAGTTTTCCAATCGTCTGCTGGATCTTTATCAATCCCTTCCTAGACTTCACAGTATGAGAACATCTTAGGTAGCCGGTGTGCTGACCTTTTGAGTCAGTGTTCTGATCCTTGGACTTTTATTCACCTTTTCCGGAAGTGGATTGAATAATTTCCTCAGAGATGGACTTGGTAGGATTTTATCCCTCCCTCCTGCCTCCATGAGTTAGACTTTGAGATTCCCGATGATATGATATATATTCTAACTCATGACATTTTTGCGCTTGATTTATCATTGTTTTGGTTTATTATGAAGAACAAAGGTAGGTATCGAGGAACTTTGTTGGGTTGGCTTCACTGGTTGTTTGACTACACCAACATGCAGCCAACAAGTAAGCACAGGTAAGTATTTCACTTTCTATTCGCATTCATGATTACTTTATATCTATATATGCGGGGTGGAAATACCACCCCACCTTTGTTGCTGATGCCATTTTTGAGTTTGAGCAGGTTTGCAGGTTATGCCAAAGATGTCGAGGTTCTCATGTGCTCTATGGTGAGCACATGTCCCCGAGTTGGAGCCAGATGTTATCCTCGATTTCTAGGGATAAATAGGAGATCATGTCTCGAGGCCCATAGGTCCTAGACATGGAGTACTGAGAGTAGAATTGACCTGAGCATGGCCCTGGAGGGCCCATATTTCTTCTATTTTATCAGACTTGTATTTTCATCAGTAGCAACATCCATCACCTTCGGCTTGGACTTGTATCAGAGAAGACTCTTGTTGCATGAGGTAATTGGTCCAGGTATCATGGTATGTGTCATATTTGATCATTATAACCTTTAGATATATGCATCAAATTCCTTTTATTTCTGATGACTGCTTGGATCTTACATTAACCCACTTGACCATGGTTGGGGGGATTGATAGGGTACCCTAACAAGCTTGTACCCATAGGTTTTGGTTTTCCATTGGGGGGATTTTGAAGGGCCATTGCCTGCTCCCATCATATCATCACTCTTACATCTTATCTCCCACTCATCTTCCCCATTCCCCTAGTCCAGACATTAGGATGATCTCTTTGTGTGGTTACTCCTTATCTCATGGGAAGAAGGGGATAAAGGCCCAAAAGGTAAAAGAAATTGATAAAAGATAAAATCCATAAAAAATGAAACCTAGAGATGCCTCGCCCAGGGATCCCCGAGAAGGAAATAAAAATCCTCTCAGCAAGAAAGAAGATTGACCCAAAGAAAAATAACAAGACAATACATAGCCAAGAGGATAGGGGGTCTCATGATGAGCCAACCTATTATGTTCATGGGCACTTAGCAGTATGACATTGCCATTATCTGGTTACCACGCCAGGGTAGTGACCTTTGGTTGCATGGCCAAGGGAAAGGGGGTCTCATCATGAACCCACCTTATCATCTCTGTGAAAGTGCTTGTTGGTAACACTGTCAGCTCTAGTCACCACGCTAAGGTAGTGTCCTCTAGTTAGTCCTTGAAATAAATAAGAAAAAGCAATAAAGAAAAGAAAGAATAAAGGCAATAAAGGGCTTGAAAAGAATTGCATCTAGACAGGTACAACTCGTCTTCTACAAAGGCACCCAAAGGTAATATTGTACGCCCCTATCTTTCACTCTACCTGTATGTTTAGACATCCCTTGACCACGTCACCTCATTTTACATGGCTTGGATGATACCCTCTGGAGACTTTCCTTTTCTTATGGATGCTGGCCCAATAGGGCATTTTGTCTTTTTCTTCGGCTTTTTATAGTAAGTCATTGTAATGTCTTTGAGCTATTGAATGATATATCAGGGGTTTTATGCATGTATTTGATAAAATTAATGATGAAATGTGATTGACATTGCTATTATCCCTGTGACTAATGAGCCCATGGAGGGCAACGTTTTTGATGTGCAGGACCATGCCTGATGGACAGGTACTAGTTGGACCGGTACATATGGGGAGATGATTAGTTTGGACCTCCATGGGGATGAAGAGGCCATCAGATGGTTGTTGGGACCCCATCAGGGGAGAGGGCATGATAGTGTTTGGATGAGCCTTTGCACATGAGAATAAGAAGGATGTTCCACCCAAGACACTTTGGCTAAGTCCAACCTAGGGGGGTTGACCCACTTCAGATGGAACGTTTCCTTTTGATGGCCAGGAAGTCACCCAGGAGGCTTGGACGTCACCTTGAGTGTGTGGCAGTTTGATAGGATGGTTGTCACATGTGGCAGCTTCGAGGAGCCCAGGAAGGGATAAATTTTGACTTATGGATGCTGGACTAGCCCCAAAAGGGCCTAACGTCTCCCTCAAAAGGGTCTGACATCTCACTTTTTGCTCATTTATGTATTTTACTTAGCAGTTAATCTAAAAACAATATGATTCTAGTTTTTATCCTTGTCGACTATTTTTAATGACCTAATTTTAAATTAAAGGTCATGATACACTATATATTGAGGATGTTTTTCCCTCATTTGAACATAACACAACAACTCACACTTGTGAGGTCTGATTTTTTCACCCTAGTTTGGGTATTTGGTCTTTTCAAGGAGGTGCACTTGTTGATGGAAGGATTTTCTTGGCATGTTTGGCATTTCTCTTGAAGGAAGGTTTACAACTAGGGTTTGCTTATGCTTTTCATCATGATATGTAAGTGTTTTTCTTGCAAAAMTTCTTAATTGAATGGTTGTAGGTTATAATTCTTTCATTTACTTATAAATTTGCTGATTTTAAAACCCTAGGTGACAAGCACACAAGTAGGTCCTTGTCTCATGTCCCCTTAGAGAGAATTTTTCAGCCATTGAAGAAGGAATAAAGAGCCTAGCCTTTGCTACACTCTTCTCACTTCTTCCCTTAATCTAGCTTTGATTTTAAAGGTTAACATGAGGGTGACGTCCTAGGCCTAGGTTATCTACACCTAGGGCCATCCATCTTCTAGGGTTTTAGTGACAGAGCCTTGCCATTGCAACACTCTCCCTCAGTTGATCCTCTTGTGTTATCTCTTCTCAAATGCTATCCATTTTGCCAAGTTTGAACTAAAGAAGGAGGAAAGAGCACGAGGCCTTGCTTAAGCAACATCAGAGTGAGCCTCTTTCCCCTAGGGTTTTGATTCTAGGGCCCTGCCATTGCAACACTCTAGAACCCTTCCCTTTTGTATTTAGCCTATTACTCCTTCAACCTTGCATCCTCTCCTTGAATGACTCCATATACCCTTAGGCACTGATCTTAGACACACAAATTTGAAGTGGTAGTGCTCAAACCAACTCTCAAAACCTTAAATTTTGAAACCCTAACTAACTAGATAACCCTAACTAGGCTGACGTCATAGTTGGTTATTCCATATTGATGTAGAAAATATTAACAATAAGAAATTAAATGATGGTTAAAGGAATTTATTGTGTAAATGATTGATTGGATATATTGTTTGCTACAACATCTCAATATTTATTGATGAATTGATACTTCTACATTGCTACATTGACAAAATGTTGATCTCATTAATATCTGTTGTTTCATTGCTTATATATAATTGTCAGATAGTCACATGAAGTACTAACCCACTGAGTTATAGCCTGCATATATATTGTATTGCTTTTTTTTTGTTCCAGGAAGGTGTTTTCATTTGGGCATACACTTCATTTATTGGCTATTTAGCCAGACTTTCTAACCTTGGTGGTAACCTGTGAGGAGGAACTTTTCCCTTGACTTTTATACTTTAACCTCTTCAAAACCCCAGGTTACTGGGGATGTCTCCCCTAGGTTAACCTCCCTAAATAGAAAGAACCTACCCATTGAGGTGACATTGGGTGGGGAAGGTTATTGTTTCGCCAGTTTGGCCTCTATCCTTTATCCTTTTTGACCTAACTACAAACTGTGTGATAACAGTTGGTTTGGCAATAGTGCAGGTAGTGTAGGACTTGATACACTTGTTTAACTCCAGTGAAAGTTTTGGCCAGTAGAAATGTTTTTGTAGCATCACCACTGTCTTTTCGACACCGAAGTGTCCTGCCACCCGACTGTAGTGGGATTCCCAAGTCAGCTTCACTCTCTCACTTGATGGAACATATATATGGCCCAAACGACACAACAACCCATCCTGAAGATGGAAATTATCGACAACTACGTTCCTACCCAACATTTGGTAGGTGGTGGAGAAGTCAAGGTCTGTCTCATAGAGTTGGGGGAATCCAAATGTCTCATGGCCACAAGAGTCTAGCACCATGGTGAGTGCCGCGACTGGCAGTCTACTGAGGCAATAAATGACATGATTGGTGCTTCTTGTTTTATACTTGATGTTGAGGTGGAAT
Organism: Picea glauca; assembly: GCA_000966675.3. Classification (NCBI taxonomy): domain Eukaryota; kingdom Viridiplantae; phylum Streptophyta; class Pinopsida; order Pinales; family Pinaceae; genus Picea; species Picea glauca. The sequence goes on along the minus strand of JZKD02S1945577.1, from coordinate 229,066 downwards.
TGCTGCAAGTATGTGGACCACTCTTGATGCCAGTCATTCAGTAATTTTCCCTGTGTCTGCATGAAATACAGTGGCTTATGATTAGTGTGGATGAATGTCTCCTTCCCAAGAATGTAATGTCTAAACCGACAACAGTATTGCACAATGGAGTACATTTCTTTATCGTAAGTAGGGTACTTATGGATAATATCTGATAGTGCCTCACTATGATAGGCCATAGGGTGGCCATGATGAGTGAGAAAAACACCCACAACATAGTATGAAGCATCTATCTCGATATAAAAGGGATATTGTAGGTCTGGTAGTGAAATTACTAGGGCTGAGCATAAGAAATGATTCAAATCATCGAATGCTTATTGTTGGGACCAGCCCCAGACAAATTTTTCCTTACCACCACCCCTGTTTATTTGGCCGAGGGCGCATGCGATATGGGAGAATCCCAACATGAACCTACGATAGAAATTTGTAAGGCCCAAGAAGCTCCGGAGCTCAGTGAGTGTTGTTTGGGTTGGCCAGTCACACATGAATTGGATCTTGGCTGGATCCACACGTACACCATGTTGATCAATGATGTATCCCAGGTAATCGACCTTGTCCATGCCGAAGGAGAATTTTTCCAAGTTGGCATATAGCTTGTGCTATCGTAGGGTGTGCAGAACCTGCTAAATATGCTGCAAGTGTTCAACCCAAGTCTTGCTGTAAATTAGAATGTCATCCAGATACACCACTACAAAATTATTGGTGAATGGTCGCAGGATATCTTCCATCATCCTCATGAAAGTGGCTGGAGCATTTGTCAAACCAAAGGGCATGAGAAAACATTCAAAAAGTCCTTCCTTATACTTGAAGGTGGTCTTCCATACACTTTCCTATTCTATCGGGACCTGCTGGTAGCCAGACTTTAGATCAATCTTACTAAAGTATTTGGTCCCCGTAATTTGACCAAGGAGATCGTCGATTCGGGGAATCGGGTACCAGTTTCTGAAAGTGATTTTATTCAGATCTCGGTAATCAATACAGAGTCGCCAGGTTCCATCTTTCTTCTGTACCAGCATGATTAGGCTCCTGCAAGGTGATGATATGGGGTGAATGTGCCCCTTGTGGAGTAGTTCTTGGATCTGTTGCTTGATCTCCTCATTCTCTAACAAAGAGTGACAATAGACTGGCCCATTGGGAAGCAGTCCATTGGGGGTTAGATCGATGGGGTGCTTGACTTGGCAGTGCAGAGGTACTCCTGTAGGTGAGGAGAAGATATCTGAGTATTCTTCCATGACCTTATCTACTTGCTTTTGCTATGTGGAGAGGTTGGCTGCAGAGACACTGAATGTGGCTGTGATCTTTCGCTTATTCTGAGAGAAAATCATGAAGAAGATAAACTTCCCTGTCTGAGTGATGACCTTCCTGCATTTCTTAGCAGAGATCAAGGAAATAACACTAGGTGGGACTGCCTCAGGTATCCTTTACAATTTCTTGTTCAAAGTAATAATAACACTAAAAGGCTTAGACTCATATACAACATGACATTTCCATAAATAATATTGTCCCAAAATAACATCACAAACTTCGAGAGGAGCAAAATCACACAATACCTCGTCTTTGAAGGGCTTGATGTCATACGATAGTCGACACTGTTGGCTGACGTGGAGATTGCTTCCTTGACAGGGAAATCCAATGGTGTAGGGTTGTGTGCACGACATTGTTGGAAGGGCCAGCCGCTTGATGACCTCTGCTGAGATGAGTTTCTTCTAGATACCACTATCAACAATGAAGTACAATGGGGTACCTTTTTCCCACATATGTGAATGGAAGAGGCACTCTCCTTCTTCTAGCTCATCTAGTTCACTAGGTTGGAGTTGGGTGGTAGAAATGGTGGCATTGGGTTCCATGTCAACAATCCATATTCCCCTTTCTGGTTCTATCTCAGATTTAGACTCTGCATCAGATTCATAAGCTTTCACTTCGGCCACCAGTGACTGTTTCAAGTGGGAGTCAGCGGTGTTATGCCAAGGGCTTTTATAGAAGTCACACCACTTCCCGGTATATTTCTTTGTCTTTCCAGTGTCCTTCCTTTCTTGCATCTTGGACTGGTAGTCCTGATACTATCCATATTTTCTCTATCCTTTGTTCTGTGTGTTGGGGCCAGCCTTTCTTGGCTTTTATTGTGAGGGGTTCCCAGGCCCAAATTGCTACGTCTTTTGTTTGAGCTTCTGCTCGATTTTGACGACATATTGGTAGGTTGTGCCCAAGGATGAGATGTCTAGAAATTCCATTTCAGTATGGATGTATCTATGCAGAGCACCATGATACTTGAGCACTAGATGTCACTCTGAATCTTTGATACCCATCTTGGTGCGCAAGGTATGTAAAATATTTGTGAAATTTGGCACTGCTTGGTCTCTTTCTTGCCCCAGTTTGGTCCATTTGGAATACAGGTCATCCTAACTTCCGAAAAGGTAGTATTGTTCCATAATAACATCCTTGAAGGATTCCCAGGTGGTCGTGACTAAAAATAATGAGTTTTCCTTTGTTTCTTGTTGCTCACAGAAGGTTTCCCACCAATCTTTCACATGGGGAATGAATTTGAGGAGCGCAAAAGTAATCTTTTCTCTATTCGAGAAGTTATTGACATAAAAATACCCTTCTAACAGATTCAACCACTTGTCTACAACATTTGCTTCTATCTGACCTTCAAATATAGGAATATCGAAGTTTATTTGTACCTTGAAGGAGGTGGCACCTTCGTTCGATGAAGATGCGTCGCCTATTGGTAGTTGCCAAAGGATTTGTGTGAAACTATCCATCATATTGTTACTCTGTTGCGTGAGGGATTCCTCAATCAAAAATTTGAAAGGATCTCTTGTCCAATCATCTTTTTTTTCTCCTGCCATGAGAGGTCGATTGGGCATGTGATATCTTTTTTCCTCAAGAGAAACAAGCTCAAGACCCAACTCTTTGTACTCTGGCCTCATTGGGGACATGCATTAAGACGACAAGGAGAAGACTCCTCTGATACCACTGATCCAGATTTTTTTAGCAGAACGAAATGAATACAGGTTATTAACAGATTCTTAGCAAAAAATAATAGAGATATAGTAAAACTAGTTTTCTATTTAATAATGAAATAAGTTGAAACTGTAAAATGTAGCGGAAACAAGCTTGCTCGAATGGTGTCGTCTTATCTCTAAGAAGAGATGTGATGACTGCTCTCATTCACAAGAAGAACATTACAATGAGGCTCTAAAGGCATTGTTACAATAAACAAGAATCCCAAAAACCCTATACATCCAAAAACCTAACCCTAGGAGATGAAGCGCCAAAAGTCATGTGGGCCCCGTTTGGGTAAGTTAGTACATCAACTTCCCGGGGTCGTAACTTTTGCATACGATCTCTGTTTTAGGCGTGTGATATCCCGTTGGAAAGGTATCATCGAGGAGATTCATTTTGGGGGCTCAATCATGCATTTGGATATTGTTGAGGATATCAATCCTGCAAAAACTTCATTTATGCCTTTGGCTATTGTTGAGGATATCAATCCCGAAAAACCTTCATTTAGGCCCTCAAAATGGCCCCGAAAGTTAAAATTGCTAAAAATAGTAAATTGCCAAAATTGTTAGAAAAATGTATTGAGATAGTTGGAAAAGGTGGGTGGCCACCAATATCCATCTGGATAAATCCTCCCTCCTTATGAAGCAATGCTCTCCATTGCATTAAGGTCCCCCATTAGATGAGGAAATTTCTGTTGAATTTATCCCAGGGTGAGCCACTTGCCTTGGTGCAGGAGCTTCCCTGCTTTGACAACTCGATAAAGTTGGATCCTTTGTTGTCAAGTTCCCTTGATATGTGTTTCCACAATATGATCATTGGATTCCTACTGTATGCAATCAGGGTTGAGCTATATTAGTGTCAGTTGTTCCGCTACTTCTGAGGTGTCCAATAATGGTGGGAAATAAGGGTGAAGAAGATCCACGTTGAACACTGGGTGCAGGCCAAGGAAAGGAGGAATGTTGAGCTCAAAATTATTATCCCCAACGACCTTGGTGATAGTGTATAGCCCATAATAGAGTGGGTGAATCTTCCGATGGGGTCCTATAAGGAATTCTTTCTGCAAGTGAAACCAAGCTTTGTCGCCCACCTGGAACTTATGTGGCACTCGATGTTGATCATGGCACTGTTTGTACTTGTCATTATAGTTCTATAGGATATCTTGAACCTATTGGCAAATGTGCTATATCCACTCAATGAACCAGGTGGATTTGTCAGCTTCAGTTGGAGCAGGAGATGAGTTGGTTGAGATGATTGTAAGGGGAAGTGCAACATCTATGGGACCCAATGGTTGGAATCCCAACCCCACCTGAAAGGGGTTGTGTTCGGTTGAGCTATGAAGGGATAGATTGTAGCTATTCTAAACATAGGGAAGGCTCTCATCCCATGTGCAAGGGTGATTTGAATTATACATGCGAAGGATATGCACAATCATTCGATTTACAACCCCAATTTGGCCATCTGTCTGGGGGTGGAAGGCCATGGATTTGGTGAGCTTGGTGTCCAGCAATGACCAGAGGCTCGACCAGAATGTGATGAGAAATATACTATCTCGATCTAAGAAAATGGTTTGTGGGATTCCAAAATGTACCCAGACTCGTTCAAAGAAGAGCTTGGCAGTGGCCTCTGCTGTGATGCTCTTCTTGCAGGCAACCATAATCGCCATCTTAGAAAAGCGATCAACAACCACAAAACACAGTCATTTCCCTTCTTGGTGGACATGAGGCCCAACATGTAATCCATTGAAATGGATTCTCATGGCCTGTCAGGAGAAGGAAGAGGAGTGTACATGCCCTGTTTCTTAGTGGTCAGTTTGGAAATAGTGCAGGAAGTGCAGGACTTGATATAATTGTTGAACTCCTGTTGAAGTTTCAGCCATTAGAAATTTTTTTGTAGCATCACCACTATCTTTTCGATGTCGAAGTGTCCAACCACCCAAATATAGTGGGCTTCCCAGATCAACTTCACTCACTCACTTGATGGAACACAGATATGGACCAAAAGACACAACAACCCATCCTAAAGATGTAAATTACTGACAACTACATTCACACCCAACATTTGGTAGGTTTTGGTGAAGTTAGGGTCTATCTCATAGAGTTGGGGCCATCTAGATGTCTCATGGCCACAAGAGTCTAGCACCGTGGCAAGTGTCACAACTGGCGTTCTGCTGAGGCAATGAACGATGTGATTGGTGCTTCCTATTTTATACTTGATGTTGAGGAGGAATTGCTACAAGTATGTAGAACACTTTTGATGGAGGTCATTCTGTAATTTTACTTTTGTTTGCATGAACTTCAGTGGCTTATGATCAGTGTGGATGTCTGTCTCCTTCCCAAGAATGTACTGTCTCCATTGGTGGTAGGCTTTCACAATGGAGTACATTTATTTTCCATAAGTAGGGTACTTATGGATAGTATCTAACAGTGTCTCACTTTGATAAGACACAATGTGGTCATGCTGAGTGAGAACGGTGCCTGCAGCATAGTTTGAAGCATCTGTCTTGATCTGAAAGGGATGTTGCAGGTTTGGTATTGAAAGTACTGGGGATAAGTACAATCACTACTTCAAATCATTGAACGTGTGTTGTTGGGACAAACCCCACACAAATTTTTCCTTACCACCACCCCTGTTTATTTGGCTGAGGGCCCATGCAATATGGGAGAATCCCAACACGAACCTGTGATAGAAATTGGCAAGGCCCAAGAATCTCCAGAGATCAGTGAGTGTTGTTGGGGTTGGTCAGTCACGGATGACTTGGATCTTGGCTGGATCCACATGTACACCATGTTTATTAATGATGTAGCCCAGGTAATGGACCCTTTCCATGATGAAGGATAATTTTTCCAAGTTGGCTTATAGCTTTTGCTATCGTAGGGTGTGTAGAACCTGCTGAATATGCTGCAAGTGTTCGGCCCAAGTCTTGATGTAAATTAGAATGTCGTCCAGATACACCACTACAAAAGTATTAGTGAATGGTCACAGGATATCATCCATCATCCTCATGAAAGTGGCTAGAGCATTTATCGAACCAAAGGGCATGACCAACCATTCAAAAAGGCCTTCCTTTCACTTGAAGGCAGTCTTCCATACATCTGTCTATTCTATCAGAACCTGGTGGTATCCAGACTTTAGATCAATCTTACTGAATTATTTTTTCCCCGTGAGTTGATCAAGAAGGTCATCGATTCGAGGAATCAGATACCAGTTTCTGACTGTGATTTTATTTAGAGCCCGATAATCAATACAAAGTTTCCAAGTTCCATTTTTCTTCTGTACCATCATGATTGTGCTTCCGCAAGGTGATGATCTACGATGAATGTGCCCCTTGTGGAGAAGTTATTGTATCTATCACTTACTCTCCTCATTCTCTAACAAAGAGAGATGATAGACTGGCCCATTGGGAAGCGGTGCATCCGGGGTTAGATCGATGGGGTGCTTGACCTGGGAGTGCATAGGTACCCCTGCAAGCGAGGAGAATATATCTGAGTATTCTTCCACGACCTTATCTACTTTCTTTTATTGTGTGGAGAGGTTGGCCGCAGAGACCCTGGATATGGTTGTGATATTTCACTTATTCTGAGAGAGAATCATGAAGAAGACAAACTTCCCCATCTGAGAGATGACCTTCCTGCATTTCTTATCATAGATCAAGTAAATATCACTAGGTGGGACTGGCTCAGGTATCCTGTACAATTTCATGTTCAAAGTAATAATAACATTACGAGGCCTAGACTCATATATAGCATGAAGTTTCCATAAATAAGGTTGCCCCAAAATAACATCAAAAACTTCAAGAGGAGAACCATCACACAATACCTCGTCTTTGAAGGGATTGATGTCGTATGACAGTCGGCACTGTTGGCTAGCACAGAGGTCACTTCCTTGGTGGAGCCATCCAATGGTGTAGGGTTGTCAGTGTGGCATTGTTGGCACAGCCAGATGCTTGATGACCTGTGCTGATATGAGGTTCTTATGGCTACTGCTATCAACACTGAAGTGTAGTGGGGTGCCTTTTACCTACATCTGCGAATGGAACAGGTGCTCTCCTTCTTCTGGCTCGTCTAGTTCACCAGGCTAGAGATTGGTGGTAGCAACAATGGCACTGTGTTCCACGTTAATGATCCATATTCCCCTTTCTGGTTCTAGCTTAGAGTTAGACTTTTCATTTGATCCAAAGGCTCTCACTTTGGCCACCAACGACTGTTTCGATACACAGTCAATAGTGTTTTTCCAAGGGATCTTATGGAATTTGCACCACTTCCCAGTATCTTTGTTTGTCTTTCCAGAGTCCTTATTTTCTTGCGGCTTGGATTGGTAGTCCTAATACTATCCATATTTTCTCTTTCCTTTTTTCTGTGGGTTGGGGCCACCCTTTCCAGGATTTTGTTGTGAGGGGTTCCCAGGCCCAAATTGTCATGTCTTTTGTTTGAGCTTCTGCTCGATTTTGACGACATATCAATAGGTCGCGCCCAAGGATGAGATGTCCAGAAATTCAATTTTTGTATGGATATATCTATGCAGAGCACTGTGATACTTGAGAACCAAATGTCACTCTGAATCTTTGATACCCATCTTGGTGTGCAAGGTATGGAAGATATTTGTGAAATATGGCACTGCTTGGTCTCTTTCTTGCCGCACTATGGTCCATTTGGTATACAGGTCGTCGTAACTTCCGACAAGGTAGTATTGTTCCTTAATAACATCCCTGAAGGATTCCCAGGTGGTCATGACTGAAAATAATGAGGTTTCCTTTTTTTCCTGTTGATCACAAAAAAATTTCCCACCAATATTTGACATGGGGAACGACTTTGAGGAGCGCAAAAGTAATATTTTCTCTATTCAAGAAGTTATGGATAGAAAAATACCCTTATATAAGATTCAACCACTTGTCTACAACATATGCATCTATCTGACCTTCAAATATAGAAATATAGAAGTTTATTTGTACCTTGAAGGGGGTGGCACCTCCATTCGTAGAAGATGTGTCACCTGTTGGTAGCTGCCGAAGGATTTGCGCGATACTATCCATCATCTCGTTTCTTTGTTGCGTGAGGGATTCCTCAATCAAAAATTTGAAAGGATCTCCTGTCTCGTCATATTTCTTTTCTCCTTCCATGAGAGGTCGCTTGGGCATGTGAGAGATTTTTTCCTCAAGAGAAACGAGCTCAAGACCCAACTCTTTGTACTCTGACCTCGTTGGGGACATCCATTAAGACGACAAGGGGTAGACCACTCTGATACCACTGATATGGATTTTATGAGCATAATGAAATGAATAGAGGTTATTAATATATTCTTAGCACAAAATAATAGAGATACAGTAAAACTGGTTTTCTATTGAATAATGAAATAAGATGAAACTGTAAAATGCAGTGGAAACAAGCTTGCTGGAATGGTGGTGGCTTATCTCTGAGAAGAGATGGGACCGTTTCACTCATTCGAAAGAATAAAATTACAATGAGGATATAAAGGCCTTTTTACAATAAAAAAGAATGATAAAAACCCTATACATCCAAAAACCTAACCCTAGGAGATGAAGCACCAAAAGTCATGTCGACCCCGTTTGGGTAAGTTAGTACATCAACTTCCCGAGGTCGTAACTTTTACATACCATCTCCATTTTAGGTTTGTGATAGCCCGTTGGAAAGGTATCGTCGAAGAGATTCATTTTGGTGGATCAATCATTCCTTCAACTATCATTGAGGATATCTATCCTGAAAAATCTTCATTTAGGCCCTCAAAATGGCCCCGAAAGTTAAAATTGCTAAAAATAGTAAATTGCCAAAATTGTCAGAAAATTGTTTTGAGCCAGTTGGAAAAGGTGGGTGGCCACTGATATCCATATGGATAATTCAAGTTCTCAACAATGGACTTCATCGAATGTCTCGATGAGGTAGGCCTTTTATCTTGTCTTTCTAGCATATTTGTTTATATAACATATCTAAGATTTAGAGTTGATTTCTGCAGTCATTTCCATCTGTTGTGGTTTACCCCTAGCCATAGAGATATTTTCCTCATAACATAATTGGTGACCATACTAGGGACATAATCTTCTTTTTCGGGGATTGGAGTGCTTTTATCCTTAGATTTCTCTCGTGCATATTGAGTTTCTTGTCATATGATTGCTTTAAATACTCTGTTCACTCTGAGTCTTTTCTTAACCTTCTCCTTAGCCTGGTTGTGTTTTAATACATATACGTGGGTTTTTTCTTGATAGTCATGTACATACACATGTTGTCCTTTTGTAAGAAGCGTATATACATGATTTTCCCTTAAACAGTCCTGTACATCACCCTTTGTTGCTTGGTTGATGTGTTTGATGGTTGTTGGGTAGGTTTTGATGATTGCTGAGTCTTATTAGATCTTGAGTATGACTGTCAAGTGTTTATGGAATGACATGAAAATTTTCTTTTCTTTAATTTTTGGGCGGTGCATTTCTCATCATCCTTTTCATTTGATTGTCCTTGTATCTTGGGCTGGGTGTTTTCCTTCTTGATATCCTACATGGTTTGTATTTGCTTACACACATTAGAGTTTTTATATCAATTTGTTGTTTAGTCCGTGTATTTTGATTGTCTTATATTGAAAATACAAAAATATTAGGCATTTTACATTGTTTGCATTTTGATATTCAGAGTCCTTATCATTGATATTAGTAAATGCAAAGAAATATCGCATTTTATTTATAATTGCATAATTGAATTAAGAATTGCATTTTGGGAAAAAAATATCATTTATTGATAATTGAAGTTAAGACTTTGCATTGTATCCATATTCATTTATTTTACTCGTTGATTCATAGCATCACTAGTTTCACAACCACACCTTTTTGAGTAAACAAGGCCACTAAAAGTAATTCTATACTTTAATTTTTATTAGTAACGATTTTGTTTTTCTAGGGTGCAAAAACTAGCTTAGGATTTAGAGTTTTTCTCCAAGTCTATTAAATCAACATATGTTTCTAACTAAAGGAGTGGAAAAATCCATTTTATAATTGGTAATATCTAGAGGCTCCACTTACACCAGAGTTAAGCACGAGGTCATGTGATGTTGGTTGAAGGGATATCCCATCGATACATTGTATATTCGTATATGGGGATCTTGCTAGTATCCTTACCTATGTGAGAGGAGGTGCTTTCAAGGTTTTGGGATTTTTTACCCTGCCCATATGGTGGACCTGACCTATGAATGTTCCCCTATGCATCGTTTATGTCATGGTTTCTTAGTTGCTTGACATAAGTGACACATAGGTTACTTGCGGTGGTTATTCTAGAGGTACCCCGGGTCAGATAAGGGTCGGACATCACACAACCTTTATGGAGGATTACCTCTCTGGGGATATCTGATTGACTAGTTGTTAAGCCCACGAGGGCCCTTATAACTGATTATGATACCTCCAATATTTAGCAGAGGAGTCTTAGGCCCCTCTTGGGAAAGGCATACCTACTTTAAAGAGGGAGGCCCATTTCAGCCACTTTATCTTGTTTGTGTGCATATTGGTTGTTTGATTATTTTTTGTGTTCTCTTTGATTACTAGTTGGCCTTAGGATTTGTTTTTTATATATCGAGTCTTAAGTCATCATGGAGCCAGAATAGCTTCCCCACAGGTCTCACTACTTGTTATAGTTACCACCACATTTTGAGTCTTTTTCTTTTGAAAAGTGTAAATTTATCAAACGTGGTACACACACCTCCACTTATGAGACTTGTGATCATACAAGGATGAGGATTGAATCGAGTCATCAAGATACTAGGATCCCTTCAAGTCTCATAACTACTATAGCTAACGGTACCCCTTCAACACCTTGAACCATAATGGTGTTAGGATATTTAGACACTTAGGATTTCGTTAAGTTCTACATGGTCTAATGTGTCGTCACGTAAAAGTGTGTTTCTTTAGTATACATTAGTATGCATTTGTAGTTAGGGAATCCGATGATCATGACATGTTCCCGACATAGAGTGATCTGACAGTTCATAATCTCCTTGATCTTAATGGCCATTGATCTGTGGCTTAACACACGATTGGTCCATGATCTATATTTAAAGAGAATGGAGGGTCATTTTCCTATGATCGATTGTGAGAAAAGCTCTTGTAAAATATCTTTGTAATCTTTTTCTTTTTCATTAATAAACTGCTCCAAGTGGTCGCATTGGATGGGGCCTTGGATGTTTCCTCGTAGGGGTTTCACCACGTGAAAACATAGGTGTGTTCATATTTTATCTATTTATGTGAGTGGTTCCTGAAGGTGTTTGTCCTCTATTGGAATATTTGTGTTGTCAAACAGGGTATCAGATCATGTTTGAAGATCCTCTTCTATTGTAGATCGAGATCATGAAGCTGAGTTTCCTCATCTCCATTTTTTGTCATTTCCGTACATTTATGGGCCGAAAGGACTTTTCTATTGCATATGTAGCACTTGTTTCATTCAAGAACACTTTTCATTTCACTCAAAAAGGTTTCTGTTTGCCCAAGATATGGTCATTACAGTCAGATCTAAAGGTATAAAGCTTGAATACGCATTTTTAAAATTTTTGCAGAGTAGTATTTTGGTTTTATTTCGGTTTTTTATTATTTATTTCTGGGTTTCTACTCTTTTAGATATGCATATTGTATTTTCCCCATGCCCTATGGGATCTCATAAAATTAGAAACACATAGGAAAAGGTGCATCTTCCAGGTAATCTAACCGAGATCTAACCCTTCTTGTCATCTAGAAGAATAATTTTTTTCTTGTGTGAAAAGAGTTTTTTTTAGCACGCTCTCCAAGGTCATCTTCCACGACAACCGCAAAAACACCCCCAATACTCCTTATGAACATTACAATATGTTTTTCTAGACCATTTGGTTAAATTTTGTCTTATTAAGTAAGAGGTCTTGAGTTCAAGTCTCTCTTTTGTTACATTTTTTTGAAAAAGTTCATGCTAAAATTGTAAAGTGTATTTCACTTCAAGTATAAAAGTGAATCAGTATAAGTAGCTTTAATAATTTTTTTTAGAGTTATTTATTTTGCGTGAAGTAGCTTCATTGTAAAAGTGATCCCCACTTCTCTTTATAAAAGTGGGTCACTTCATAAAGAAACTTACACCACCAGGTGGTCCTTTGGTTACCGTTTATGTCTTTTTTTAAAAGGGCAGAAGTCTCACATCCGAAGTCCATTTTAAGTGTCTTTTTTTTTTAAATGCACAAAATTTTCAGATCTTTCCATTCAGATCATCAGTTTCTATTTTTAAATCCATATTATCTTTATATTTAATATGGCTTCTACAAGTAATCTCTTACTTACCAGCAACAACTACTTCCAATGGAAATCCCATATGGAGGATTTATTAAGAAGTAAAGGCTTGTACCGGATTACCTTGGGAAAGGAAACATTGCCCACTGATGTTGATAATAAATCCAAATTGGATAATATGAATGATGAAGAACGTGGATTAATCATAATGTCCATCTCTCATGATTTAAGGTTCCACCTTCAATCAATTGATAAAGCCAAAGAAGCTTGGGAGATTGAATCTGTGTTTGGTAAAAACAATATTATTTGAGAACAACAGTTAGAAAATCAAGTACTAACTTTAAGTCCAAGGGATTTTTATTGCATTGAAGACTATCTATCTAAGTTTAAAACACTCAGAATTTTATGTGTAGAATGTAAGATAAAGATAGACGAAGATTGTTGAATCTATCTTATTATTTCTAAGATAGGTAGTGCATATTTTGAGTTTATATCTACGTTTTATGCCATGCAAGAGGCTCTAGGGGAAGCTTATCAAAAACCCATTCTTGATAACTTTTGTGATACTTTGATTAGAGAGCAAGATAAGCTAGTACCACTTGGAGTGATCAACACTGCAGGTACCTCCAAAAAATACTTAGTTCTCCATCAGAAAGATAAACCCAAGAATCCCAAGAAGAAACATCCTTGACAGAACAACAAGAAATATAAGGGTCCCAAAAATTCTCAGACAACTTCCGCTCCTAATGGAGACAAAGGAGAAAAATATAAAAATAAGAAGACTAGCATACATTGCAACTTTTGTGATAAAGATGGTCATGATGAGTCCAAATGTTTCAAGAACATGGAAGCTTTAGAAGCAACGATGAAGAATCACAACATCAACATTGATTCTCATGGACATGCACTTTCAACTTCTCATTTCTCCTTCAATACAACTTCTGCTTCTACTTCTAATAAATGGCTTATTGATTCTGGAGCATCTTATCATATGGCTAAGGATAGAGACATATTTTCTAATCTAAATGAATGTAACACCAAGAAAATATTTTTTGGTGATGATAGATCTCTTAGTGTTGAAGGATCTGGAATAGTTCAATTAGAAAATGGTGATTTCAACGATGTATTATGTGTTCCAAGTCTTTCTTGTAACTTTCTATCAGTATATCAAATCACTCATTCAGGTGAAGGTAAAACTGTAGAGTTTTCACCTCACCAAGTTGTAATCAAGGATCTAAAAGATCATAAGAATGTTCTTACAAATGGAATTGTTGATGATATTACCAGGTTGTACAAGTTTGACAAATTCGGGTCATCATCTTTTTCTTCGGTTTTTGTTGATCATAGAGATGACTTGAGAAAACTTTGGCATGAGCAGTTTGGTCATTTAAACTATCTCTCATTGAAAAAATTATGTAATCAACAAATGATGACTGGTCTTCCTCTTGTTTCATGTAGAGATGGTGTTTCTGCCAGTTGTGTTCTCAGAAAACATCATCGGTACAATTTTGACAAACATGCCTCTTGGCATGCCTCAAGTCCTTTGCAACTTGTTCACAATGATTTGTGTGGTCCACTTTCTTCTCCTTCTTTTTATGGGTGCAATTATTTATTAACTTTCATTGATGACTTTTCCAAATGTACTTGGGTTTACTTTTTAAAACTTAAGAGCAAATGTTTTGACAAGTTTTTGTCCTGCAAGGCACTTGTAGAAAGGAAAACTGGACATCAAATTCAAAGGTTAAGAACGAATAATGGAGTCGAATATGCGAATAATTATTTTACAAGTTACTCCACTACATAGGGAATCCAAATGAAACACATTGTTCCATATACACCACAAAAAAATGGTGTTGATGAGAGAAAGAATCGCACATTAAAAGAAATGGCTAATTGTATGATCCAATCTAAGGGATTAGGTCTAAAGTATTGAGCGGAAGCCATCAACTATGCAAATTACATAGTAAATCACACTCCCAAAAAGGCTCTTAAAAATATAACACTCGAAGAAGATTGGACTAAAATTAAATGAGATGTAAGTCACTTCCGTGTATTTGGTAGTATAGCATGGGCTCCCATTCTTGATGAGAAAAGGAAAGCATTGCAGCCTAAAAGTGAGAAGTGTATATTTGTTGGTTATTCTAAAGATGTCAAAGGTTATAGACTTCTTCAAACACATTGTAATGAATTTATTATTAGAAGAGATGTTAAATTTGATGAAAATCTATTTTCTTGTGAGCCTAATTTGGCGTTTGTGCCTTCTTTGGCCTGTGAGCCTAATTAGGTGGTTGTGCTTTCTTCGGCCTGTCATCCATATTCAGCGTTTGTGCCTTATTCGATTCTGGTTTCTTCTTCAGATAATGATAGTGAGGATGAAAATCCACCTATGCCTGCTCACCTTCCTCTAGATGAGTCCTTTGAACCTAAACCAACACCTCCACCCCTTACTAGATGGGTCTGTTCAACACAAGAATCAACTAGTGATCTTGTGGGTGATCCTTCAGATCAGCTTCAGAAATGTTCACAGTTCCAGTGAGCCTCTTCTCTTTTGGCTCAAGGTTCAAAAACTCATGATCCAGAGACATTTGCAGAAGCTTCAGTTCATCCAGATTGGGATACAACAATGAATGAAGAGTATCGTTCTTTAATGGAAAATGATACTTGGGATCTTGTACCTCTTCCAAAAGGAAGAAAACTTGTCATATGTAAATGGGTCTATATAACTAAGTATGCATCTGATGGAAGTGTTGAAAGACAAAAGAATTGGTTAGTTGCCAAAGGATTTTCCCAAGTTGAAGGAATTGACTATAATGAAACCTTTTCCCTATAGCCAAAATGAATTCCATCCATATTGTTCTTTCCCTTGTTTCCTCACATAAATGGGAGGTCCATCAGATGGATGTTAAATCCGGCTTCTTGCATAGATATTTGCAAGAAGAAATCTACATGGAGCAACCTCCTGGCCATGTCCATAATGACTCTAGCCTTGTTTGTCACCTTAAGAAATCTCTTTATGGTCTCAAGCAAGCTCCCTGAGATTGCTATGCCAAAATGTACAACTTTCTTATTTCCACTAGATTCTCTAGATGCCATTATGATCCTAATGTTTATACCAATAAAGTAAGTATCCATCTCATAATACTTGCCCTTTATTTTGATGACCTTATCCTTACTGGTAGTTACTCAAAACTTTTAAACCATGTGAAAACCAGCCTTAAGAAGAACTTTGAAATGACAGACTTAGGATTTTTTCACTATTTCCTTGGCCTCCAAGTTTTGCAAACCAATGCAGGAATTTTTCTCCCCTAGTCTAAGTATGCTTGTGACCTTCTTCGTAGCTTTGACATGGATGATTGTAAACCAACCCCTTCTCTCTTCTAGTCTGGAGTCAATATTACTGCCACCAATACTTCTCCTAAAGTTGATGCCACCCTGTACCATCAGTTAGTTGGTAGCCTCTTATACTTGGCTCATACCCATCCTAATATTTCCTTTGTTGTTGGTCTTGTTGCCTAGTATATGAAAACACCCCATGAAATCCATTGGAAAGAAACTAAAAGGATACCTCGTTATGTTTGTGGTACAATTCAGTTAGAGATACATTACAGTTTAGGGGGGACCCTTTTATTGGTTGGTTTCACTGATTTAGATTGGGTCGGTGACCCTGATGATCTGAATTCTATTGCAGGTTATGTTTTTAGCCTTGGTTTAGGACTTGTCACTTGGGCCTGTAAGAAACACCAGGCTATTTCACTTTCTACAGTAGAAGCAGAGTACCAAGAAATGATAAATGCAATTCAGGAATCCTTGTGGCTTCGATAGATCCTTTCATAGTTTAGATTCTAGCAGCAACATCTGACTAGCCTTTGGTGAGACAATCAAAGTGTCATCAAGCTCGTCAAAGACTGAGTTCAACATAAGTGTAGCAAACACATTTATTTACACATTCATTTCATTAGAAAGATCATTCATGATCAAGTTATTGAAGTGCTCTTCAAACAGAGCATTCCGAGAATTGTCCGCTTGCTACATTTCATCGAATTTTGCTTGTTGCTCCAAAGGATCGTGTGTTTTAGCTTCTTATTCGTTGAGTGTATGGATTATGGTGCAAAATTCTTCCAGTTCTTGGTTGCGATGGGTTATAACACCCATCTAGTCACTGACTTCCTTGAATATGGTGGTACATTCAATAGTCTTTCTATGCAACAAGGCTCTGGCATTGTTTCCTTCTAGGACAACTCATTCTAGCTATTATGGAAGTTCTTTGGGATGTGCCTCAGCCTTCAAATTCATTCCCTCCAACTGTCTTTGAAGGTCCTATGTTCAATCTATTAATACCTCCCATTCTTTCTGAACCAATCAAAGTTGTTCCTTTGGTTCTACAATGGCGTTGTATTAAGGAATCCGAGGGGATGTGTTTATGAAAGTTGATCAAATATCAGTGAGATTTCCCTTCATTTTATCCACTTTCCCTTCTGCCTATATTTTCAAGTATTATTCCTGTTTTATTTTGGTCTTCTCCAACATTCCTTCCTGTCTTCAATACTCATCTTTTTTTTTAGCATGTTGAACCCATTTCTCTAGGTGATCGGTTGAGGCTATGATCAACCCTACCAGTTGTGATGTCAACAACTGATCGCTCTCTCTATATGTAACTATGGCCTCCAGTGGGAGTATGACTAGAGAAGAATCCTGCTAGACATGTATTTATCAGATGGTGTCTCAAATTTCTCTTCTCCCTGGAGTGACCCTCGCAACTGTTGGGATAATTTAGTCTTCAGGGCTAGCAAAAGAAAAGGGATAACTTCCACCGACACTAGGCAGAGATGTAACAATTATGAACATTGTTGTAGATATTGCAGGATGGGTTCCAACTATTTTTTTGGTGAGGCTATTCTTTGTCATGAATGAGTCTCTTGTGGTGCTTGAGACTCTTCCTCCTTTTGCATCGGTTACACATTATTTTGGTCACCCTGATGATGATTACATAAACATGTGTTCAGGTTCCCAATATAATCTTTTGCCTGAGAAACGCAACCCCTTTCCACCCTTGCAAGATGCATTTTTGGAAGGCCACCGTGGGTAGCTCCCTTTACATAGTGCGGAAATCCCTTATTTCCACGTGTTTCACTATAGCCAGTTTGTGGGATTTTTGTAGGCTGCTATATAGGTAGGTCATGATGACGCCTTAAAAATAAAAGAGGAAAGAAGTGCTAGCAACTTCTAGAAGTGGAATCTTATGGAAATATGAGGTGGTGTCCATATGGTTACGATCCTACTAAATTCTTTGATTTGATGGGATCATCCTCATCTCTTTAACCACTTCATATTCTCCTATATAATGATAGGCTTCTCATGGAAAATGTTAGAGGTACAAGAATAAAGAATCATAGAGACTAAAGAGAGAATAGATTGAAGTTTGTGTGAAGAATCCTATTTCAAGCGATACTTGAGGTCTCCATTCATCCATCAATTTTTTGAGAGAAATATTCATGCAAATATCAGAACAAATGTATGTGTGTGTCAGAACAAAGGGCCACTGAAAGGGAACTTGCGACATCAAGGTGATTTGGTTGTAGCCTCTACCTTTCGTTAATATAATACGGTGGCATGTCTCTTTCCCATAAAATGATTGATATTTTATTACATGACTCTTTGATCACATGTTTAGGTTGTCATTGAATTTCATTATTTCTTCTTTCACGTTAGTTGATTTGTGTTATTATAGATCTGATCTCACAGGAGCATTGGAGCAAAGTAGGATCAACAAAGACATAAGGAAGTGATTCATAAGGTAAGTTGTCTATTCTTCCTTTGGTAATTAAATTCAATGATCGTAATCGAGGGAAAGCATATTGTTCCCTCTTGTTTTGTTCTAGATACAGGTGGATATAGGGGGATTAGTTCATGTCCGCATCTACCGATTTACCCATTAACAAAATTGGCAACTCCACCAGGGAGGAAGTAACTTGATTGTGGTTTTTCATTGGCCATTTGCTCATAGCCTATCTTTTACATTTTTTTTCAGTCTCTGAGTCGGTGGAAGATCCAATTAGACTCACTGGATTTAAAATTTTCCTAAGACCCTTTGTCCTTTTTGAAAAATTTTCTATTTTATGAAATGCGTATGCACTGCACCCTATTGGTAGCCCGTGGAAACCTTCCATTTCCACACCTTGGTGGTTTTTTTCAGTGAGGGATTTCCGAGACCTGCATGACTATTGGCCTGCGAAAATCACTCATTTCCGCACTGTGTTATACTGCCTGCCAGCGACAACATTTGAAAACTTTTTAGATTGGTTCTTGACCTTTACTATTGCCCAATTTTTTCTTCAGTCAGCTGGAATAATATTTTTGATACTAGTTCTTGAATGCTTCTGATTGTTTCAACTTTATCTTGATTGATTTCAGAGATCGAACGCCTCTCTTTTGATCTTTTTTGATCTTTGTTTTTATCGACAAGGATATAATATCTGGACTTGCGTTCGAGTGCTTGCTCGATAAAAGTTTTTTTTGGGTTTGGATTTGTAAGCTGGTTGCATCGTCTGGATTGCTTAATGATCAGAAAAACATTTCTTGTTCACATTTGAAGAAACCTTGTCATTTTGTGTTTTTATCTTCATTGAAAGATTGATTTGGGTGCTTTTTGTGTGTTTTATTTTCATTGGTTTCTTACCCTTTCTTAGTTCCATCCCTGTTTTCGGTTTCTAATTTTTTTTTTTAAAGTCTTTTAGGTCTTTTAAGCAATCATTTATTCAGAAAATATTGGCATTTGAAATATTGAAATAGAACGAATAAGTGAAACTAAATTGTTAATGATTGTTTGGTACTACATTGAAAAAGGGAATTGTACATCGTATTTTGCATTGTTCTAGAAAAATTATTTTGCCCTGCTATAGATAGAATTCATCGAACAAAAGTTTGTATCATTCACTTCTATTTACGCATTTTTGGGTCAAAGTCTTTCACAACATTGGTTTCATTCCCATCTCCCTCTTGAGTAACAACAACCTTTAATAATATTGCGAAACTTTAAAATTCAACTAGTAACATTTTCTAGGGCTTTTTTACACCAACATTAGCTAGGATAGAGCTTTGGAATAGGCAGTGAGACACATTCTCCAAAGAACAAAACACACAATAGTATCTTGTGATAGGGAGTGTCAAATTCCATTTGCAACATTTTGTCCTGGGAAGCCCTTGTCACACAAGGGTCAAACCTGAGGTCGGATTGAGGTCGACAGAGTTACTCACCCTGCTTTGTTGATCTCAGTGTAAAGATTGCATGTATTATGGGGGTCACTTGAAGGTATACCCACAATGATGAGTGGAAGCCTGTCAAATTGATTTCGGGATAAATACCCTGCCCTTGCATGTGGATCGGACTGTCGACTGTTTCCCCAGGCATCATTGTTGTTTGTGGTAACTTTAATAGCCTATATTCTTAGGGTCTTACACAAGGTGACTGTGGAGGGGTAAGTCTTCACAGTACCTGGAATTGACGTTGGCCAAATTCACTTGGGGTCCTTGGAGGGTATACCCATGATTATGTATGGGATCTTGCACCAGGGTGTAATTCCGTTAAGCAGGTTTTCAACGTAACTTTTCCACCCTAGCCCAGTCCCTTCTTGTATTGACATTGGATTTCATCACCAACTAGTGACTTTGGAATATGAAGGTCTTGTTTTCTTGGTTTTGATTCTTAGATTTTACTAGTGCATACTGTTTGTTTCCATAAGTTGTCCATTGAGTTTCTTTTGTAATATATTTAGCTCCGCCAACATTGACCCTCCACGCCGCTCACATAGAATGCAGGGACTACCCCCAGAAGATCTGGGAGGTTCTCAACCCTTACCTACCAAACCACTGGAGGACTCTCCTCAACAGAGTGAGGTCCAAGATACTGCCACTCCACAAGTGGAAGGTTCTAATTCTCTTGAGTATTTTCAAATTCCTCACAGTTCCGAGAGATGTATTCTTCAGGTAAATTCTTCTGGAGATATTATTGTTGAAACTTCTGGAGTACCAAACAAACCATTCATAGGTCCTGAAGGTCAGGATCCCTTTTGGTCTACTCACACTCTGATATGGGATATTTTTGGCCCCAACACAAGTGCCGATATATTCGTGTACAAGCTACCCGAAACATCTGATATAGAACATACTCCAATTACGACTGCCTATCTATTCGACAGTTTGGACACCTGGTCAACAGATTCCAACTCGACCATCCCCCTTCAGATGGTCCATTCTACAATGGTCCCGAATACTATGACTATTCCCACCGAGAATATGGTGGCAAGACAAGCCCCCATTGGCACGTCTCTTTTGCCTAGACTCACCCCAACACTTCCCCCCATATATCATGCGTTGAATGCTTCTATTCCCATTCCTACCCAAGTCCCATCCAAAACTTCTGGAGTCTCCACTTATTCTGTGCACAATCTTGTTCCTGGTTTTATTCTGACACTTCCTTATCCCCCTTCCAGAGGGTCTTATCCATTCCCTATCGGAGGAACCGACCCTAGTGGCACCACCCAGTCTTTCACACCTAATTACCATATTCCTGTTGGTGGACAATTTCACCCTGGAGGCCAAACACAATCCCCTTTTGGAGGTCAAATCCCAATTGGGATGAAACCCCCACCTACCCCACCCTATGGACAAAACATACCTGTAGCCTTGGCCCAATATTGGAACTATCTTACCCAAAATAATCCTCAATTGACTGGGGGGAAACAACCTCATGCTAGCTCTTTCATACCCCCTAGTACAGGCCAGCCATATCCAATTCCATCCAATCCCATTTGGGGTTTGAACGCTCGACCCAATGTCCCTATTCAAGGGAACAACCCTAACTAGTACAACACTATAGGTTACATGCCTTCGCACCAACAACCGAATCTACCCGGATCTTCACATTATATGAAAACTACTTATGGTCCTACTGGTATAACTGTGAGACTTCCTCCCCAAACTCACCAATACCCCCACGTGAATATAAAATTACCCTTCTTAGCCACCCTGAACCTCCCTGATCTTTCTATAATTGTAAATGATCCTATCAATCACTCTCCTTAGTGGCCCGTAATACTAGCCAAACTACCATCCAAAATTCATAAGTTCGATGGTAAACCGGGAGAGGACCTAAAAAATCATGTAATGACTTTCCACCTTTGGTGTTCATCCAACTCTTTGATATATGACTCTATTCGATTACGTCTTTTTCAGTGAACTCTCATGGGTTCAGCCGCGAAGTGGTATATAGAATTTCCATGAGGTTTATTCACCGATTTCAATACCCTATCTATGGATTTCCTCACTCACTATCAGTTTCCAATCCGTTATGAAACAAGGACCAAGATTTTTAGTTCTTTCAAGCAAAGTAAAGACACTCATATCTCTGATCGCATTCATGAGTGGAGATGAAGATGCCATCTAATCAAACTCAATCTTCCTGATCAATTATTGGCAGAATGGTTCATGAAATCCTTCGTGAATGACATATCTAAAGAAATTTTTATGGGTGGTGTTGTCACAAAATAACAGGCGACCAGTCATGCCCAGTATCTTGATCTTGTTTATTCACAAATGGGTACTCTTTACGATCTTCTCCCTGATGCACCTCGTCATTCTACCAAGACCACCTCAATGACCCCAACAACTTCTCATGCCATTGATGGTGTGATAGGTAGTTTCCATACTCAACCTCAGTCTACAAAGACCTCTCATACCACACCCAAATCCCATGCTTCTAATGCTCAAACTTCTTCGATGCCTTCCCGTCCCATCGGTAAAACTTTGAAAGTGAACGTCATTCAATCGACTTCTACTAGTAAGAACAAATATAAAAAAGGGAAGGGTAGGAATAAGGAGGATAAGAATAAAAACCCAAAATTCGATAAGACCAAGACACAACCTACTGAATATAAGGATAAACATAAACCTCACTATCCTTGCCTTATCTGTGGTGATGATCACTACACAAAGGATTGTCCAAGACGTGATGAGGTCACGAAGTTACTCCAAGGGACCCCAAAACCTCCTACCACTTCCATTTTGTTTCAACCCTTCCCTTCTCAACAACAGGCTCAATTGGTCATCCATGATCAACCTTCTTCCTCCACCACCTCCTATGTACTTATGTGTAATGGTGATTCAAAGAAGAATGACATCACACTTACCACTCATGCCTAAGATTACCCTTCCTCCAAGGAGAAATTTGATGATATACCACCTTCGTTGGTTCAACAATATCCCTCAGATCCATCTTTCAATGGTCCTCTTCATCTCAAATGAACAAAACTTGACACAGTCCTTCTCCCTCCTCCCAAGGGCGTGGTTCGAAAGTCTGATTTCAATCCTCATGCACGTGCTACCTAGAACTACAGTATAGTGGAATATCAGGCACAAACACCGTTTGCGATGTCAGCCCTCAAAGTCCTTCAGAGTTGTCCTACACAACGAAAGGTGCTATTGAAATCTATTGGTGGAATTGACCCTACAAATACAAATTTAATAATCTTTGACTTGGAAGATCACATTCCAAGGTTATGCCCTCAACTCACATTTCAAATACAAGTTTTTGTCTCTGACAAGAACATTTGTAGAACAATTATTGATGAGGGTGCCTCAACATGTGTTGTGTCCATTGCCTACTGGAAAGTCATCGGCTCTCCTCCCTTAACTGAATCACACAACATGCTCAAGGCCTTTAATGAGTCTAGATTTACACCCTACGGTGTCCTCCCTTCGTTGCCTATTATGTTATAAGGAAAAATAGTCAACGTTGAAGTTCAGGTATTTGACACACCTCTTGATTACAACCTTCTACTCGACTGTAGCTAGATCGATTCTATGCATGCAATTGTGTCTACTCTTTTCTGGATTGTGCGTTTTGTGCATAAAGGAAAGGTAGTTACCGTAGACCAACTAGCCTTATTCAACTCTGACACACGTACCAAAAACATACCTTTTATTGCAAAGACACCCCATGGATACAAGAATGTCGGCATGGGTCTACTAAAAGATTCCATTATGATGGGTACATTCCCAATCCCACCACCTGACATTCCACCACCTATGGTTGCCTCGATCAACATGATTTCCACCTCCGTTTGTGAAACCCATTCATCTTCTAACCCATGGATAATACCCGAACCTGGTGACTATTCCCGCTATGGCGACTAGATGCCCTTGAGTTCGGTTGAATCTTCTTACCAATCCATTCAATCGGCATCCCCCTCTACCCCCTCTCTTGGAGATTCATCTCTTGATCCTTTTCACGTAATTTTTCCCACAGATGAGATTATTATGTCGGATATGTCTATGGAGGACACTCCTTGGGGAAATGGAAATCATCATTCCATTCTCTTCCTAGAACAACACACCCTCGAGAGTTACAAATGGATTTCGACCCCATCGACCGTTGTCATTTTTACTTCGGTTCATGACTCCACACACGATGTGTTATACAAAGGGAACTTAAGAAACATTTCATCCACCATCCCCCTCAACATCTCTATCCAACCTGGATTTGTTGAAAATGTGCACATCGGAGCTTTGTGTTCCACTGATGAAGTTGCCACGTATAAATCCCTTTTTCAAGAATTCCGTGACGTCTTCACCTGGAGCTATGAATAAATGCCTAGTATTGACCCCAATATTGTGGTACATGAAATCAAGACATACCCGGGTGCTACACCCGTTCGACAAAGACTTCACCCAGTCCACCCTTTCAAATCAGCCGCTATCAAGCTTGAGGTCGAAAAACTTCTTAAAGATGGTTTTATTTATCCCGTGGCTTTAACTGATTGGGTATCCAATCTAGTTACGGTTAAAAAGAAACAAGGTATGATCCATGTCTATGTTGATTATAGGGATATCAATAAATCTTGTCCTAAAGAAAACGTTCCCACCCCCTTCATTGACCAAATCATTGACGATTGCATCG
Organism: Picea glauca; assembly: GCA_000966675.3. Taxonomy (NCBI): domain Eukaryota; kingdom Viridiplantae; phylum Streptophyta; class Pinopsida; order Pinales; family Pinaceae; genus Picea; species Picea glauca. Next base: position 204,833 of record JZKD02S1945577.1, on the reverse strand, counting down.
AAAGTGAAATCTTCTCTTTGATGGATGGTTTCTCTGGATATAATCAGATCAACATCTTACCCACAGATCAACACAAAAATGCTTTTATTTGTCCTTGGGGCACTTTTGCCTACCAAAAACTGCCCTTTAGTTTAAAGAACGTTGGTGCCACATTTCAACGTGCTATGTCTTATGATTTATATGATATTAAGAACATTGTACAACCATATTTAGATGACCTACCAACACATTCCATGCATCGTAGTGATCATCCGACCCACCTCCGAGGCATTTTCCTTCACTGTCGGTTCTATCATATCCAGTCAAACCCACATAAATGTGTTTTTTGTGTGGACTCCGACCGAATATTAGGCTTTATTGTGTTACATCAAGGGATCAAAGTAGATGCTTGGAAGGTTGAGGAAATTCTCAATATCCCTCCTCATTCTTCACTTCGCCAGCTACAAATTTTGCAAGGGAAGGAAAAAATTCTTCATTTTTTTATCCCAAACTACGCTACATTAACACTCGAATTTACTTGAATATTAAAGCAAGGCTCTGAATTTGTATGGGACACCACTGCCAACAAATCCTTCGATGCTTTGAAATTGACTTTAACCCGTACTCCACTACTTTTCCTGCCCGATTATAGTTGTGATTATTTCCTTTATCTCGATGCTTCGGATTCAACCATAACCATGGTTCTCGTCCAAGAGGATGATTCTCACGATGAACATGTTATTTATTATCTGAGTCAGAGTCTCACGACTACCAAATCCAAGTATTTACATGTTGAAAAGCTGGCCTTGGAAGCTGTTCAAGCTATCCAACTTTTCTGGAACTATATCCTTTTATGCAAGACCACCTTGATTTTCGATTGTAACCCTATGCAGCACATTCTTACATGCCACTTGCTACACGGAAAATAATCCAAATGGATTGTGATACTCCAAGAGTTTGAATGTGCTAAGTCCAAGAAATACTTGGTGTTTTCTGAATTGATATGTGACATTCCCTGTTCTGAGATGAAAAATGTAGTAGAGGATTCATTACCCAATGAATCTCTTTTTCTGATCAGTTACAATTCCCTTTGATATGGAGATATCATTATATATCTCTAGACTCAGACTTTCTGGCCTAATTTTTCTAGTACTAACTGTCATCGCATACATTACCAAGCTTGTCAGTATATCATCCTCGATGATACTCTTTATCGCCGTGGAGTTGACTCCATTTTTCGACGATGTCTCACTTATGATGAGGCTGAGAAAGATTTGAATCACTGCCATTCTGGAGTATGTGGTGGTCACATGTATGGGTATGATACTGCCCAAAATATCTTACGAGCTAGGTATTTTTGGCCTTCTCTATTCAAAGATTGTATTATTTCCGTCCAAAAATGCCACACTTGCCAAACATGCAATAACAAAATAATATCTCATATCGCTCCCTTACATCCTGTAGTTTTGGTTGGAACCTTCGCTAAATGGGGCATCGATTTCATGACATGTAACCCTCACTCGAACTGGGGGCATGTGTAAATTATTGTATCCGTAGATTATTTCACAAAATGGGTCGAAGCAATGCCTACATTCGACAACACAGGTAAAAATGCATCCCTATTCATCTTCAATCACATTATTATACAATTTGGAATCCCATAGGCTATCATCATTGATCACAGTAGCCACTTTAGAAACTTTATGATGTCTGAGCTTACGAAAAAGTTGGGTCTTCGACATGAAAACTCAACCCCCTACTATCCATAGGCCAACGACCAAGTCGAAGCAATGAACAAATTACTTATTACCATGCTTCGATGGATTATCAAAATTCACAAAATAAGTTGGCACACAATGTTGTTCTCAACATTGTGGGCCTATCAGACATCCATGAAGTCATCCATGGGGTTTACACCCTTCTAATTAGTGTACGGTTTATAAGTTGTTCTACTGATTGAATGTGAAATTCCATCGTTAAAAATAGCTGTCCAACTTCTCCCAAACACCTATGATGAGGAGGAACGCCTATTGTATCTTACACAATTGGAAAAAACCCATTGAGATGCCACCCTAGTTATTGAAACCCAGAAGAAACACGTAAAAGCCCAATATGACAAACATGTCAAGCTACACGCATTTTTTGAAGGTGATCTAGTTCTCCTCTATGAACAAGATCGTGATTTGCTAGGAGCCAAAAAATTTGAGGCTATGTGGCGAGGCCATTATATTGTTAAAAGAGTGATAGAGAAGGGAGAATATGAGTTAGTAGATTACGGTGGAACTCCTTTGAGTGAAACCAGGAATGGGCTTTACTTGAAGAAGTACTACGCTTAGCCTGTCTCTGCATAAGCACTTGTATTTTTACTTTATCATACTCTTGTATGTTACTTTAGTGTGTTTCTTCTATTTGAATTTTATCCTTGACCACTTACCTTGCATTATGTTTGGTCTCCAGATGTTAGTGTTTTTGCTACCTCACATGGGCTTTGCTGATGGTGCTAGCCATAGTACCTGGAACTTAGCTTCTACTGCTTGGGCAATTTATGCACCCTCAAACGAAATTATTTGTCTACAAGGTGTTTGTCTTGGTTGAGCGACCAATATATCGCAAAGTATAGCACGATCATCGAATTATTGACCATTTCTATTTTTCTTGGGATTCGTCGCTTCATTATACAACTTGATTCACAACTAGTAGTACTACAGTTAAACAATGTCTATACTATCCGAAGCCCTACTCTATTATGGGTATATTTATGAATTTGCCTCTTGGAACATCATTTCGATTATATTGAATATAAATACATTCCTAGATGTCTAAATACATTAATTTATACTCTAGCTAATTATGTATTAGACAGACATTTGAGACATTTGTAATTCCAATCACATTTCACATATTGTACAAAAATAAGAGTAAACCGGTAAAATCCTCATGTATATATATATAATAATATAATGTTTACAAAAAGAGTTTTCATCCGAAGATAAAAATATAAAAATATAGAGCCCATGGCCCCTACAAAATGGACTCATGGATGCTTCTCATGATAGCATACTACTTCTCTCTCTACCCTACGTAGTAACCGACTAAGTGAGTTAGATATGCCTACAGTATGGCATTGATAACGCCTCAGAATCTCCTTGATGGATATATCAGGGATGTATGCCATCAAGCCTTCCAGTTTCTTCTCTATCGCATCTTAATACTTGGCATCCCATATAGCTACTACGCATGCCTCTCCTCGCCTCTGAATAGGAGAAGAGCCTGGGGGTCGATGTGGCCCTACATCTGCATGATCAATTATTTTTTATTATTCTTTTGATCTGAAACACAAAAACATTAAATATTTTGAAACTCATAAAAAAATTGTAAAAACACAAATTCCTTTCTTACCTAGATCTCCTGACTGAGATCCCTTAGGGAGAACCAAATATAGATCACCCCGAAATTCTAGAACAACATAAGCATAATCATCAATAATCAAGAGTTGTGGTCCCAACCAATTGAAGAATGTGTCGTCATACTTCACAATCCGGCCTGCCACATGCCATGTCATCAGGTCACTCCACCTTTTCATCCGTGGGTCTCTCAGGGCTGGTATTCCCCATTCCACATACGGGTGTAGGTGTGGAACTCTTTCTAGGAAGAAAGATACTAAAATGGACCCATAATCGAACTATTTTAGGTCCCCATTCTTACTTTTTGTGAGTTGTGTTTTCATGTTGGGTAGCACACCATCACACCAATTGAATACTTGAGGATCCAAGCATTCAATATCATATTGAAAGTAACTTTGGAGTGCCATGTGTGGTGAAGCACTCCCTTCCATCCATGCAATAGTAAAAAGGATGGTTCTGAGGGTCAAATCTCTCACACCTCGGATTGCTACTTTTCCTTTACGTCTTTCGACATCAGTTTCACAATGTCGACAAATGTACTCACTCATGGGAAATACACCACCTTGACCACCTGTCAGAGTCACACGTGCCCCACGATGTGATAACCCGGTTAGGAAATAAATATCCTCAATATCCAAAGAGAGGACATGAACACCCACGTGGAACACTTGTTGTTCTAAATCCCACATATGAACCAAATATTCTAGTAATCTCTGTTGGGCTCTCATGCCTCGAACTTTGAATAATTTTAATAGAACACATTGCCAGAGGGAATTCATGGCCCTCAGATCATTTAAATCCATGAGATCATATTCTTCATGCTCACGCTCTCTCCATTCCTACATCTTTGTAAGCAAACATCTTCATGGGAAACAAAGAAGATCTTTAGCACATTTTTTCAACATTTTTTGGGATTTTTGTTGAGTCAACGTTCACTTTTCATTTTAGTTTTCCGGCCGCCGAAATAAAACTTCAAGTACAATGTGTAATTTCTGCAAGTGCACCTTAATGCACCTGCAGAAATTGCTGATTTCCGCAGGGCCCATTATAGGCCACTTGCGGCGGCCCCAACACATGACTAGCAGTCCCAAATCATCAAACAATCTTGATTTTTTACCATCAAAAATAAAAATTAATTCATTGAAAAGATAGAAGATGAGATGCTTACCTATTTTACGCAATCCATTCATTGAATGATCTCCCGTGGCCTCCGAAATCCGTCACCGAAGTTGAGGTAAAAAACAAGGGTTTTTGGTAAGTTTTTGACCAAGTGAAAATAAAATGGTGAAAAAGACTTTTTGCTTCTATTTATTTCCTTTTTATCATTTTTTCTAATATTTTGTTTTATATAAATACATTTTAGTCAAAAACCCATTAACTCCAAAGGTCTTGTAAGTGTTTTGTTTCTTGCAGGAAGGAATTTAGGACTTTGGACAACAAATTATGGGCAGTTTTTGTTATTTATTCTATTTTTGTCACATGCACAACTACTTTTTAAGGTTTTCAGAAAAACCTCGAGCACAATCTTTGTTCGTTCTCGGGCTCGAAAACCAATCAGAATGTAACCGAGTATACTTTTGTCATCTTTTCGTACTCGTCATGGTAACGCAAAAATAACGAAACCTATGGAGAATCCTTTACGCTCTTTTCATGCTCCTTAAAAATGAAAAGATTGTCGAGCGACCTTGTTCTTTTCACGCTCGTAAAAGTATTTTAATAAAATGCTTGATGGGCGATAGTTGAACACTTTGTCAGTCCCATCGAACTATTTTATGAAAAAGGAACTGAGAGATTTCTCTTTTAAGTGTTTTTCCATACTCTATAATCATGAAAAACCTTCGAGTTTTCTATCTTTGGACTCGTTAAACATATATCGACAGACCCATATGGGACTGAACCACTCCTTATTAGGGTTTGTTAAATTTACTTCGAGGGACTCACCCAAAGGATGAGCTTAAATTGACAAGCATATGTTATCCTCCTCAAGCTTATGTAAAAATAAAGAGGTACTTGCCAGAAATGGTGGGGGAAAATTTGGGAAAGGAACATGTCTCTGTATTAATGGTAGAAAGCGTCACTCTTGAACATGAAACCCATCTTCGTCATTTGAATCTGGGTTGAGTAATCCATTTGTCTCTTGTCCGAACTTCTGCAAATTCGTATCTTGGGTCGTCTTTGAGTCAATACTTCCAAGATCATTGTCATGTCATTCATATGTTCAAGAGAAGTTCAACCGAAACCTTCTATCAAGTTGGCCATCTGGAATTGTCCATTCTTACCATGTCGACCTTCCCTGTGCCAGTCCCAAGTCACATATGTATTTTGATCTACCATAAATCTGTTACTTATTTCATGTCATTGATGGGGGATACATCAAGGCTCTCCTGTGACGAGTCTTTTCTTGTCGACTTCAGCTCATTATCCAGGAAAAATACTTAGGAATTATTTAGTACCTTAGAGCCTGCATACCTCAATGGTAGGTTTCTTCTCTTTCGACAGTGGATCTACATCATCGATCCATGATCGAGAGATTCTGTCAAGTATTCAGCTTCAAATCCTTTATTCACACTTGTTGGATTGTACTAGAGTACCTTGGGAGTCATTGACATCAATGGTGATTTCCCTCGCACTTGTTAACAGTTTTCATCAATGACTAGTAATCAAGTGGTTTCTATTCATGTTCGACTTCGACATCTGCAATCACGTGACTAGAATCGTACTAACAAACGATGGATTGAAGACCCTAGACTTCATCATTTTTTGGTCCAGGTTGCGATGGAGTATTTGTGATTTTTTTTTGACACATAGATCCACCTTGTATGTCTTGTGGCTATGTTCGTACTTGAGTTCTCAATGCATGGATCCATGTTGTATAATTGGTGGCCATGACCTACATTTATGGTTTCAATCATTTACAGTCTGGACATGGGAATGCCTACCTTATACATAATGTGATATTCTACAGATGCTTTATTGTTTGCAGGTTCCTGATTGGTGCACCCCTAGTTCTTGACACATACACACTTATTTTACAAAGTATTTCAACTATCTCGAGTTCCAACCTCATACTTTGGGGGGCATTATGTTACACATTATTTTGGTCACCCTGATGATGATTACATAAACATGTGTCCAGGTTCCCAATATAATCTTTTTCCTGAGAAAAGCAACCTCTTTCCACCCTTCCAAGATGCATTTTTGGAAGGCCGCCGCAGGAAGCTCCCTTTACACAATGAGAAAATCCCTAATTTCCGTGTGCTGCACTATAGCCAGTCCATGGGATTTTCATAGGCTGCTATATCGGTAGGTCACAATAACACTTTAAAACTAAAAGATGAAAGAAGTTCTAGCAACTTCTAGAAGTGGAATCTTCTGAAAATATGAGGTGGTGTCTGCATGGTTACGATCCTACTGACTTCTCTGATTTGATGGGATCATCCTCATCTCTTTAACCACTTCATATTCTCCTATATAATGATAGGCTTCTCATGGAAAAGGTTAGAGGTACAAGCATAAAGAAGCATAGATACTGAAGAGAGAATAGATTGAAGTTTGTGTGAAGAATCCTATTTCAAGCGATACTTGAGGTCTCAATTCATCCATCAAGTTTTTGAGAGAAATCTTCATGCAAATATCGGAGAAAATGTATGCGTGTGTCGGAACGAAGGGCCATTGAAAGGGAACTTGTGACATCAAGGTGATTTGGTTGTAACCTCTATATTTCGTTAATATACTATGGTGGCATGTCTCTTTCCCATAAAATGATTGGTGTTTTATTACATGACTCCTTGATCACATGCTTAGGTTGTCATTGAATTTCATTATTGTTGCTTTCACGTTAGTTGATTTGTTTTATTACAGACCTAATCTCACAGGAGCATTGGAGCAAAGCAAGATCAACAAAGACATAAAGAAGTGATTCATAAGGTATGTTATCTATTCCTCCTTTGATAATTAAATTCAATGATCGTAATCTAGGGAAAGCGTACTGTTGCATCTTGTTTTCTTCTAGATCCAGGTGGATCTAGGGGGATTAGTTCATGTCTGCATCTACTGATTTACCTGTTAAAAACATCGTGAGCCACGTTATGGGTGGAAATTTAGGGGTTCTGATATGATACTTCATGACTTCTGTGTCACTCTTTATCTGTAGAGACTATGTATCTAGGGAGGAACATGCGAGAGTTGCATAAGTACTGGTATTGTGGATGGTTTGATCTCCTGAAAGGGAACCATTTATGGAATATCAAGCTGCATAAGTTCTCGAGAATTGGGCAGTAGCGGGACTGTGGTAGTTACAATTGGTGATGATGGTTGTTGCTCGATGACTATGGTGGAAGGTATACTGGGGTTAGACTCAATGTCATCGATGATATAGAAAATATTTTGAGATTCTCAAGTGGATGCTCGAGTACGAGGTAGTGAAGTTGATATAGGCCTGGGGGGGTGATGATTTAATTGGGATGACTGTTGGGGACACATCGGTTTTGGGATTCTTAGCTGAAACCTCTTGTATAAATGTAGTAGATTATATTTCATTATTGGTTTTACCTGAGAAAATGGCATGGTCCAAAAGATTGGGACATCCTGGAAAATGTCTCTTTGTCCTCTGCAAATGGTTTTCTTCCTCCTCCACTAATTCTAAGGCTGTTGGTGACTTATGGGGCTATTCTACCTTTCCAAATCTCGACCCTTCTTCTTCTACTAAAATCTTCTTCTTTAACAATTCTAGTGACAATGAATAATGGACACCTGACTTGCACAAGGTGCATTTAACTCCTGGCCAAGAAATGATTTTCTTATCTAGTATCTTCTCATCCAAATAGAATGGTAGCTAATTTGTATGAAATTCTGAAGGCTTTGCATGCCTTGGCTAGACGAATGTATAATGGCAGTTTAGAGAAAATGAGATTTTACTCATATGAAAATTTAGAAGCTCTTGTGGTATATACATCCTTTGGGTGGCGTCAATCAACTGATTATACCACTTTAGGAACTCAATGTTGTTGAAATCCATGTTTATTGAGTCTGGCCTTGCATGCCAAGGCTAAAAAATATTGGTGAGGTGACCTTTTTCAACAAGTGATATTTGTCTTCTCGTGGGTGGCCTCCACTTCAGCATTGAAAAATATGGAAGTAGATATCCATATGTGAAGGTGCCTCCTTGCTCTTGAACTTCCTTGCAAACGACGAGGAGTTCTTTGAACAAATAACTACACCAATTGAACCATGCATCATTGTGCAAAAGTCAACCTAATGTAGGAGCATTGCCAACAAGTGTGCGCAAGAGGAGGACAATTGGATATGCACCAGTGTGCATTTTGAAGACATTTTGAATTTGAAAAGATGAGACATTAATGTAATATCTGGATTTTTTTTTTTTTTTCTTTTATGGTTTGAAGATTGTAACGTAGATCTTGAGAGGTTGCTTTCATATGTCGGTTTTAGGAATTTAATGCAATCAATGTAAAGTAGATGCAGACTTTAATTCGATTAGAGATCTTGAGGTTGTAGGAGGGAAAACTCAAGAAAGCTCCCTCGTATGTATTGTGTTGTATTGTATCATTATTCTAGTAGAGAAGGTAGTAGATAGAAGCTGTAGAGAAAGATAGCCTAGGAGAGCATAAAAGAGCATAGATATTGTAGAAGTTGTATGAGAATATATCTATTGCTATAGAGACCATGTACATAAGCACTTAAATTAATATAAGGAGGCTTTAATCCAATTTCATGGTGTATCACGGTTACTATTTGTGTCTATTGAATGGCATGTTTACAGTTTGTTTGAATACTTTGTTATATATTTGTTTCAATTTTGTGTCTGTATATCTGTGATTTCATGTTGAATGTATGAAGTCCATGAAAGGGATAGTATGAGTTTCAATTGTTTCTCATCCTGAGAATTCATGCAAGGAGTGCAGTGAAAGTCCGCAAGGAGTGTGTTGACGAGGTTTTGAGTTTTATCTCATAAAATCTCAGGAGGGATACCGTTGTTCTCATACCAATAGAAGTGAAAGGATATCACAAAATCATGCAAGGTGTACACAGGTCGGTTGAAGTATTAGACTTTTCCAACCAAGGAGATTGGCAGAAGAACTTCTGTCGCAAAGAGTGCATAGAGTTGGAGTCTTTGGATAATTAATGATTATCGTAAAGGCCACAAGGAGTGCTTGCAAAAATTACCTATAATCCTTGAGGTTGCAACAAGAACCAAGCTCAGGAGGGATAGAGACTTTGAAGAGTTAGAAGGAAGGATGAGTTTTGGATTCACCTCGAAGAAATCAATCTCAGAAAGAAAGATGCCAAGCTATTTGTCAAGGGGTTATCAAGAGATTGAATGGACGGTTGAAGTTTCTCGGAGGGAGAACTACCGATTCTCCATGGAATGTTGGATCATGTGGATCAATGGGAAAGTTAAGGCAAGAGTCCTTCGATACTCGTAAGCTCAGAAGGGAGAACAACTGTTAGATCTAGATCAATGGCAGGCGTTGATATCGTGGGTTCGAATTTCAGTGTTTCGGGAGTTAGAGTGTGGAAAAAGTTGTGACTCAAAGATCTTGAGTTGTGAAATCCTGATCCATGAAATTATGACATAAGTTGGACCGTCAGATCATGGGAGGCTCATGGCCGTTGATTTGAGGAGAAGAAGTGACACGTTTGAACTTCAGGAAAAGGGAAAGAGTTGCATCGCAAACTTGTAAGTCGTAAAATTTCAACACGATCAGAGGGGAAGCTCCAGGACTTGACAGGAGGTCACGTGGTTGAAGCATAAGGAAGGAGCGAAAGACCCGTTAACCCTTTTCGAGGTTTCAGGGATTGAAGGAGTTAGGGGGGATCGTAATATAAATCACGAAGTTGTGAAATATGAATTACCTTTCAGGTTATGTCAATAGTCATGCCAATGGTCACGAGAGGTGGAGGTTTATTCCTAGTTCTTGTTTGCGCAGGCGTAACTTCTAAGAAGGACCTGTGGTTATATGTGTTGAAGATTCCAGTTGGGAATCAAAGAGCCATTTCGGCTCAAAGGGAGTTGAAGATCCGTAGGTCGGGAGGTCAGTAGATCCCTCCTAAGGTACGGGTGTTGTGTCAGGTGGTATCAGAGATTAACTAATAACTTTTGTTTTCTATAGAGGGAAGATAGAGGACAATTGTGATTTGAATTTTTCATGGACAGATTGGCACAATGTCGCCAAGGAGATGTCAAGAAATACCTATGCCCGATACAACCATGGAAAGGGAGATGAGAGAACTTTGTGCTCGATTGGATGCTATGGAGACAACACATTGGTGAACACCTGATACCATAGATGTCAGTGAAGCCGAAAATGAGAATGAAGCAGGATCCGAAGAAGAATTTGTAGCTGAAGATGATGAAGAGGAACATATATTCAAATTTATTGCAAGAATAGGGGCCAAAGAAAAAATGGATATCCCAATGTATGAAGTAAAATTAAACGTTGAGTAGCTGCTATATTGGTTTAGAGTTCTGTATAAATACTTCGATTATGAGGATATCAAAGAAGATAAAAAGTAAAGCATGGTGTCACTAGACTGAAAGGGAATGCAACACTGTGGTGGGATTAACTGCAGGATTATAGGCATTGTGAAGGAAAACAAATAATAAAAAGTTGGGACAGGATGGTTGCAAATATGAAAGACAAATTCATACCCATATATTACTAAATTAATCTATTCTGAAGAATGCATAGTTTGAGACAAAAAGGGATAACAGTGAAGGAATACACTGAGGAGTTTTACAGGATAAACATCAAAGCAGGTCATCGTGAGAGTGATGATGAAAATGTTTCCAGATATATGAATGGCCTGAGATATGACATTCAGGATGAGATGAGCATGGTGACTATTAGGAATGTAGAAGATGCTTATCATATTTCTCTGAAGGCAGAAGAGAAAATGGACCGAAAGAAAATTGAAAGGGGCATAGGTAGAAGTCAGAGTAGAGGCAATGCAGTTGCCCAAGACAGAGTACATAAGTCCAAGGATGAAGAAAAGAAACCTCATAAACACCCAGAAAGGGGAGGAAGTTCACAAGGGAGACAATATGTTGATAGGAACTATTATAGAGAAATCCCCTTGCGGACAAGTGGATTCCCTCTTGGACTCTAGAATCCTAAGACCAAGACAGAAAGGGTGCTAAATTTGGTCACTGGTATCCTTTTAAACCTAGCTAAACTAATGTATAGAGAAGAGGAAGAAAGGTGTACCTTTTTAAAGATGTTTGTCCTCACACAGTATGAATTGAGCTTTTATCCCCAAGCTCCTCAATAAGTCCTACAAATCAAACAAAGACAAATCAAGCTTCCTATTCCACTAAGATTAGCTTAAAACAAGATCTATCTACTAGATATAAGTTCATGTAGAATAGACACAACCTTGAAAGTAATAGGCCAAGAACATATGTATATTAATGAGAACAATAGATAATACTTACAAACCTTTGATGAAGGTGCAACATCCTCTCCCATATCTCCTTGTCCAACCCTTTGCTCAAATAATCAACACAAAAAATGATGATGCTTCAATGATATCTCCCTTATGAGATCATAACTTTGATGCCTTCAATGTCTCCCCTTCCTTATGATATCATAATTTAGGTGCTTCTCAATTTCTCCATCTTTCACCATGAGAAGGCATCCTTATATAAGCTTGGAGACACCCAACCACCTTAGAGATTCTTGGGATAGGTTGAGGATATTTCTCCTTCAGTTGTGGATCTTCCCTAAGATGTATCCTTGACCTCATATTCAAATCCAACTAATTTCCAAGATAAGGGGGATCTTTCCCTGATTCTCCTCAACAACCCAAAATTTTCTCAAATAAGCCAACGCTCCCCCAAAAGGGTGCACAGAGAATTGAAACACTCCCCCAAATACGGCTAGGGAGTGTTCGCACTCCCTGATAGTGGGTAGTGGAGCACTGCCCAAAATTCCTTCAGAAAATCCTAGCGCTCCCCCAGAAGGGTGTATACGGTGCTACAATGATCCCCCAAAGGAGGGTAGGGAGTGTTTATGGATAAATTCGTGAGTGCGGACACAGACCAATCTCCCCAGATCCACCTGGATTTGGAACAAAACGTGACAGAATACTACTCTTTCCCTAGATCTAGCTATCGAATGAACTAAGAGAAATGGATGGTGGACATACCTTATGAACGCTCTCCTTATATCTCTGTTGTTCCAAGCCTTGCTTCGATGCTCTTGTGTTGTTCCAATCACAACAACGCAAACCAATCACAACAAAAGCAGATTAATATATTCAATATCTAGTCTATACATGTGATCAAGGAATCATGTAATAAGATGACATCATCATTATGGGAAAGGGACATATTCATGTA